>CP125974.1:44597199-44957755 GCA_030063025.1 Avena longiglumis | reverse complement strand
GTCATATGGCTCCCACATTTCTCTGATTACTTTGCGATTGAATGAACCACTTACATACGATACCAATTTCCTTTGTCTCACGATGGTTTACTTATCAGGAGTTATGATGGTCGGTATCTACGCATACCTAGTTCAACCTCGTTCTTGATAAGTACTCTTTTCTCGTTCCGTGATATATGATCCCTTGTGAGCAGTCACATGCTTGCAAGCTAATTGGATGACATTCCCGCAAGGAGCCCAGTATATCTATCAAGTCATATGGATGGACAAATCCACTCTTGATCCATGTGTCTCAACCAATACTTTCCGAACACTCAATGCCACCTTTATAGCCACCCGATTCGGTGTGGTGTTTGATGTCATCAAGCATCCATCGGTAAAGGTGATATGCATGATCTCATGGTCGAAGGAATTGGGTTACTATGTATCGAAAGCATATAGCAATTGAACTATTGAAATTACTTGATCTTTATGCTACAGCTTATCTATAGGAGTATGTCCATCCATCATTCTCCTAATGATATGATCACATTGTTAATAACATCTCTATGTTCATGATCGAAACCATGATCATATATTAACCAACAAGCTAGTTTAACAAGAGGCTTTACTAGGGACTCTTATTTTAGTTTACAAATCACACAAGTATTAATGTTTAGGTTAATACAATTATAGCATGGTATGTAAACATTTATCATAAGTGTGAAGATATGATAATAACCTACTTTATTATTGCCTCTTGGGCAAATCTCCATGATCTCCCACTTGCACTAGAGTCGATAATCTAGTTTCAAACCTTTGTGTATTCAACACCTATGGCTTTCAGGTGTTGTATGTACCACGATGCTAGTGGTCAGTGATCTCGGATCGACACTTCCAGGTCGTGTGTAATTGCATGTCTTTCGTCTCTCGCATCACTCATTCTCTAATGAGATAGCTTTGTATAAATTTGGTCCTTTGGTGAGACCTTTGGTTCTTTGGGGTTAAAACATGTTGATAATATTGTCACAATATATCTTCTTAGTATTATCCGCTATGAACTACACCTAGTTTGATAACAAACTACTTGACCCAAATGCCCTCTTTAGCTGCACTATTATAGCAGCCATATATAACCTTTGTTGTAGTATACATCACAATGTCTTAACTTTGGAACTCATCCAAATCCATTATGAACTTACTTTCCATTATATTGTGCCACCCTTAGTTTAGATTGAGATAAACTTAATTTGTATTTTGTGACAAAACTAGTATCAATGTAGTACTTTTACATTGAACTAACCATCTATTTGTCACTTCTACAAATAATATACTCTTAGTTCTTCAAAGATCATAAGAATATCCTTACTATTGTATAATGATAATCTTATGAATTATTAAAATATATGCTCATAACATTTAGAGCATAGGACATATCTGGTTGTACATATCACAATATGATTGATATAAATATTCTTTGTGATTTCATACATCAAGTATCAATCTATACTTGAATCTTTGTTTCACTTACCAAGCGTCAATACACTTGAATATATCATCAATATTGAACTCATTCAATCCTTTAAATATGACAGAACCTTTCTTGTAGTTTCTATATTGAACTCATTCAATATCTCATCTATATACTTGAGCACGACCATATTGGCGTCTATTGATGCCAATTATTTGGGTTTTGCCTAAGTCTTTCATCGAGATGAAATTCTTATCTTGTGTTAATAAAGATACATCACTTCCAATCAACAATATATCTCCTACATAATGTATTAGAAATATGTCTTAAGCGCTCCCACTTAATTTCTTGCAAATTCAAGCATCTTCATTGTCTTTGATGAAATTAAACTCTTTTAACAGTTTCATCATAGTGAAGATTCCAACTCATATGCTTACTTCAACCATTGAAGTTTGCATATGTTTTTAACATCCTTGAATTTAACAAAAACCCTTTGGACCGTGTCATGCACACGTCCTAGGTAACCCTTCTATTAGAAGAACTTGTTTTGTTTATCAATACATAACAAAATTATATATATTGGTTGCTACATTAATCCGTCTAGACTAAATATAAGCTAAGAAGATCAAATCTTGTCATAGTCGATCCTTGAACATTGTTGTGAACTCTTTCCCAACATATCGACTATTTCATAGATGTAAAACATCACGTCTATTTCTTTATAGATCAGACACAGCTGAGTCTTACACCTTTCTTGAGGTCCTTCAAGTTCAAAACTTGATTTTCGTGTATGGAACTATCACGGATTTTATAGCTTCAAGCCATTAGGCAGTCGGGGCCCATCATCGCTTCTTTGCATGTAGTGGATCATTATTGTCAAATAACGATTTAACTCTCAAATCTTGGTATTTGATTGTTTAAAACCTACTTGTTTCAATAGGAACTTGGATCTCCATGACCACAACCTTTGAGTCGTGAGCCATGAGCATTGTTGCTACCTCAGGAACACTTTTTATGGTATTGTAACTTTGCACATATAGCTAAGGTTCTTTTAACCTTATCAAAGTTCTATTGTCCTCCCTTAACTTTTCACGAAAATTCCTTCTCAAAGAAACTTGGCGTTCTAAGCAACAAACACTTTTGTCTCCGGTATTTATGGAGGAATACTTAGCAGTTATACAAAAGAGTTCATCCGACTTTGGTTGCACACATCTTTCTTATGCACTGCATACCAATGTTTTAAGAAAGGACTACTTGGGTTTTATCCCAAACCATAACCTTATATGGTGTCATTTCAGCGGATTATGATGGAGCTCTTTTCGATGGAAGCGGTAATCTCTAAAGCTTTTAATCTTTAAAATACAATGGCAGTTTATGAATTACACCTTTGATCTTACCATGTCGAACAAGGTTTAATTACATATCTCGACGCTCCATACTCTTATGGTGTTTAGGAAAATGCAAATCGAACGATTCCTTAAATCTTAGGTATTATGCTAAACTTGTAACTCAAATATCTTCCTTTATGATCTTATCATAAACTATTTACATTCTTGTTACAATGATTTTGCACTTCATCTTGAAAATCTTTGAACTCTTCAAATATTTCACACTTCATCCTTATTAAGTAAATATTCATATATTCACTCAAATTTTTGGAGAAAGCATATGAAGTTGAAATCCATCGCTCTTGACTACATAATGGATTCGTACAACAATATGTACAAGTTCAATAAGCTAGTCATTAGTTCCTTTTGGCCTATGAGCGAAGTTTTAATTATCTCTAGGAAAGTTTCTGGCGTCATTTGATCAAAATCAAATAGACTCCAAAATTCCATCCATATGGATTTTCTTCATGTTTTCTTTCCATTATAATTTAAGCGGCGATGTCACTTCTAAGTGATCTTTCAATCAATTTGTCTTTCGACATTTTAGCACTAGTTTTATGGATGTGATTTCTCCACGAGATTTGTGAATCATCCATCTTTATGAATTCGGCAATTATTTGAACAACCTTTTGTTCTCATAATACGATAAAACAAATCTTGAAGGCAAGCTTTGATGTTTAACGAGCAACACAATAACCCTTTATTTGTTCTCGATGAACATCATCACATATTCTTTGCTAATTACTTAGGCCTTGTAGTTCATGAATTACATTGTTTATTATGATTCATACCAACAAATTCAGTATTAAATATAAGAACCACATTATTTAATAAGCAAAGAATATATCCATAACATGTATATCATCTATATACTTAAACTGAACAATTCTAGTCTTTTCTTTTACGCCATATATTTATGAGATTCTCTTTCGGTATTTCCTTTTACATTTGAAAGAATCTATCAACATCAATAGTGGAGTCATACATATGACACATAATCCAAAGCATGTATAATTAAATACCAATGTCTTTGGACTTGCACTGAAGTAGATCACCTATCATCAAATGTTTGGTGTTCTTTCAAATTCCTTTCTTTAGTAATCTCTTGGTGTAGTAAATATTTTACCTACATCAAATATTCACCCTTATCATGGAATTATCCATGATCAAGCTACTTTAGCTGTAGCGGTGAATCGTGAGTATAATGTTGCTCTCCCAAAACTTTTGGAGGTTTAGGACAAGTAGTGTCTCCAACCTTTTGCAAATTCTCATCAAATATGAGAACATGACTTTTTTACCATATTATACTCTATCATGTTGTAACCAATACTTCGTTTGAGATATCACAATATCTTCCACACATCATGGTTTACGAAACAACTCTTTCAGATCCTAGATAACCTTGATATTAAGAGAATCCTTTGAATATCAAGAATCATGGAGACAAACATGATACTTATATACTAACACTTGGAATTGTTACTCTTGATTTAATACTAATTATTAAACTTCATGGAATGTAGGAACTTCTTGAAAGTTTGCAATAGGACTTTTAAACTTTAGATTAACACTTCAAAACAATACGATACTAGTTAGTAAAGTAACTAACGAATTCTATAGTTCTATCATCTCAATTATAACTAAGCGCAAGGTGGTAAATGGATGCCAATGACTACAACAACTATGCAAATTCACTTTGATTTGGTTTATGATAAATTGAGTTCTAACTAATAATTAAATTAATCTAGGTGAACTCCCACTCAAAACAATATCCCTCACATTGTTTTAGTGATCACACGAACCAAATCCACCACATCAAAACCGATCATCACGAGAGTTGATGCAACTTCAATGGCGAACAATCAACATGTTCATCATATCTACTATATGACTCATGCTTTACCTTTCGGTGATCCGTGTTCCGAGACCATGTCTGTACATGCTAGGCTCGTCAAGATCAACCTTAGCTTCCGCATAAGCAAATCTGGCTTGCTTACGTTGTATACACTCGCAGAATCTAACACACCCAATCATCACGTGGTGCTTCGAAACAACAAGTTTTAGCAATGGTGCTAACTAAGGGTGAACACTTAAGAACTTGAAATTGTGTGCTTGAGGGATCATCTTATAATGCTACCGTCATCTACTAAGCAATACAAGATGCATAAAGGATTAACATCACATGCAATTCATAATATGTGATATGATATGGCCTTTCTTCTTTGTGCTTCCGATCTCCATCTTCAAGCACGAACATGATCTTCATCATTAGGCATTGCATCAAGGTCGAATGGCGCTGCTCCATGATTGTCTTCCAGGCTTCAACTATTACAACTACTTTGAATAGACCTTGGGTCTTAAATTAAAGACAACCATATGGCTCCTGCGGTTGCCGACTTACAATAAGGAACATTGCATACATCATATATAATCACAATCATGGCCATATCACATCACGCACACCCACCGCAAAACAAAGTTAAGCGCCTCTACTTTCTTTGCATATTTCGTGGTTTGGGGCTTTCAATAAGTGTCGTTCTAAATTACGAACAAGAACCACAACATTGATACTAGTATTATTAATCACCCGTTGTAAATTGGATCTTAACTATGCTAGGAGAAAGCAGGCACCCATAAAGCCACTTATGCAATACAAGTTGCATGTCAAGCGTGGAGCAAGTCTCATGAATGTCGTTGGAATGACCACGAATCTTTGTCGGCAGTAGTAGAAACGAGGGCAAGGCGGCTGACCATCTGCGGTGCGAGATGAGGCGGAGACACGAGGTTTACAGGTTGGCCCCAGAATAAAGACCTACTCCTGCTAGATTGTATTATGAGGGTGTTTACAATGGGCGAACTTCGGCGGCGAGTTGCTTAGTGTATGAGGGCGTGTCTCTACTCACCCCATAGGGAGGTTTATATAGGCTCACCTCCCTAGGGTTTACATATCTCAACGATTGATTCTGACTTTGTAATTGTTTAACCTAATCCATTTGGGCCTATCTACTACTTTGGGCCTTGACTTCGATGCTTTGATACCTTCTTGGGCTTGATCCACTTTCGCGTTCTGAGCCCACTCGCCAGCCCTTGGGCGATCGGAAGCGTCTGCTGAGTATACCCGGTGGCGTATCCCCGGTAGTCCCGAGGCCGTCGTTGATTAGGCGTGAGTGGCTCTTGGCGGTCGGAGTATCTGACTTCAAGTTGGCATCCGGTCGAATCGTCGGACTCCATATAAAGGAAAAATTCAGTGAACCGAGTTGCGTCTTGGGCGAGTCGAGCCAGCAGACGCGACCCGGCAGTGACTTAACGGAGTGGCTAAGATTGGACCGTCGAGGCGTGGTCAAACTAGCGTTAAGGTAACTCAGCGGTAACCACGGCGTAATCATCGGCGATAGCGGTCCTGATTTGGCGGGCAACCTCCGCTATATAAGAGGAATGGTAGGCTATGTAAAACGCCCACCATTTCTTACGATCGCACATCTTCCTTCCTTTGATTCGCGATCAACCGACCGCAATCTTGACCTCCAAACAAATCCTCAGCCATGGCCCTCTCCACGAACCTTGGGGTAGATCCAAATGCGCAGCGGTGGCTTCGCCGAGGCGGAATCCTGCGGGCGGCTGCTGGCGTATCCCTTGTCCGAAAGCGACTCGAACCCGCGAGAGAGGAGTTCATCTTCACTAGTCACCTCGGCGGGGTTGGGTTTCCCTCTTTGTTCTTGGCCTGCGCTACTCGAGATCGCCCTCGGATCAGGTCCCCATAGTATCGAGCAGCTCGCCATCTTCGTGGCGTTACATGAGTGCTACTTAGGCTGCCGGCCCTATTTTCCTGTGGCAAGATCATTCCGCAGACGGATCGGCGCGGAGCTGCGCCCAATGCTAGCATGGCGACAACCTTCAACTCAAATCCAAAGCGTCCTTCTTGACCTGATGTTGCGGCCAAAGCAGCGGCTGGAAAAAGTCTTGGTTTTATGTGACGGGCAACCCGGAGGGCGGCGGCGATCAGGTACTCGGCTAATCGCTCGAACCACGCCATCTTGGTCGTCAAGCTCCCGACGACCGGATGGTGCGTCGACGAGATGCTCGAGACCATCCATGATGCGAAGAAGAAGGGCTCGGGCGGTAAACTTGTACAATTGTTGGCTTGGGCGGCTCGTTCGCTCGCCATGATTCGTATATGTGCGATTACGGGCGAGGAGATTCGGCGCCAGCCCAAACAGTGGGCGGAGGACTACCTCTCCAGGCGAAGAAGATCACCCAAGCGACATCGCAGATCGCGGTGGGATCCCCTACACCGCGTCCGGCTCCGGTAATCCTTTTACCTTGTTCGCGATCGCGATATATGCGATCGCGGTAATTCTAACTTTTGGCGTTTACGCGATTGTTCCAAGTAGTGGAAGGTGGTTACCACCGACGGCAAACCCGGGCCATCCGCCCGGGATACGAAACCGCCACCGCCAAGAACACTTGAGGGCGATGAGGGCGAGTCGAAGGAGGTTGCCCGGTCGAAGACCCGCGGGCAGCGTCAATGGCTCGAGGCGGCGAGCCTCGGCGTCATGACAGCGACGGCGAACTCCGAGACCACCTCGCACCGTCGAGCCCTCCCGAAGAAGAAGAAGAAGGAGAAGGCGAGGCCCTCACGAGAAGGAAGCGAAGCCGCAAAAGGCGGCCTCGCCGCCGCCTCAACAGCGACTCCGATGCCACAGCTCGGCCGGCGCAGCCCGGCGACAACCCGCGCTAGGCAGCATCATCTGAAGCGCGGCCTCAATGCCTCCACCGTTCGCGCGGTTTGGGCTAGAAATCTCGGTTGTGGCGACTTCGCCTGCAAGAGGCCCCGAGCGTGGCCTCGCCCCGCAAGAGGTTCAATCGCGGCAGCCCAATTCGCGAAGGCTTCCGAAAGCGCCGGGCGTAACCGCTACCTCAACGTCAAAGAAGCCGTCCGTATCCTGGGCCCCGACGATCCTGGGCTGGGGCTTAGTCGCCGATTAGGCCTGAGCTGGAAAAACCGGCCGGCATTCGCCGCAGGCTGCGTTTCATTCGATCGCCAAGTGGCGCGTGCCTTCTCTACTTTCCTTTAGTACTTTGGTTGTCTTTTCTGATTTGATTCGATGTGCGGGACCGGAGTGAAAAAGATGGGTCACCAGCGTGGCCAAGGTATCCTCACTTGTTGGCGAGAAGACCCTTCCGTAAGAGGAAAAGTGGCGAGTCGCCGCCTCATCGGAAGGCGGCAAGAAGGCCAAGGGCGGCGACATCGTCGCCATCTCCCGAAATTTCTGTGGCCGGCGCCTGCTGGACCATGATGAAACGCGTCTACAAAGGAGGCGTCTCCTTGCCGAACCGGAGGCGACTTCCTTTGGCGGGTGCATCGGTTGCTACCTTCCCCGTTCGTGACCAAGGTAGCCCGCGGCGAGTGGGGCTCGACCCGACCCGCTCCGAGACCATCGGCTAAAAGCGTGAGCGTCGCGGGCACCACGCTGCTGCGTCGTGGGCGGTACAACTTCACGGCATGCTTGATGCGGCCATCCGGTACCTCGGTCCCGGATCGGTCGGTTGTAGCGGCGATTCTTGTAATTACTGTTTTATACTTTTGTATCCGGTCCCGAGTGCGTATCGCTAAATTTTAGCGGGTATGCGAGAATTTCGTAATCGCCGATCCCAGTGCGCACCGCTAAATTTTAGCGGGTGGGCCTTTGAAATTCTTGTTGCCGGTCCCGAGTGCGCGCAGCTAAATTTTATCGGGTGGGCCTTTGAGACCCCGTGTGTCTTGACTTTGAAAATGTCACAGTCTGTTGGAGTCGGAGAGGTTGGCTGCGGCGGCGTCTTGAAAGGTGAGCCGCGATCGGTAGCAAACAAGGAGCTTGGAGCTGTTGCCTTTGGAGGTGGCTCGCCGAGGCTTGTCCTGGCTGGTGAGCTAATGGCGGCGTGATCTGCGTTGAAACGCGCGGCGAAGATCGCCAACCTCGGCCTTGTTGCGGGAGGCAAGAAGAAGCGAGCTCGTGAGCAGGCGGCGAGCGGCGTGCGCGGAGGAATCGAAAGGCGTCGGAAGCCCTCATTGTTGGGCTTGGGCGATCATACATCGCTTCAAAGTTTCATCACGGGACTCGCCCATTGTAGTGAGTGCATCTTCCACCTTTGGTTGTGTTGTTTGTGGTTTCCATGGTACTCATACTTGTCTCCTTCCTGCATAGGTGTCATTGGCTCCCAGAAGAAGCGAACTCTCTTGTGTGAGATGAATAAGCATGCTCGTTGACTTCGGCGTATCGGCGACGTCGCCTACCTTCAAGAGATGTCACCCACGGAGGTTATTCGGTGACCTCGTTGAGGTGTGGGAGTACTTGGAGAAAGCGCCCGTCGTAGAGTTCATGGCCAGCGATCGGCGTTCGTCATGACGTCGGCGATATGAGCCTTGGACTCGACCACTTCCCGAGGACTTGATCTCGGCGATGTGACTAGTGGGTATCCTTATTCGGTCTGGCTCGGTGGATCATCCGAGGTTCTCAAGCTGCGAGGCGATGCCGCCATGTACTCGGGCGCGTCAGGCGATGGCGACCTCCTTCCCTACCGGGAAGCGGTCGTCGCGCCAAGCGACCCAGCCGCATCGCGACTTCAAGGTTGAGCAACCTTTCCGATCGGCGATGGCGGGTGGTGACAGCGTATCCGTCAAACCCGTACACGCGTTCATCCGTGGCGCGGGATCTTTGGCGCGTCGTCGTCGAAGCCTGCGAATAGTGTAGTTTGCCTAGATGTGTTAGCGGCGATTACGCGAATAGGCATATTTTGTAATGTAAGACAATGCGATATGCAATTGAGTGGAGCGTTGTGTTCATTTGCTATTCGTTCGTGTGTTTTGGATTGATTTGGATGAGTCGGCGCGTCCGGCCTTTTGTGGGGTTGACCTCATATATGATGTTTTGTTGTTATCATGTGTGTTGTTAGTTTAGTCGACTCGCCCGAAACTCGGAGAGCCGATCGCCAAAGCGACTCCTTGAGTGCTCTGTACTTTACCGTTTTCCGTCTGTGACGGGGCGGGTGGCGAGTCCCGAGCATGGTACTTGGTAGTTCAAAGCGCGACTCGAGGGTGGTTGAGGGCAAGCGTTGGTGTGGGCGCGTCACTCTGCTGGCCGGTGGGTCGATCGCGTGCGAGTCCTAGGCATGCTCTCTTACTTGGCGTTTTCCTGTCCGGATCGAACTGGTATTCAGTCCCGGCGTGGTACTTAGTGATCGCTACGCCTAGGATGCGGAGGACCGAGGTCATGGCGTGGGAAGCGAGGGCAGTTGTCTTGGTTCGTAAAACCAGTCGAGCTAAGCGACTCAATGGGGCTCGGGTTGGCGTTTTAAGTAGACGATGCAAGACTGAAATGACTCGGTGCTCTTACACTTACTTAGCCGTTCGATCGCTGTACCAAGGTTGACTTACGCATTTAGCATTCTGTTTTTATACAGTCACAGTGGCACAAGGCATGGAGAGTAGACGAACCGTTTCTTTTATTCATAGCATTTGGAGAGTACATATGTGGGGTTCTAGGAATAGAACTTCCGGAGGAGATTTACATTCCATGGTAAACAGCGTCGAGTTCGCCGTCCCAGCGGACGTCGATGAGGTAGTGGCGTCGTTGCAATCTGCGCCCGACCATGACGGGCCTTCCACGGGGAGAGCTTGTGCATGCCCTTCTTGTCTGGATGAGGCGTAACACCGGTCGCCTTCACGGAAAATCGGGTTTTCACCGTCGGCTGTGTGGCGGAGCCTTGGCGATAGATGGCGATGCAGCGATCGAAGCGGTCGCGTGCTTCGTCGAGTAGGTCGAGCCCATCTTGGCGGGCCAACTCGTTTGCGACCTCCGTATAGTGGACGACCGTGGCGAGTCGTGTTCGGTCGGTGGGCATGGCTTGACGTAGTAGACCATGAAGAGGGGTGAATCCGTCGACACATTGACGGTGCGGATTCCCCGGATAGCGGAGGGTAGCTCTTGACCCAGCATCGGTGATGCGCTCTAAGCGGTTGGAGGTCGCGGCCGGGCCGTGGAGGATGCTGGTTGGCTCGTTCCGCTGGCCGTTGGACTCGGGTGTCTGTGGCAGCGAGGTCGAGCGGATGTGGTGCTCGCGAGAATTGACCATTGCTCCTTGGCGAAGTTTGTGCCGTTGTCGTGATGATCTTTGTTGGGGAACCCGTGGCGGTATATGAGCTCGCGTAGGAACTTAGTGGCGGTTTCCGTCGCATTTCGGACTGGCCTCTACCCGCCGTAAATTTGTCGTGGCGACTAGCAAGTGGGTGTAGCGGAGGAGCCTTCTTGAAGGGCCTACCATGTCCATACCCCACCAGCGAATGGCGGTGATGGGGATTGTTTTGGCGCCGAACTTAATGCGTGCGTGCGGTTGGCGTGCCGGCACCCGGCGCGCCGGCGATGTCGACGGCGTCGGCGTGCGGTGGGCGAGTAGAAGCCGTGGCGCGCCTTGGCGACCAAGGCGTCTTGGCGGCGTGGTGGCGATCGCTGAGTGGATGTCGTTGAGGATTTTGCGTCCTTGATCGGTTGGGCCTTAGCGTTGGAAAAACGCGGTGGCCTGCGCTTGTGTAGCTGCCGTTGATGATGGTGTAGGACTTGCATCGGCGAACAATCATTCGGCGCTTGTCTCAAATGCGGGCGGTACGGTCTCGGGTGGCGATGTAGGGCTTGGTCGATCGTGCAGCTCGTTGATGAGTGCGACCAAGGCTGCCTCACGGTTGGAGTGGGACTCGATGTCGATCTCCTCGGGGAGGCCTGATGGTTTGGAGATGTGTGGGAACACGCCAGCGGTGGTGCGAAGTCGGCGACCCGATGCGAGAGGCGTCGGCTTCCTCGTTTTCCTTTGTCGATCCATTGAGTAGCGATGAAGTGGCCGCTAACTTGTCCACCTCTTGGAATCGCCGCCATGGTTGGGGAGGCGGCGTCGCGGTGCCGCAACTTGGCACCAGCGAGGTCGGTCTCCGTAGCATCGAAGGCGATTGGCGCTCATTTCGCTGCGGCTCGCATGCCGTGGAGTAGGGCCTCATATTCAGCCATGTTGTTGGTGCGGGCGTGAATTCGAGGCGTGGGATATGCGAACTTGTCGCCCTTTGGTGAAGTCGGTACTATCCCGCTCTCCTCGCGTCCGTGTTCTTGGACCGTCGAAGTGCAGGTTCCAGTAATGGAATGCAGCGGCTTCTCGCTCTTGGGCCTCCTCGATCGGCGATGAAGTGCGGTGCAGGACTTAATGCCGCCGTGGCTCGTATTTAATGTTGTGGGCGCCCGATCTCGGCGGCCCTTGGCGACTCGCCAGTGCTCGCGATCGGATGATGTCTTGTAGTGGTCTTGAGGGCGACCGTGATCGGATGCTCCTGGAAGTAGTCTGGCGGCGCTGAGCCGAAGACCACGTATACCAGCTTTTGATCTGTGGGTATCGCTGGCGCGACTTCGGTGAGGACCTCGGCGATGTAGTACACGGCCGCTGGACGGGCGCTCCTTTCCTTCCTCTGGTCGTTCGGCGACCATTACGGCGTGACGGCCGCTCGGGCCGCGGCGTAAACCGGCATAGGCTCTTTAGCCGGTGGTGCGGCGAGTAGTGGTCGGCGGTAGCACCTTTTGAGGTCGCGGGCGCGTCGTCCGCCTCCTTGTCCCCTGGAAGGTGGGGTTCTTCTTGTCGAGGCGGTATAGGGCATCGCCTTTTCGCCCAGGCGAGGATGAAGCGGCGAGGCCGCTGCGCCCGGCTTACGGGCGTCGCGCGAGCACTCGGGTTTGTCGAGGCGATCGTGTCGATCTTCGTTGGGTTTGCCTCGATCCCTCGTTTGGAGGCAGCGTACCCCAGTAGTTGCCAGCGGGTACGAAGGTGCACTTGCACTGGGTTGAGCTTTATCTTGTACCTTCGCGGGTTGGCGAAGGTCTCTAGGTCGGCGGTAGGTCGCCTTGGCGGCGGACTTCACGACCCGTCGTCGATGTGAGCGTGGATATTGCGGCCAATTTGGCTCGCTAGGCACTCTTGCATGCACCGCTGGTAGGTTGCCGGCGTTCTTGAGGCGAAGGTCATGGCGGTGTAGCGAAGGCTCCGAATGGCGTGATGACGCCGTCTTCTCCTCATCCTCGACACCATTTTGATCTGGTTGTACCGGAGTAGGCGTCGAGAAACATAAGACTCGAGCCAGCGGTTGAATCGATTATCGATCGATCCGGGGAGACTAACTCCTTTGGGCGGCTGTTGAGTTTGTGTAGTCGATACACATTCTCGAGTCCCGTTTTCTTTTCGACCGGGACTGGGTTTGCCACTTGGAGTATTTGATCGGCCGGATGAAGCCGGCACAACAAGCTGCACTTCCTCGGCGATTGCTCGTGGCGTTCTTCATTGAAGACGTGGCGGCCTTGTGGGTCGCACTTTGGGGTCGGCGTTCGGTTTGTGCTCGGCGAGCTCCCTAGGGACACCGGGCATGTCGGAGGGTTTCCATGCGAAGATGTCCCTATTCTCACGAAGGAACTTCGATGGCGCGCCTTCCTATCTTTGGGCTCATGTCCCGATCGTCCTTTATCTGGGGTCGCTGGGACCAACTCGGCGGTCTGGTGTTAATCATGGCCTCAAAGGTTGAGGTGTTCGTGCCCTCGAGTTGGGCTTCTTGAGTATTGTGGGGTCGTCATTGTTGACCCCTTCGCGTGTTAAGCTCGTCTGCGTGGCTTCTGCCGCGATAATGGCGTCGGCTCGGCTCCTTTGGCCTCGCGTTGGCGGCCATGCGAGTCGCCGTTGATGGTGATAGCGCCGGGGAGCTTCATCGCGTTATGCAGCGTGGTGGCGCCGCCATGAATTTAACGCTGGCGCCCTAGGGCCTTGATGGTAAGGGCTGTCGAATGGCACCGGCTCGAAGGCGATCCGCTTCGGTGCGGAAGTTTGCGAATCGAAGGTGGCGGGTAGCGTAACCTTGCCGATCAGGTGCGCCTTCGGCCAGGGGCGATGCGTGGAGCGTGGTGTGAGTGGTCTCGATCGCCATTGCGGGGCATGACGCTGAAGGTGTCGAGTAGAGGATGTTGATGGGCTGCCGCGTCCATCGGTGTCTTGGGAGCGATGGTCACCAACCTTGGCTTGACCACCAAGGCGACTCGTCACGGGTACTCGATGCGTGGCGAGTGGTCTTGCGGCTCCGGTGATGGGATGTTCCGACCGATTGAGGAACGGGGGCGTCTGTTTGGGCCACCGCGTTGGCGGCGGCGGCGCGGCGATGACCTTCTTCTCGCGCTTCGTGTTGAAGCTGTGAAGGTATGGGCGAGCGGCTATTTTGCGAATTTTCCGCCATTTGGCGGTCGTTGTCGGTGTCTTCCAGCGCGTGCGTGCCTTCTCGATCTCCACGAGGTGTGGCGATCGGCGGTGGTGTGCGTGGCGGGCTTTCCTTCCTGTAAAGCACATGGTTGGTTAAGGAGGGCAGCGGGATCGAACCTTGGCTTGTTCTTGTAGTTCCCGCCATCGCGTCGTTGCCCTCCGTCGGCAGTAGCTCTTGGGTCGCGTTATGCGTGCCGGCGTTAGCGGCAAGTCGACTTCGCCCGTCGTTGCGGCGCTTGCACGTGTGAGTGCCAGCATGTAGCGTCGGATTCGGCCACCGTCGTTGCCGCCCGTGCGGCGTTGCCCTCGACTGCGTCGTCGACTTCTTGGTTGGGATCCTCCTCGGCACCGTTTGGCGATCTCAAGGAGGTCGGGGATGTTGTCGAGTGTCGCGGTGTCGCTTGAGCTTGGCGACTAGAGGCTCGTGGCGGCACGAGGTCTTGAAGCAATGGATCGCGGTGTCCGGGTGGATGCCGACGTTATGCCGAGCTCTTGCCACCGTTGGACCCGATTGCGGAGTCGACTCGCGGGGTCCTGGCGCATCGCTCGGGTCCTCGATGGTGGTGGCGAGTGTAAAACTTTCGAAGTGCTGACGAAGGCGTCTCGCATTTCCTCGGTCGATACTGTCACGGGGGCGTGTTGATCCATTGCCTGCCGTCCCTCCATCATTGGGAGGTAGCAGGCGTGAGTAGGTCGATGTGACCCGCGATCCCCATTGCCATGAGGTATGTCGAGCCGGACAGCGGGGTCGTGAGGTCGTGCACCGATCTCCTTTGGCGCCTTGAAGTTTGGCGGATACTTCGCCTCGGATCATTGGTTAAAACGCCAGAGCCCTAGTCGTGGCGACCCCATAGGCTCGCCATCGCGGTAGTTAGGGTGTGCCGCAAGTCGTCGGGCTGGCGTCTTGCGCCAGATTTTGGTTGTTGATGATGTGAGTGCGGGCGTCGATCGGTTCTCCGTTGGCGGCGGCGAAGTTGGTCGGCCTGGGATCGTTGGTGGAGAGTACGCATTAGCGGGTCGCGTTGGAGCTGCGGTGGCTCGGTGGTGGGCGGTTGAGGTGTTTGCCATGGGCGGACGCGCTTGAGGCCGCCCTGCTTCGAGGCCAGAGTATACTCGCCCTGATCGGCGCCCGCTCTTTGTTCCACGGCCTTGGTAGGGCCTGACGTCTTTGGATTTGTAGGCGCCGTCACGGTGGCGTGATGCTATCGGTGCTGCTCGGCACGCGAGGTTGTCCATCGGGGTGGAGAGCGGTGGGAGGCCGTTAGCGTCTCGCTCCGTGAGAGCGACTATCATGGCTGGTCCACAGGAGTGCGGTTGGGTGGTGGCGGGGCACCCATCGCCGTCGATCTGGCGGGGCGGTTGCTTCCTCTGGTGGCGCGTTCTCGCGGTCGCGCGCTCGGCTATCTTGGCGCGGGTCGTTTTCGTCGTCGAGTTAAGGCGCCCTGAGCGGTGGGGTTCGGCGTGACCTGATCCGTTCTTTGGTGGTAGCGTGGCAGTTCTGCGGCATCACACTTTCGGCGAAACTTTTCGCGCTCGGCTGCTCTTCGTCTTGCCTCCGCCAATTTCGGCGGAGTTCCTCGACCTCCGTCGCCGTGGCGTTAGGAGGGATCGAGTGGAGAAAGGGTCCTCCGGCGGATCGGTGCGGTGGCCATGTAGTCGCATGGCGGCCCGGTTCCGTCGTGGAGGTCGGCGGAATTTTCCGACCAGTCGGTCGAAGATCCAGGATGGAGGGTCTCGAAATCTCAGCGTTGGAGGCAGGCGATGGAGCCAGCGGATGAGGCGGTGATGGATCCGGCGAATGAATGGTCGCCCGAGTCGGCGTCGTCGGCGAGGGCGCGTCTTCTGCGGCGGCTGAGTTCTCCGACCCGTTCGTGGGCGAGTTGTACTCAGGCGGCGGTGGATCGTGCGGACTGGCTCTCGAGAGCCCGATCGCGTGGTGGCGACTTCGCGGATGCGGCGAGTCCTCCGGTGGCGGCGTCGGTGAGGCCGGCGAAGGCGATCGTGCGATTGGCGGGATCCTTATTGCGTGACGGTCGGCGCGGGGGGCGTAACTGCTCGGCAAGATGCGGAGCATCTCGCGATCGCTATCATGCGGCGGTGGCGGCCGTCTCGTTGATGGGCAGATTGGATCTCGCGCGAGAACACGGCGGCCCCACGGTGGGCGCCAGCCGTTGGAATGACCACGGCGGATCTTGTCGGCGGCCAGTAGTAAACGAGGGCAGTGCGGCCAGCCATCTGCGGTGCGGATGAGGCGGAGACGCGAGGTTTTACCAGGTTCGCCCCGGAGGTAAAGACCTCTCTGCTAGATTGTATTATGAGGTGTTTACAATGGGCGAACTTCGGCGGCTGGCGAGTTGCTTGTGTATGAGGCGTGTCTCTACTCACCCCATAGGGAGGTTTATATAGGCTCACCTCCCTAGGGTTTATATCTCAACCGATTGATTCTGACTTTAGTAATTGTTTAACCTAATCCGTGGGCCTATCTACTACTTTGGGCCTTGACTTCGATCGCTGATACCTTCTTTGAGCTTGATCCACTCGCTGATTCTGCAGGCCCACTCGCCAACCCTTGGGCGATCGGAAGCGTCTGCTGAGTATACCCGATGGCGTATCCCCATCAATGAACGATGTCATGTAAGGTTAGCCGGGCGCTTCATCCCAACATACGAAGATGCAAAGTACACAAGAAGCAATCGACAATAAAGCATCAACGCCCCAATGACCATTGTGTTCTACGTGCAACAAATCTACATATACACACGGCTCGATACCCTTTGGGGTTTGTAGCATGGAAAACAAAAAATTTCTATCGCAAACAAACAAACAAGCCAAGATCTATCTACTAGATTGTAGCAGCGAGTCGATGGAATAACACCCTCGAAGATTCCAAAGCGGTTAGCGAGAGCACATTCTCGTGGGTGATGTAATGTACTCTTTCCGATCTCAAGATCGCGTGAGCGATCCTTACGGCGCTGCGTTAAGCGCTCCCTTGATCGGTCACCGTTCGGTGCTCGGCGAAGACCTTCCTCTCCTTGTTCGGCGGGCGGAGGTTGTAGCACTCTCCTCGCGATTACGGCGACTGTGGCGTGGTAGGAAGTAGAGGAGATCCCTTGAACTTGGCCTGGCCGGGCGAGTATGGTGGAGTATGAGAGCTATTAGTGGTCTAGGTTTAGACACACCAATTAGAAGGCTCTAACCGAAGGCTAGGGCAATTAGAAGCTCTAAACCAAGCGGCTCTAAACCGGAGGCTGTGGCTAGGGTTTAGATTTAGAGGATGGAACTTGTGTCTAGAGAGGAGGCCCTGCCCTCCTCTTATAGGTGAAGGAGGGCCGGCCCAAGGGGAGGAGGTCCTCTCAACTCGAATAGGTGGTGCGCTTGGGCTTGGAGAAGGACTCCTCCCCAAGTCGGTTTGAACCTCCTCTTGCTTGTTTCCCTCACTTTCTGTTTTAGCCGTTTGACTTTCAAAGCCATTTGACTTTTCAGTTTAGGATTCAATTTAATCCTTTATTTGGAACAGCGAGAACACTTAGTACATGATGCAATCATTCCAATATGTAATGACACATTCATGTACCCCTTCCCCAGTCTAGGACATTAGAACCTTCTAGAACATTCCGATGAAAACAGGAATCATTTCCGAACTCAAAGCGGGACTTTCCTTATATGAATCTTATTCTCCGGACCATTCGGATCACCTCGTGATATCCGGATCCCAGAGACTCCGAACAACATTGGTCTCTTTCTCATAATACCATAACTACTCAAACAACGTCGAATCCTTAAGTGTGTCTCCCTACGGTTCGTGAATTATGCGGACATGATCGAGACACTTCTCGAACAATAACCAATATAGGAATCGAAATTCATATGGCTCCCACATATTTCTCGATTACTTTGCGTCGAATGAACCACTTACATGATACCAATTTCCCTTTGTCTCACGACAGTTTACTTATCCGAGGTTATGATCGTCGGTATCTGCATACCTAGTTCAACCTCGTTCTTGATAAATACTCTTTTCTCGTTCGTGATATGTGATCCCTTGTGAGGCAGTCACATGCTTGCAAGCTAATTGGATGACATTCCACGAGAGGGCCCAGTATATCTATCCGTCATATGGATGGACAAATCCCTCTTGATCCATGTGTCTCCAATACTTTCCAAACACTCAATGCCACCTTTATAGCCACCCGATTCACGGTGTGGTGTTTGATGTCATCAAGCATCCATCGGTAAAGGTGATATGCATGATCTCATGGTCGAAGGAATTAGGTTACTATGTATCGAAAGCATATAGCAATTGAACTATTGAAATGACTTGATCTTTATGCTACGCTTATCTATAGGAGTATGTCCATCACATCATTCTCCTAATGATATGATCCTGTTGTTAATAACATCTCTATGTTCATGATCAGGAAACCATGATCATATATTAACCAACAAGCTAGTTTAACAAGAGGCTTTACTAGGGACTCTTATTTTAGTTTACAAATCACACAAGTATTAATGTTTCCGGTTAATACAATTATAGCATGGTATGTAAACATTTATCATAAGTGTGAAGATATGATAATAACCTACTTTATTATTGCCTCTTGGGCATATCTCCAACAATATAGTACCAGAAACGTCACCGAGCTCCCACTCACTTTCTTGTAGATACAAGCTTCGTAGCAATTTGGAACAAATCCAAAGCTCTTGATCACTTGATCAAAACGAAGGTTCCAACTCCGAGATGCTTGTTTCAGTCCATAAATGGAACGCTGAAGTTTGCATACTTTATCAGCATCCTTAGGATCGACAAAACCTTCGGGTTGCATCATATACAATTCTTCATCAATGTTGCCATTGAGGAGCCTTGATGACATCCATCGCCATATTTCATAATCATGAAGCAGCAATTGCTAATAAAATCTGAATGGACTTAAACATCGCTACGGGAGAGAAAGTCTCATCGTAGTCAACACCTTGAACTTGTAAAACCTTCGCAACAAGCCGTGCTTTATACGATAATATTACCATCGCGTCCGTTTTCTTCTTGAAGATCCATTTGCACTCAACGACCTTTCGGTCGCTAGGAGGTCCACCAAAGTCCATAATTGGTTTTCGCTCATGGATCCCAATTCGGTTCATGGCTTCTAGCCATTTCTCGTCTGGGCTCATCATCGCTTCCTCATAGTTAGGTTCACTTTGTCTTCTACTAACAAGGCGGTCAAGACAGGTTGCCGTACCACTCGGGAGGGCACGCGACCTTGTCGACCTCGACGTTCGATGGCGACATCGTGCGAAGCTTCATGATCCTTGTCATTAGCTTCCTCTATTGTTGGTGATGCGGACCTTTGAAACAATTTCAGGTCTTCGCGCTACTCTCCAATTCAAGAGAAGGTTCAATAACCTCGTCTAGATCTACTTTCCTCCCTCACTTCTTTCGAGAGAAACTCCTTCTCAAGAAAGGAACCGTTCTTCGACAAACACTTTGCCTTCGGTTACGTGATAGAAGGTATACCAATAGTTTCCTTAGGGTATCCTATGAAGGCGCATTTCTCCACTTTGGGTTCGACTTGTCCGCATCAACTTCTTGACGTAAGCGCATCCCCAAACTTTAAGCGACAACTTAGGTTTAGCACCAAACCATAGTTCATACGGTGTCGTCTCAACGGTTTAGATGGTGCCCTATTTAAAGTGAATGCAGCGGTTTCTAATGCATAACCCCAAAATGATAACGGCAAATCGAAGAGACATCATCGATCGGACCATATCTAATAGGGTTCGATTCCGTTCGAGACACACCATTCTGTGGTGTTAGGTGGCGTGAGTTGTGAAAGCGATTCCACTTGCTTTAAGATGCGTGAGAAAATCATAACTCAAATATTCACCTCACGATCGGATCGTAGAAACTTAATCTTTACATTACGATGGTTCTCCACTTCATTGAAATTCCTTGAACTTTTCAAATGTTTGATTTATGTTTGATAAATAGATATACCCATATCTACTTAAGTCATCGGTAAAAGTGAGAAAATAGCGATATCCACGGCGTCGAAACACTCATCGGTCGCATACATCGGTATGTATGATTTCCAACAAGTCCGTTGCTCGCTCCATCATACCGAAGCGGGGTTTTGATCATCTTGCCCATGAGGCATGGTTAGCATGTGTCAAATGATTCAAAATCAAGAGACTCCAAAGTCCATCGAATGGAGTTTCTTCATGCGCTTTACACCAATATGACCTGAGCAGCGATTGCCACAAATAAGTAGTATTTTATCACTATCTACTTTGCATATCTTAGCCTCAATGTTATGGATGTGTGTTTCATCCCTTTCGAGATTTATAAGAAATAAACCATTCACAATAGGTGCATGACCATAAAATATGTTACTCATATAAATAGAACAACTATTATTCTCCGATTTAAATGAATAACCGTCTTGCAATAAACAAGATCCAGAAATAATGTTCATGCTCAACGCAGGCACATAATAACACTTATTAAGGTTTAAAACTAATCCCGAAGGTAAAACTAAGGAGAGCGTGCCAACGGCCATCACATCAACTCTTGATCCGTTGCCAGCGCATCGTCACCTCATCCCTCATAAGCCGTCTATTCCATAGCTCTGTTTGAGTTACAAATATTAGCAAGCGAACCGATATCAAATACCGGGCACTAGCGAGGGCTAGTAAGGAAAACATCAATAACATGTATATCAAATATACCTTTGATGGTGCCAGCCTTCTTATCCGCTAAGTACTTGACGATTCTTCGCTGGACGCTTGTCCTTGCAATAGAAGCACTCGATGTCGGCTTAGGACGGACTTGAGCTTCTTCTCGGCGGCGATGCGCTTGCGCCGCCCTTCTTGAAGGATTCTTTGCACCCTTACCTTTCTTGAAGGTGGGGGCTTGTTGACCATCAACACATGATTATCCTTTTGATGTCCACTTCCAGCCTTGACTTTGCGAAGAGCTCGGTGATCGTGTCGATGGAACCAATCGATTATGAGTCACTACAAAACTTTTGTAGGCGGGGAGTGATTGCGAGAACCACATCAATCTTGAGCTCCTCCGGAATCTTGATCCGGTTGCTCAAGGCGTTGAGTGTAGCGACATCTTAATGGCGTGCTCACTAACGGAACTCCTTCCTCCATCTTGCGATTAAAGAATTTCTCGGAGATCTCATATCTCTCGAGCGGGCTTGAGTGCGAAACATGGTTTCGGCTCCTCGAGAATCTCAAAGGGCGGGATAGTCTTCAAAGCGATTTTGAAGGTCCAATTCCATAACAAACAACATGGTGCTCTTAATCACACCATAATCATCCTTGCGGTGATAGACAGCTTTCTCATCGGCGGCCTTGTGAGCAACGAGGCGTCACCTACGCACTCTCAAGGACATAGTCCTTTTGGCCTTGAGAGAATGATTCTCGGTTGGAACCGGTTGGTGAAGTTAGACCCATTGTTTTAAGCTTTTCCTTCTCGAAAAAGCGTTGAAGTTGAAGTTGGACTTAGCCATTTGATCTACAATATTTGCAAGTACAAATTAGACTATGTTCATGATAACTAGTTCAAGTTTTAATCAAATTACTAGATGAACTCCCACTAAATTCAACATCCCTCAAGTTGTTTAGTGAACAAGATCCAAATTCACCACACCTAATCCGATCTTCACGAGAAGAGATGTGGTTTCAATGGTGGACAAAAAAGTGTCGATCATATCATTCATATGACTCATGCTTAACCTTTCGGTTCATGTGTTCCGAGGCCATGTCTGTACATGCTAGGCTCGTCAAGTTAGACACAAGTATTTCGCGTGTAAAGCGGCTTGCACCCGTTGTATATGAGCGTAGAGTCTATAGCACCCGATCATCACGTGATGCTTGGACACGACAAACTTTTGCAACGGTGCATACTTGGGGAGAACACAGTTTTATCTTGATCTTTAAGTGAGGAATCATCTTATAATGCTACCGTCGCGATCTAAGCACAATAAGATACATAAAAGGATAAACATCACATGCATATAACTTTATGTGACATGGTATAGCAAATCTTCGTGCAATGATCTCCATCTTGTGCGTGCCGGCATGATCTCCATCACTCCACCATGATTTCCTCCACCACGAATAGCAACTACAACTATTGCTAACTACTTAGCGATAAAGTGAAACTATTACATGGCGTATAAGAAGTTGACACACATGTCATACACAATTATAAAGACAACCATATGGCTCCTGCCTGTTGTGTACTCATCGACATGCAAGTCGTGAAACATTACAAAACATGATCATCGCATACATTATACACATCACATCTTGGGCCATACCATATCACGAAAACACTCTGCAAAAACAAGTTAGACGCCTCTACTTTGTTGTTGCATGTTTCGTGGCTTATGGGAGTAGATGCTAAACGATTCTTACTGCGGATAGCCACAACGGTGAAATTATGGTTGCCAAACTCGGTGTTAATCCCATGACAACTATAGTGAGAGCGGCATCCACCGGCATGTGTGGAACAAGCCACACGTCAAGTGCGGGCCGGTCATGACGACGTCGCGTAAGGTTGGCCTGGACCGCTTCAATCTCACTATCCGCGTCATAAGAAGAAGAACACAAACAAGAGGCTTGCAGAAAACATCAGCGCCGCAACAAACATGTTGCGTTCTACTCGTGAAATACATCTACATAGATCTAGCTCGATACCCTTTGAAGGGTTTGCGGCATAGTAAATCAAAATTTTTACGGATGCGAGCGAGGAAGCCAAGGTCTAATCTAGGAGATGCAAACAATGAGAGATTGGATTAGATCTTCATACCCTTGAAGATTACATGCGAAACGTTAAATCGGAATGTGGGTGATGTAGTCGTACTCGCTTCTCCTCGCGATCCGATCCGATCTAGCACCACAAGTGGCGATGCCTCCGTGAGATGCACACGTGCAGCACCTCGACATCTCCTCCTTCCTTGGTCCAGCAAGTATGGTGGAGAGATGGGTTGGATCTACAATGCGACGACGCGGTGCAATTGGTGGAGAGTTTACGGCGGGCTTCGCCAGCGATCGGGAGGAGAGGAGGGCATCGAGGCGGCTTGAGGGGAAGGTGTGTGTGTGTGTGTGTGTGTGGGGGGGGTGCGCCCCTGTGGCATCCCACAAAACCACTACTAGAAAATCGCGTTGAATTTGTGCATTGCATCGTCATCATCATGCATTGTTTGTCTAAAACTATTTTCGCAAAGCCTGTTTTTGTTTTCTAAGCCTGTCTTGTTTTCAAATTCAAACCGGGTCTCGGATTATTTTGTTTTATGCTATCGGGTTGCAAAGGCCTGTCTAAATAAATAAAACATTTAATTATTTTTTAGAGGCGATCAGGCAGGCCGATTCACTGGCCGACCACCCCGATTAAAACGGTCCAACCTAGAAACCTTTTTCTACCAATCCTAGACTATCCACCCCTCCAGCCACATCACCTCCTCCACTCGCAGCGCGCCACATCATCCCTGGCCAAGCCCCTACCCAATCCCCATCTGCCACCTGGCCTACCCCCACTCCCTCTCCTCCCCACACCGCGTCCAGCCCCACGCCGACCCCACCTTCCCCCACGCGCCCACCATCTCCTTCTCCTCTCCACCGCGCCCGCAGGCCGACCTCCACCCCACCGTCTCTGCCCCTCCGCTCGGCTCCCTGTGCTCCGCCGCCTGGCTCACCGTCACCGTCGACCTCCGGTCCCCGCCCCAACCGCCGGCCCGCGCCCTCCCTCTCCTCCTCCTCCGGCCGCGCCATGGCCTTCTTCTCCATCTCGGCCGCGCCGCCTTGGCCCGTAACCTTCCCGCCACCGCTTCCAGCGCCTCGGCCGCCCACGCTGGCGCCTCCTCGCGGGCCCTCCACAGCTCACCGCCGCCCGTACGTCCTCGTCTGCGCCGCCTGCCATGGCAGCACCGCCCGCCTTGCCCTCGAGCTCTTCCCGGCTTGGCGTCGCGCCCGGCGAGACGCCATCCCCTCGTCGCTTCACATCGTGTCGACTCACCTCGGCCTGCCTTGCGACCCGCCCGCGACCTCCTCTTGGACATCGTCATCGCCTCTCTGCCCGGCCGCCGTTCCTCTCGAGTTGGCCCGCCCTTGCTTCCTCACAGCGCCCGTCCCTTGTGGCGCCTTCAGCGTCGAAGACCGCCTCCTCACGGGGTTCCGTCGCCTCTCGCTTGCTGGCAAGCCGATGCCTTGGGCGACCATCTCTGCGCCTCTCATGAACGTGCTCGTTCATCTTTCGGCCGTTGCCTCGCTGCCGTGGTACATGCGCCACCCCTGCATGACCTCTTGTTCAAGTGCCTCTTGGTCCTGCTCATCTACCGGTGCGGGTCCCTGTTTGGTGTTTCGTTGTGATGGTTGGTATCGAGTGATCTGGTGAGTGTTGAATGGCTGACAAAAGAACCTGGCAAGACAATTTAAGAGATGGGCAACAGGACAAGGACCTCTGGGAGGCTTTAAACATCTACTTCAACCCCATCGATGAACCAAGCTCGGCACTCCAAGATCTTCGAGAAGATGTACCTGTCGTGTTCCATCTTCCTGAGTACCTCGAGCCATCGCACCGACAAGACCGGCGTTTGGGGATGCACAATGGACTTCAAGAGCGGACTCCATGAACTCCTTCCGGGATCTAAAGGCCTTCGACAGGGAATCGACAAGATCATCGCGGAACTCCAAGGTCTACTTCGTAGGATGCGGAACGCCGAGTACTTCACCCCGGACACCGAGACCCTGGACGACAAGTTCTCCGTCTTGTATCCGAACCCGCCGAGACCGAACCCCAGATCCGGACCCTGAGACCGAACCCGAACCCCGGAACCTCAAGTTCGTCGAGGCCCTCTAATGTGTGAACCCCTTCCCGAAACCCTATTTTTATAATATAATACAACTTGTCGCATATTAATTGTTCATGCATGCATCTTTGCCATGTGGTTTGGGGGCCTTATGCCGATTCACCATATAATTAAATATGGGGCCCATATGCGGGCAAATCTAGTCTCATATTGGCCTCATTTAAATCTGTGTAGCGAACCGGTGATATCTTTTGTCTTGATTATGCAACATTTAATTTGCGGGGTAGTTAAACAACTTGAACCGTTTAACTAAATGTCGGGACCCCGGTTCCGCTTAATATGACCTAATTGCACCGCACCTTTGCCATGTCATGCATCATATCATAAGCATGCCCGATCTTTTGCCGTAGTATTAAATATTGCATCCGGTGTTTCTTCTAGTGTTTTGCTTCTTCGCGGATAAGGCCGTTGGGTTGATGTGAGCTTCGACCCGATCTTCGGTTGAACCTTCGACAATGTTTTCAGGCGAGCATCTCCCCCTTTCTACCTATCTTACTTTTATAGTATTTATTCCCTCCTGTTGATCTATTGCTATCTGTGTTGCGATGCTCTAGTTTTCGTACCCGTGATATCCCTTGCAGCCTTATATTGCCTTGGACACATCCCATTACCTGTTGTTTGGTAGATAGTGGACTTGCGCGTCGTAGTTGCTTGCTCAAGTGCTGTTGCGTGTCGCCAAGAACCACAGTGTTGGAGTAATTGCCGCATGTTGATGTTGGAGATGATCATGACTTTACTTTTTGTTCACTTTAATTACTGTTTAACAACTAAAATTGAAGTAAGTAAGCAGAGGCATCGGTGGGTGATAGATAATGTTTGGCTTCCGACCGCCCACTTGTGTCCCGTAGGACCCCGAGTTCTTGACACCTGTTCCGAGATCGAGCGCGCTAACCAATTGGGAGATATGCCCCATTGATTAGTACCTGATTTCAAAGTATTGTCAGGGGCCACAAACTAGTTTGAGGTTTTATTTACTATCTGTAGTTATGCCATGTTTCTTTGCTTTATTTACGATTGTGCGAGGCACTGTCTTTATTTAGGAAGCGAGTGTTTTCGCTGTCGACGGTCCAGTTTAGGATTTCTTTGTTTCTGATATGACGCATAAACCACGAGTCCGTCTCGAGACGGCCGACCGTTCGGGTAGACTTAGTGGGGTGGCCCCGTGCTTGCTTTAGTGCGGGAGCGTCATGACTTAGGCCCCGCCGACATACCGATGAGTGTATGTTAACTGATCTGGCAAAAAGGGTCGAAGTGCTTGTGGATACTTTGGTGCACCCCTGCAGGGCTAAATCTTTTCGAGAAGCCGTGTCCGCGGTTATGGATGACTTGGAGCACAGTGCTTGATCATAGACAACTAGAACTAAAGTTTATTGTTATAAATTGACTTGTATCCGATATGACTAGTAATCAGCTTCACTACAACGGAATGGCTAAGTAAAAGTACCAACAACTGCTGGGTTTTGGGGTTATCTCATGCTAATTGTATCTGACTAGTAAGTGTTGCAACTATCACGGAATGGTCAACTAAACGTGCTCAGTGCGGCTCGGTTGTTGCGCGGTATGTGCCTTGATTCTGATTGGCGGTTCTTTACGAAGACACAAACCAGGCGCAGCATGATTTCTTCTCTCAAACTCGGTGTTGTGGATCCACCATGAGTTTGAGGGGTGTTAGATGTATATATCTGTATATTGTATTTCCAATATGTTGGGCTTCTGCATTCTTGCTGTCTTGTCTATATATTGTGGTCTTTGTCCCCCAAAGAAATATAACTTGTCTATTCCTAACAGAAGGAAGGCCTGCATCTCGTCATAACATGAAAGATTTAAAAAAAACAAGACCACTGAGGGAGTAAAATAGAAGTTGCAAGGATTGAGCCGAATTTGCGGAATAAATCAGGGTGACTTGCTCTGCTCTGCCCGGCCGAGAGACACCACCATTACTCTAGCCACTCGGCTATGACCCCATCCACTATAACAGGTAGACTTGTTCAAGTCCGTTTTATCCTAGTATCTGCTATGCAAATCTTTTAACTCCGGTTTAGCTTCACTAATTTAAAGTTGGGCTCATCTCACACCGTACTGTCTTTTTCTTCCAACTCCTTGCCATTGACATGGCCAAATGATTGGAAAAGCATCTGGACAAGCTGAGAAGGGCGTTCCTCTGGTCTGCTACAGATAAGCGGGAAATGCCTTGTGATGTGAAGTGGAACTCTGTTTTCTCGCCACCATAGTTTGGAGGATTGGGGGTGATGATTTTTCAGTGTCAAAGCAAAGCTCTCAAGCCTTGAGGGGGCTCGGGATCGCCAGGAAGAGGATGAACAGTGGACTCGCCGTGACAAGCCATGAACTGGTCTTCGCGCTGCCTGTCGATCTGTGCTGCCGTACGTAGAGGGTCTCTTTTATGCTTGTAGTACGAGGATTCATGTTCTTGACGGTCGAACTGTTAACTGCCTTGTTGTTCTCCAAGTCACCTTGGTGTCCAGGTGGTGCTCTCTGATGTTGCAATCTCCTTACCTGTTCGCGCACAACAGAGATGTCTAGATACATTCGATCCATAAAACTAGAACATGCCATATTTCTAAACGAAGGGAGTAAGTCGTAACACCTTGGCAGCTGAAGTCTGGAGAATTAGAATCACATCCCAATCCCAAGTGCTTGTTTTTTTTTTTTTGCATGGCTAGCAATCCAGGATAGTAGATGTCTGACAGCGGATAACTGAGCGAAGAAGGTTTCTCGTCCGTTTGTTGGGTGCTCCTTCACTAGTGATGTCTGGACGTGCTTCCTACCTCACCTAGAATCAGCTTCCCTACTGCTTCAGTGACAGGATTGGCGCGCATTTCAAATCCTCGCTTCGTGGCTGATCTGGAAATAAAGAGAGCAACTCTGGCAAGAAGGCATGTCCAGCTTCGGACGTCTGCGACAAAATTTGCTCTGAACTGAACGTGTGGTGTGGTGCTGGGGTTTCTGGCGTTCAGCAGTTCAAACCACCTTGAACACAGCTTCTTACCCTGTTATTGTTTCTTTCCTTCAAAAGGCTTTTTTCCAAAAAGATAAAAAAATCATTTACTTACCCTGTAATTGTTTCTTTCCTTCAAAATAAAGTAGTCAGAACCTACATGATGAAATTAAACGAAACGTCTCTACTTTTTGAGTAGGAAAATTTAGACTTCAACTATAGAAAAGGGACGAAAAAGTAGTACTCCACTAATTTATCCGGTATATGTTTATAATTGCACCTAAAAGGGTTATTCATATGTAATGGACCCTCATAATATTATATTGTATGCACAAAACGATCATCCACCACTGTACAGCTTACGTCCAGCTCGGCTCGCGATACGAACCTTTTTTTAGAGATGACTAGCAAGTCGCAACCCAGCTGTCTCACGATCCGAACGTCAAATTCTCCGTACGCTTCTGGATTCAGTTCTGTAGAGAAATGGTCTGCTGTTTGGAGCGAGTTGGCCGGTTGACCCCATTTAAAGCCTGATACTGCGATTTGCATCGTGTCGTCTTTGTCTCTGTACGGTCCCTAGCAGGCTAGCAAGCTCAAGTTTTTAATTTGGATTGCTTTGATTTTGACACGGCGTCTTCAAATTTAGCCTAGGTGCTCCCATGCGCGCGGCAAAGTCCGGCTTAGAGCATCTCTAGCAGATATCCTAATCAGAGCAACTCTAAAAGCTTATCCATATATAGATAAAAGGGGCAATAACCGCTTTTTTTTTTGGATAAGAGAGAGCAAAAACACAACTTCAACAGATTAGTGGTCCCCTACCAAATTTTTTGGGGTGATCATCCAAATTTTGGCCTCTCCTACCCATTTAGGCCTTGTTTGATGCTAGTGTTTTGGTAGGGATTAGCGGGGATAATCTCTAAGGGGATTGGGTGAAACCTCCACCTTCACCCAAACCCTTCTAATCCCCACAAAACCCCAATCCCTTCCAATCCACTAGGTATGGATAGTGTATTGGATATTGAAAAAAATACACTAAAACTTGGGAAAAAGTAGGGATAAGCTGGGATTGAATTGGTCCAATACTCTAGAACCAAACATACTTTTAGCAACAAATGGGAATTTGGAGTTTGGTGGGGATTATCCCCTCTAATCCCCACAAAAACTCTAGTACCAAACAAGGCCTTATGGGTAAGCCAACGCACATTTTGGGTAAGAGGCGGGAGCACCAACGATCGCACATGGAAGTTTCACCGCCCGACCTCGCCGTCTTCGGTCGTCGTCCTCGTGCCCCTCCCGTCACCAGCGAGGTCCGGCGCACCGCCAAGACTAGCATATACCGCCCGCACCTCCCTGCCCCTCCTGTGTCCGTCCCCGCCCATGCCGCGCTTCATCTTCCCTGCTTGGACCTTCCCCGCCCATCCCGCGCTCCTGACGGCCATCTGCACCCCGCGTAGACCTCCCAGCGCATGCGATTCAAGGTCGGCCCGCGTTGGCACGCTCCACCGCCGCTGCAAGGTCGGCCCACATCGAGCGCTCCGTCACCGATTGCATCTCGCGGCGGGGAGAGGTCGATTCCGACCAGGGAGAGGTCATTCCGCCGATTGGGAGGGCGATTGACGGTGCGCTGGTCGAGGGTGGAGGCTAGTCAACGCATGTGGGAGAATCGGGATGGGTAGGTGGGAAAATCAGGGGAAGAAGAAGAGTAGGAGAAAAAAAGGAAAAAAAGAAGACCCGCTGACGAGTGGACCCTATCTATAATTTTTTATGAGTTCTAGTTTTGGGTAACAAGATATGAGTAATCTGGAAAAGTAGATCATTTTATTCTTACCTATACCCCCTCTCTCCTCTTACCCAAACAAGATATGGGTAACAAGATATGGGTAAGTGTAACACCCTATTTTTTAGCCATTCTTATATTAGGGTTTTGATTGTGCATTCATGAACATCATAAAAAAATGCATGCAAGAAAGAAATGGATAAAACCCTAAACCCTAGCTTCCCTCTCCCTCTCAAATTAATTCAAAATGTTTTGAATTTGAAAGATATCAAAAAGTGTGGAATCCAATCTGAATAAAAGGGCTCCACAATAGTTTGTATATTTTTCAAAAGCTTTGAAACATCCAAAACAGATTTTAAAATGAATTGCCAAAGAACAAATCAAAATAGAAATAGAAAAAGGGTTTGTAAATAAAAAAGGGAGAGCTAGCAGTAAGCCAGGCCCAGCCCAGTCGGCCCAGTTCCTTCTCCCTCTCTCCCTACCGCTCACGCGCACCCGCAGCCGGCCCAACACGGCCCACCCTAGCCCAATACCGCTTTGGCGTTGCTCCTGTCGTGCCCTCTTCAACCTCATCCACTCTTTCTCTCCCGTGCTCTCTCTCTCTCTCCCTCTGCAAGCTCGAACCCTAGCTTTGGCCGCCGCATCGCCCCGCCGTCCCTGACCTTCCCGGCCTCTTCTGACACCTCCCCGAGCTCCTCCGTGACTCCAGCTTCCTTGTTACTGAGCGAATCGAGCCCGGGAGCCCCCAGACGCCCGCATCGGTCATTTCTTCCTAGACCCCGACGAGTGTCGTCGTCACCCTTGCCATCGCTCCCGACCTCCCCACGCCTCCCCGTCATGACCATGAGCACCAGTGTGAGCTACTGATTCTCCCAAGCCCTTCCGCTCGCTCCCTCACGCTCTGTGCCGTCGTCGCCTCGCTTCTACCTACCAGCAGCCGCTTGAGCTCGATCAGTGTGCTCTGTTTACCTTAGAAGCGTGGCGCGCCCTCTTCGTTAAGCTTGAGCAGCGATTCAAACGCGCAGCCCCGCTCGCTCGCGTGTGCCTCACAGCCCCGGTGCCGATGACCATCTGCCGATGGTCGGCGATGTGTCGTCATGCCCGCGGGCCCGCTGACCATTGACCGCCACGGTAGCAAGACAGCGTGGCATGGGCCCCTCTGTCGGTGGGTGTGGGTAGGATCAGGTGTGCTAACAAAAGTCCCGGGTCATGTTATGACATCAGCCTGATGCAGTAAAAGCTTTTAATAATTGTTTTAATAATTTCAGAAAATGAATAAATATTGGAAATTTAATATCTAATTATTTATAAGTCAGAAAAATACAAATAATATATCGAAATGTTCAGAAAAATGAGCTCTACCTCTTTAATCTATAATCATGCATTGTTCAACAACTTTCATAACAAGTTTGATTAGAAGAACATAGTAAGCCCTCTCATATATATCCGAAGTTTTCCCGAGTTAGGGTTTGTACCCCTCGAAACCCCGATTAAATGGTCGAGCATGCCTTAGGGTTACATTTCAATGCAAACTAACTTTCCATGTCATCATCCTTGCTTGAGCATTGCATCGATGCCATGTGTTGATTGTTCCCCTCTCTTTCTGGTGTTTGCTTCTTCCCAGTAGAATACGATATCAAGATCGAGATCAACACCGTAGAAGTTTCAAGATCGATGAACAATACTTGACCATCTGTAACCAAGTCAAGTACAAGGCTTCCGAAGCTCTGATTATTGGTTATCAATAGGCAAAGGCAAGCATATCCCCACCATGATATAATCCTATGTTTTCGAAAGCATTTCATTTCCTGCCATGTTGCATACGATTCTACTATGGTATTTTATTGATAGATAGAGTATCTATCTATTGCATACTCCCTTTGAGCTTATATTACCTGATCCACTTCTCCTAGCATGACTAGGTTTGGCTTGTGTGCACTGCTAGAGCTTTTATGTGTTTGCTTAGCCATGCATAGCTATCAGTGCTGGTTCATCCAAATGATGTATCGGATGCAGATAATCTAGTATGACAGGAGAACGTGATGTGATAATATCTTAGGTGATATGAGATTAAACATGCTAAGGATTGTATGGGAGGCCACGGTGGGATGTGGTTTTTGTAGTCCCATGCTCGCCACCACTAGGACCTGAGTTCTTGCCTTTGGAACCAAGGCAGCGTCTGACACGGGCACAGAAAACCTCACGAGCAACTAACTTGCCTAGTAGATTCCATGAGTCACATATTTCGGGTGTTCCATTCGACATATGCATAGAAAACCTTTTGAAGACTTGATAGGTGAAGGTGCATTCATAACAGGTAGGGAAGCATGGACCGGGTTGCTTGGGGTCGATGGAGTCCCTGGTAAACCAACCTCACCTCACATCTTTAAGTACCAGCTTCGGGATTTGACCCGTTACGACGGAACCATACTTATTGCGTGACTCATGGTCTCGGCGAAAGCAAGGTAAAGGTCGTGTCTAACCACCCTCTGTCGGCCTTCCAAGGAAGAGGGCTAATCATGTGGCATTAAGAGAAGGTTATTACGTGTGGGTAAAGTTGTACACCCCTGCAGGGTAATAATCTTTTCAAAAAGCCGTGTTCACGGTTATGAACGACTTGGTGACCGGACTCAAGATCATAGAGAACTATAACCTAATCGTAAAACTTGGCAGATTGTCGTGGTGGTGGCACGGCAGATGCCATGGGTAGGCTAAAGTATGGGGCCAATGGATGCTAGTGGGATCTGGGGAGGGAAGATGCAACTGTCTTTATACTCAAGCTGCCAAAGTGATGAACTTTATTTCTCCCTCGATGTGTTACAAGTGCTCCTAGAGCTGTTCTGAGGAACTATGTGAATCTCCCGACCTAACGTTGCTCAAAGACTCTCCCCCTCGGTCGGACCTCCCCTTATAAAGGGGTGCCACAGGTGCCCTTAGGTCGACGGCAAGCATATTCGAGAATATGCTTGTCCCAAAGTAATGGTCGGCCTCCTTTCCTGTCTCCTTCCAATGACGGCAAAGATCCGGCCCCCTCTGTGCCTCGGGCTCTGCTTGTCACCTCCGTGACCTCCTACGCCCCTCATCCTGCGCCTCCTTGTCTCTTGCGCAGCCTGTTGATTCCTTTTAGCCCGCATGACTATGGTTTGACCCTAAGCTTCTCCTTCTCCTGCAAGCTTAGTATAACGGCCTTACCTTGTGTTATTCTCGTTCCTCACTGCATGAAGATCATTCGTGTAACCCGGTGAGTTTCTCATTAACTCGGCCGGTAACCACTTTATACCTATCGTGAGCTTCTTGCCTCCGTTCATCGGCCGACATATACATGATTCGGCCGACCTAGGCAATAGCTCGGCAATCGACGGGGCAGTACCTTGTCTTTCCCGTCATGACCTACCCGAGGTTAACCCCGACATTAGTCCCGGCTGGTGTGGCCTGTCAATTACTTTGGCGGGTTATATCAGCTTCAACACCTTCTTTAGTCTTGTTTCGTGCTACTTTCCGAGGTTCTCTCGCTCCTTCCATCATACGCTAAGTCTCGTGTCACCCCATCATTGCTTTTCTAGTTTTTAGGTCCTCTTATAATACCTCTTGACAAGCTACAAGAACCCTATACCTGCGCCACGCCTCGTGAACCCGCTCGCTTGGGATTGTAACAACTTTTACATTTACGTGGCTTGGTGTGGCTCCATTCACCATCGTGCGTTCGTGCTACTCCACGATCTACGCGGTAATCGCCACACCCGATCCCACTCCCTTGTTCATTGCTTTGCCTATAAAGTGGGAAATCGCCCTTGGGTTCATCTTTCCCATTACCGTTCGTCTGCTCTCCTTCTTACTTTCGCTGTGTGTCTCCTTGCCGCTCATGCCGCTCACCAGCCGAGTTTCCGCCGAGATTCTCACCGATTCGGCCTTTCCTTGCCCTCGTTCTCTGGCCGTGTGGCCGGTGAGTTCTCTCGCCATCTCGCCCTAGATCGATCCGCACTGTTTTTGCGCTCGTCGGCGGTTTCTCCTCTTCGCCATTGTTTTCGTGCTAAGCTCGGCGGGGCCACAGCTCTAAGCTCTCCTCCGCCAGATTTTTCCTCCGTGATCTCTCCGGACCTATGTCTAGTTCATTCAGCGGTGCTCTAGTTGAGGAGGATGGCTGGCTCCGGGCCGGCGTGGATCGTGGCGAGGCTCTTGATTCGCCGCGAGATTGAGTGGCTCCTCGAACTCGTCAGTTCTGCGAGGTTTCTGTCGTCCGGCGAATCCTCTCCGATTCTCGAGAAGGTGAATATGTGGTTTTCATGTCCCTGGCCGCGTGGCTTTGGTCTCCCTCTTAGCGATTTTGCTAGAGAATTTCTTGATTACTTGACCTTGACGCATCACCTTCCATGACGCCATAGCTTCTCTTTCGCTTTCATCTCAGCGGAGGTTACTTGACTGTGGCCATCGGTACATGTCTGGTGAAATTCTTCCAGATTCGCTCCAACGTCGTTCGATAAATCTACGCATCCTTAGAAGTTGCTCACCCAATGTGGGGCGGCATCCATCACACCTCGGAGGCAATCCGTGTTCCCCCGTGTTACTGGGTTGGAGTCATGTAAGAAATGGCACAAGTCGTTCTTCTACGTTAAGAACAGAGGGGCGGAAGACAAGATTCGGCTCCCCCCATTCTCAATTGGCCCACCTTCCAAAGTGAACTGGCTCTATAATCCGAAGAAGACTCATGCCTTGGCCGAGGCCTTGAGATTCGGTGAAGGAGTTGATCTGGGCGGGTTATCTGAGAAGACACGATGGCAACTTTTATTAGTAGCGGATCTGCCTTCAACAAAGGTCCCTGGCATGCTACATGAGTGGTCCCTGGACCCTAACCGAGTCTCGACCGTGGAGTTGGACAACTACCTTATCGTAAGCGTTCGAGCTATTTTCAAGACGGAGATGCACGATGATTGGACACGGGGGTTGAAACCGTTCACCGCGACAATCCGCCTCGAGGTAAGCCAATCTTCATCACTCTATTTTCCTCAGTTTTTAGAGTCTGGTTTTCATGATTTTCTCTCCTTGTCATGCGAGAGGTTGCTGAACAAAAAGACGAGGATGCCGTTCTAGCCCACGGCCCGCAGATAGGAGTACCGGATCTTGGCGAGCCGGACTCTGAGGATTTCGTCCCTAAGTCAGATCCCGCTCCCGCTCGAGCTCGCGGCAAAACCTCAGCGCAGGAGGAGGAAGGTGATTCGGACGAGGTCCAAATTCTTGAGGTAGTTGCCGCCATGCCTATTTCTTATGCATTTCCGGCCGCTTTCCCGACTAATCCGGCGGCCAGGTTCATGGCCTTGAACCTATTGCTTCTCGGCCTCCGTTACCTCGAAGCAGGGGCTCCTGATGCCTCGGATGCGGTTCCTAAGAAGCGAGTAAAGAAATCGCTCGAATCCTCCAGCGCAAGACTATGCCGGGGTTGGGTAAGTTCTTTTGCCTATGTTTCTCGTTCTCTTCTTACATTTCTTATTACGTGAATCTCCTTTCTTATTTTTGCAGCGCTCCTCATCTGTTAAACCGGCGGTCCTAGTATGACTAGTCCGATTAACCGCCATCTCCTCCTCCCGCTGATGACGCGAGAGTTCCTAGTCCTATTCGTCCTGCTTCTCCCCCTGCTCCTGATAATTCGCCTATTCGCCGTGATGCCCCTGAGATCTCTCCCATTGATCTGGATCCGATCCGGCCCTCCGACGTTTTCGTTGAGCCAGCTGCCCCTTCTATGGGCCCCAGCGTTACAATTGAGCTTCCATCTACTCCGGCAGTTCCTACGGTCACTCCAACCTCTGCTGAGAAGATCGCTACCCCGGCGCCCTCTGCGAGCTTAACCTCTACCGATCCTAAGGATTCCGTCCCTATGTCGGAGGCGCAACTTCCTGCCGGTGCCTCTTCTAAGGAGAAACGTGTTATTGCTGTCAAGATTTCTTCTCAGAAAAGTCTTGCCGGCACCTCTCAGCCAAGTATTGCGAGCCTTTGCGCAAAGGAGTATGTCGCCAAAACCTGTTACCTCGGCCCTTTGGCGGTCGACTTGCTCTTCATAAGAGTCCTGCGATTGTCGTGGTTGGACGCCTGCCGGGGTAAAGTTTTAACCCGGACAGCTAGCATGAACGACCTTGGAGCCTGGTTGAATTGCCAATAAGCGGAATGCCGCTGATCGGTTTGAGGGCAATCGGTCAACCAACCCTTCGACTTCGACATTAGTGGCCGCTTCGACCAGGCCGCCCAGTTTATCATTGATACGAACAAGATGAATGCGGTAATTGTTTTATCTCCGGGTCTTAAATTATTTTCCACATGTTATCATACTCTCTAGTCCCCGAAACTTGCAAGGAAATAACTTGTTGTATGCTTGGAAGTTTGACGTACTTTTATTTCTAAGGTTTCATTAGTTTGGCCACCTAGTTCATAGTTTGTTTAGTTTTGACGTAGCTTTGCATTTCCATTCTCATAGAGCCGAGTTAAGTCCTTCTTGACTCGGATCTGGCGTAGTTTTGAATTTCCAGCCACCTAGATCTGAATTAAGTCTCACTTGATTCGGATCTGGTATAGTTTTGAATATCCAGCCACCTAGAGCCGAATTAAGCTTTGCTTGATTCGGATCTGTTATAGCTTTGATTATCCAGCCACCTAGGCGATTAAGCTTTGCTTGATTCGGATCTATAACTTTGATTATCCACCACCTAGAGCGAATTAAGCTTTGCTTGATTCGGATGTATAACTTTGATTATCCGCCACCTAGAGCGAATTAAGCTTTGCTTGATTCGGATCTTATAACTTTGATTATCCGACCACCTAGATCTGAATTAAGTCTTACTCGATTACGATGCGTAGCTTTGAATATCCAGCCACCTAGAGCCGAATTAAGCTTTGCTTGATTCGGATGTGTTGTAGCTTTGAATATCCAGCCACCTAGATCTGAATTAAGCTTTGCTTGATTCGGATCTGTTATAGCTTTGATTGTCCAGCCACCTAGATCCGAATTAAGCTTTGCTTGATTCGGATCTGTTATAGCTTTGATTATCCAGCCACCTAGATCTGAATTAAGTCTTACTTGATTCTGATCTGGTATAGCTTTGAATATCCAGCCACCTAGAGCCGAATTAAGCTTTGCTTGATTCGGATGTGTTGTAGCTTTGAATATCCAGCCACCTAGATCTGAATTAAGCTTTGCTTGATTCGGATCTGTTATAGCTTCTAACTTTTGTTTTATCATTTTGCTCCGTTTCTCAGGTTGCGCATGATCGACGGACTGCCGAATTCCAGAGGTTGCTCTTCTTGCACCGCAAGTTGGAAGAAAAGTATGAGAAAGTTCTGCCCGTCGCGAAGAAAGCCGGTAAATTGATAGTTTCTTTTCCTTATTCTCAACTTTCTTATATACTTGTCATGAGCCTTAAACACTTCTTCTTGAAGAGGTAATATCAATAATCTCAATATCCGCCTTGAAAAGAAGGTCAAGTCCTTGGAAGGTTAGTTTCCTTTCCCCCTTGCTCCTTCTTCTTTTAATATCTATGCTGAGTTTTCTTATTGCGTTGGGTTGTGGTAAAGCGAGTTGCAAGACTTTCTTGTCGCAACAAGATTGCGTGCCCATGCTGACGTGATGCTTCATTTTTAGAACAAAGCGCAGGTTTATTGGTAACTACAAGAAGGATGATGAGATAACTTTGAGATCCGAGGTGAATACCCTCAAGCTCTCTCAGAAATCCGAGCTAGAAAAGGTTGATCAAGAATTCTCTTTGGAAAAATGGTGACTCTGGATGCGGAGAAGAACAAAGAACTCCTCAAAGCTGCCGAACTTAAAACTCGCGGTTTGAGCGAGGAAATTGCTCGTTCGAGAAGAGTAAAGCTACTTGGGCTAAGGATCTTCAAATAATGATGAACTATATCCATCGTAAGTTATTTGGCTTTGGCAACTGTATTTTTTCTTTGTCGCCGTTACTATCCTTTGACATGTCCGTGTTTTGCGTGATCACTTCCCGAGGCCAAACCGTGAGTGCTAGAGCTGTTCTTGCTCGCGTTCGTCGAGTGAACATAATCTGTTGACTTTGAATACTCGATGGAGGATTTCTTGGTTGTCGTTGGTGCCGGTTGGTCCGATGAAAATCATGGGCGGGACTTGGTGCGCTGCTATCAAAGCTTACCATGCACTCGGCGAATACCTCGGGGTCTCCCGATATTGACGAGGTAAAGTTATTGGTGACCAGGTGAAGGCATCCGAGGCGATTGAGTCTTTGGAGAGAATCTGCTGCGTCTTTGGCGCCGACATGCCTTGTAATCATGTCATGGTATGAAGATATCTCTCTTGACATTCGATGAATCTGACCTTTGGCTCGGTGGGTTGAAGATCCCACCTTTGTTGCTCTTCGCAAGCTCGGGCTTTCCGGCTCGAGTATGCCGATGTGCACACTTGGAATGAAGGGCGAGTTTTCTCCCGATCCGGATGAAGAGGCGGTGAAGATGCTTTGGGTGATGATTACTGGCGAGCAGGGAAGGTGAAGATGATTCGGCCACATCCAATAGCTCTAGCTCAAGCTCGAGATAGCAACGGTGATGCGATCTTCCTCCAAAGGCACCGGGCACTCTACAGCGTCTTGGCGCTCTGAACAACCCGATACCGCGAAGTTACACTGGTCGGCGGAGGCGGCGACCTCGGTCGAAGTCCTCCTTCTTGGTGCCCCTTTTGAGCAAGTGGTTGCCCTCCAGCGAACAACGCCTAGGTTATTCGCTATCCCTGGTATGCGGGCGCACAATGTAGGCGAAAATTTGTCAACTCGTATTATTGAAGCTCTTTTGCTATATGTCGTTGAGATTCTTGGTTAAATGGATGCTTGTCCGAATTCTTGCCTCGTTGGCTCGTAATTTCTTCATCTTCGGGGTTCAATTTTGCCGTTATTTTGATGATCTTATTCGGGCATTGTCGCTGAATATCTAAGTTGTTGTCTGCTTTCAACATAAGATAATTACTCCATTGTGGAGGTAAGCAACGATCATTTGGATCGCGTTTACCGTCTTGTAAACTTCCTTTTATAAATTAAGTTTCGGATATGACCGTTTAGCATAAGTTTGATGTGCCATACGGTAGTCTCCGAAGTCGGCGGCTTAGCGCGGAGTTTACATGTCTCTGAATTTGACATATCCTATGACAATCCTGAATCAATGCTTTGGGTACACGGGTGCATATTAAATACGTGAAAGAAACACAACATATGGCATTCGCCGAAGTCAACGCCTGATCGCCAATGTTCAAGTATGTAACGAAAGAGATAGATATACCATATGGCGGTCCCGAGCTATTGTTACGAATGCCGAGGTCGAACATATAACACCAAATAATCATTGCATATGGCAGTCCCGAGTAACTGCTGCAGGTGCCGAGGTTCTAATATTAAACATGAAATAACATCACATATGGCGGTCCCGATGCTTGCTCTAGGTGCGGGTTTCAAATCTCAAACATGAAACAATATCACATATGGCGGTCCCGAGCTATTGCTGGGTGCCGAGGTTCAAATATCAAACATGAAACAACATCACATATGGCGGTCCCAGTAACTACTACGGGTGAGTTCAAATATCAAACATGAAACATCACATATGGCAGTCCCCGAGTAACTGCTCTGGGTGCCGAGGTTCAAATATCAAACATGAAACAACATCACATATGGCAGTCCCCGAGTAACTGCTCTGGGTGCCGAGGTTCAAATACATCATTGGTTTTTTGACCTTGAGATACAATCCTATGAGTAAAATGGCCGAAGTAACGCCACATTCCAGGGGCGCTTCGTTTCTTCACCAGCTTTGTTTGCCTTGCCTTCTCCAGGGGATTGAGCATCAATCAGATAATATGCATCGTTGTGCAATGCTTTGCTTACGATAAATGGTCCTTCCCATGGGGGTGATAATTTGTGCATGCCGGCCGTGCGTTGCACCAGCCGGAGGACTAAATCTCCTTCTTTGAATACCCTTGGATTCACTTTCCTGCTGTGATACCGCCGTAAGTTCTGTTGATAAATGGCCGATCGTGATAATGTCAACTCTCTGGCTTCTTCCAACAGGTCTACGGCATCTTGCCGAGCTATTTCATTTGTTTCAGAGGTTGTGTACTGAGCGACTCTTGGCGAGTCATATATTATGTCGGCTGGGAGTACGGCCTCTGCCCCGTATACCAGAAAGAATGGAGTGTAACCTGTTGACCTATTCGGAGTAGTTCGAAGGCTCCATAATACGGCTGGGATTTCTTCGATCCAACATCCTGCCGACCGTTGCAAAGGTTCAACAAGTCGTGGTTTTATTCCTGATAACACCAGTCCATTGGATCTTTCAACTTGCCCATTGGATGCTGGGTGTGCCACCGAGGCAACATCCAGTCTTATATGCTTCTCTTGGCAAAATCTGGCGAAGGCTCCTTCTGCAAAGTTCGTGCCATTATCCGTAATAATGCTATGTGGGTATCCGTATCTCAAGATGATATCCTTGAGGAACTTCACTGCTGTGTGCCCATCACACTTTTTGATTGGTTTTACTTCAATCCATTTCATGAACTTGTCTACCATAACCAAAATGTGGGTCATTCCTCCTCTTGCCGGCCTGAAAGGTCCTACCATGTCTAAACCCCATACAGAAAATGGCCATGTGATGGGTATTGTTTTTAACTCGGCCGACGGCATATGTATTCTGGTTGCATATCTCTGACACCCATTGCACTTCTTAACTAATTCTTCTGCCTCTTTTAACGCCGTTGGCCAGTAGAATCCATGCCGGAATGCCTTGGCTACTAAGGCGCGAGATGAGGCGTGGTGCCCACATTCTCCTTGATGCATATCTAGAAGGATTTCCTGACCTTCTGTGGGACTCACGCATTTCTGCAATATGTTTGTTACGCTTCTCTTATACAACTCATTGTTTATGATTGTATAGGCCTTTGCTCTTCTGACGGTTTGTCTGGCTAGTACTTCATTACTCGGCGATCTGCGTCTTTTAGGTAATGAAATATGGGTCGCGCCAACGGGCGTTACTCTTCTGCAGTGATTTCCTTGTCTATCTCCATGTTCTCTGCCGACATACATACCTCGGCTCTTTCCATGATTGCTATTACCTCGGCTGTCCCCCTCTTTAGGGGTTCCGAATCTTTCTGCGGATCTATCTCCATTGGCGTATGATTCTCTGCAGAACTTTCTGGGATAAAGATTGATTCGGATTCTGGTGATGGGTTTATTGACGGTTTCCTGAGGTGCTCCAGGGCTATACAGCGGAATTGCCGGGTTGATCCTAATTTTGACAATGTGTCGGCGTCATTTTACGCTTTCGTGGTATGTGGTGGAATTCACATCCTTCAAAATATCCTTGATCTTACGCACATGGAATCTGTATAAAGCCATATTAGCATCTAATGCGTCCCAAGTGCCCGATACTTGCTGTACTACCAGATCCGAGTCACCGTAGCATAAGATTCGGCGTATTCCAATTTCTTTTGCCACTTTTAATCCATGGACTAGTGCTTCATATTCAGCTACATTGTTGGACGCGGCAAAATGTATTTGCAGTACATACTTCAATTGATCTTTTTTAGGCGAGGTCAGCACTATTCCCGCGCCCAAACCGTTCCTTAGTTTGGAACCATCAAAATGCATTGTCGATAATTTGGATCGCAAGGGTGGCTCATCTTGCACCTCGGCCCAATCTACGAGAAAATCGGCGACGACTGAGATTTGATTGCATCTCTTCTATCAAGCTGGAGCATACGGTGATAACTCGACGCCCATTTTGCTATTGACCACTCGCATCTTTGTTGTTCAATATGTCGGCTATGGGTGCCTCATATTACTACGATGGGATGCTCTTCAAAGTAATGCTTAAGCTTTCTTGTCGACATATATACTCCATAGGCCATCTTCGATAATGTGGATAATTACGCTTTGAAGTGGATAATACTTCACTTAAATAATACCTTTGGCCTCTGATGACTTACCCTCTTCAAGTCGTTCCACTACAACCACAGTACTAACTACTCGATTGGTGGCGCTATATAAAGTAGCATAGGTTCTTTCGATAATGGAGAAGCTAAAATGGGTGCCGTAACTAGCATCTTTTCAACTCGTGAAAGCAAGGTCGGCACAGAGTCGGCGAATTTGTCCGACTTTCTCATTAGCTGATAAAGTGGCAGTGCCTTCTCTCCTAGCCGACATACAAATCGACTAAGCGAGGCGAGGCAGCCCGTGAATTTTTGTACATCATTCAAACATCTCGGCAATTCCATTTTTTCTATTGCTCTTATCTTCGTCGGATTAGCCTCTATACCTCGGCTGGACACAAGGAACCCGAGTAATTTTCCTGCCGGCACTCCAAATGTGCACTTCTCTGGGTTAAGTTTCATTCGGAACCTTCTCAGGTTCGCGAAAGTTTGCCGTATATCTTCTAGCAAGGTTTTGCTCTCCTTAGTTTTGATGACTACATCATCCACATATACTTGTACATTTTTTCCTATCTGATCATGCAAACACTTTTGCATGCATCTTTGGTATGTTGCTCCTGCATTTCGCAGGCCGAATGGCATCGTGCGATAACAATAAGCCCCGTACGGGGTGATAAATGCAGTCTTTATTTGATCGGCCGGGTTTAACGGTATCTGGTGGAAACAGAATACGCATCTACAAATGATAATAGCTCACAATGGCGGTCAGTCAATGACTTGGTCTATTCTAGGCAAAGGAAAAGGATCTTTCGGACATGCCTTGTTCAGGTTAGTGTAGTCGATACACATTCGCCACACAATGGCTACATTAGGATCATTTTTTTCTTTTCTACCAGCACCGGTTGATAACCAATCCGGATAAAGCACCTCCATGATAAACCCGTGACGAAGCCGAGCTATTTCATCTATTACTTTTCTCCTGTCTTGGTGGCGGCGGAGGTTGCTTCACCGGCCGTGCTCGGCGGCGTTTAAGAGTGCTCACCAACTCCCTCGGCACACCTAGCGGTCTTGAGTTGACCATGCAAATATGTCCCGATTCTCACGGAGGAAGTTGGTGAGCTCGCCTTCCTATTTGGCGTCAAGACCTGCACCAATAGTAATGCGCTCCTGGAATTGCTCATCAATCTGAAATTTCTTCGTCTCTTTGGTTGGTTGAAAAGAAACATGCCATGAGGGTTGGCGGTCTTAGCATGCTTGTCTTGGCGGCGGCTGCTACCTCTTGAATCCTTTTCTTTTCTCTTGCTATTACCAATGACTCGGCCAAACTTGACCGGCGAGGCACACTCCATTGACTTCTTGTAATCCCCTGGCTATCACCCCTTGTGGTCCGGTAACTTCATCTTTAGATAACCTATATGGCATTGCTCATGAATTTGGCGGTCTTGAACGTCCGAGTAGAGCATGATAACAGCTTTCGGATCTACCACCTCAAATTCCAAATTTTCGCTCTGCGATTATCTCTTATGCCGAATAATACGTCCTCGGACTTTGCCGATGGGCTCACATGAAAGCCGCACTATCCCATGGAAAGTTGTCCTCGTGGATGCGGCAAAGATGTTACGTGATATACCGAGCTTATGCATGGTATCTTTGTACATGATGTTAATACTGCTTCCATTGTCGATGAGTACCTTTGAGAATTTCACATTGATGCTTGGCCCCACAAATGTCGGATCCAACACAAGTGCGTATGATCCTGGACTCGGCATTATTCTGGGGTGATCTTTCATGCTCCAAGTTATCTCCTGATCTGACCATGGCTGGTATCTTGGCACTGCTGGTACAACTGCATTCACTTCCATATGTCGGCGCTGCACACTCTGCTTGTCCTGCTGTTCTGTCGTGAACACACAATAAGACTGGTGATGTTCCCTGTAATCATTACGTCCAGCATTTGCCGGATTTATCCTTCCGTCCTGCCCCTGGTTCATTACTTGATGCACTGCATCCCTCCGATCCGAGTTATCGTACCTCGGGGGAGGCGGCATTCTTTGTATTTGCTCCGATTAATGCGGTGATCTCTTTGTTGCACCCGATGGGGAGCACGAACTCTGCGGATTCCCCATCGCTTTTCATCGAGCACATTGCCGAGTTGTATGATTGGCTGGTCTAGATGGGTTTGATGTGAAATTTACGGTGATCCAACATGGATTGACGTATACTTGCCTTTCTTGCCATTGTTTCTTTTGTTCGGGTCCATTGCCTCTTTCCTTCATTCCTTGATGTCCCTTGTTGAGGTCCATTTTTACCGTTGAATTGCTCGTGACTCGGGCTGATCTTGCGCTACTGCCACTGGGCGAATTATATCTATAATCCGGCCTTTCTTCCTTCTTCTTCCTGAAATCACGCCTAGATGAGCCAATTCCCTCGTGTACTGATCTTGTTGCTCACGATGATCTGCCGACATTAACTCTGGTTGGGTTGGGTCACCCAATGCATAGGAGTCTGCTATTCTGATTGTTTCTGCCAGAGTGGTTGGCATATCTCTTTGCGTTGCCTGATGCGGCAGCATAACGCAGCCAAGCGATTGCTTGCGATTCGATAACTCCTTCACACGAGTTTCTCAAATTACACCATCGAGTTAAAAACTCTCTATCTGTTTCATTCGGCCTCTGCTTGCACATGGCTAGTTGCTGTGGTCTATTCGGTCTCTTGTATGTGCTGGTGAAGTTTCTAACGAACATCTCTTCAAAATCCAACCAGCTGATTGATCTTGCCTGGTTGATTATTCAACCATACCGGCTGGTCCTTCCAACATCTGGGAACATACGCTGACCATCTCAGATTGCCACCTGCTATCTTCACAGCGGTGGCATAATCAATCAACCAGTCCTGCGGTTTGGTACTTCCATTGTACGTTTTTGTGCCTCTTGCCAGCTGGAAATTTGGCACTGGTGGTTCGCCCATGATCCTTGGTCCGAAACATGCGGACTGTGGGACCTTGCTCTTCCAATAGTTCGGACCGGTATAGGCGATCCAACTTTACTCTTGCATCATTTGCCGGCAAATCTCTGTACAAGATTCTATCCTGCATCCCATAGTGATTGTTCCCACCTTGGTTTGCGTATTCTACCTCGGAATATCCATCATTATACCTTTCATTATTCTGATTGTAGCGAGCTGGCCTCACTTCCCTCTCCTGCCGGGGTTCCTGCCTTGGTTGCTGGTGCACTTCTCTTCTTACCTCGGCCGGGGTTTGGTTTTCATGATTGTCTCTCGCAGGCTCTTTCCTGCCGTGCTCCCCATTACCTCGGCCGCCTCCGTCCTTTTCCATGCGGCCGTGGTTTCTCTCCCCACTATTACCTCGGCTTGCATTCCCTCTGTTCTCATTTGCCTTTCCAGCTATTGCCGGGTCATATGGAACAATTTGTTTGTTCCTCTTTCCAGAGGTTACTGCTTTTTCTCTTCTGGCGTTGTTTCCGGGCGAAGACGCCGCTGCCACAGATAATGCAGGTGCCGCCCCTGCCGAATGAACCATTCGTGAAGCTCCTGGTCTTGCCGGGTTGGCTCTGAGCATTTCCTCATTTTGCTGGTTCGCAATGCGTACCAGCTCATTCACTCTTTCCTGTTGCTTCTGCCGAGCTTCCCCTGTTAATCCCTCTAATTCCAATGCTGCGGCATTTGCCGCTCTCAGGTTTTTCGCCGGGGTATTGTACCTCGGCAAACCTAAATCGCCTGATTCGGCTCTGTGAGCTTCATGCTCTTTGTTAATATCACTCATGAGGTTCTTACCTCTTAATCTTAGTTCGTCCACCCGCTCGGGTGCGATATCTAGCTTGTTAGCTTTTGCATATTCTCTCAGGGTCCTGTTCAAGGATTCCCTCAGGGCTGATACTTTTTTGGCCTCTACCAGCACCTTTTGCCTGGTTTCTTCTAACTCTGCTGAGCATTTGCGGATCAAGTATCGGCTTCTGGCGTGGTTAAGTTTTCTATAGTTGCACGAAGAATGTTCTCTGGTCTCTCCAGGTGGCCCTCTCACTCTTGGTGCCTTTGGGGTGGTGTCATGCTCGGCGGGTTTACCACCGGCGGAATTACCTCGGTGGTTTGCGTGTGATGCGCTTGGGCGTACCACTGCACTGGCGGGCTCTCTGCTTGACCCGGCAGTCTTTGCTCCGCTTGCCCTGCTGCGACCATCACCTCGGCGACGGCGGACGTTCTCTGATGGACAGCTCGCTGCGCCGGTGGTTCCCTGCAACAACAACCCGGTGAGGATAAGCGTTGGAGGCGTCGACGGCGTAGATCTGTGCTTTCGCCAGCCGATGAAGATCCGTTCTTGGGGGTTTTCCCGAATCTCCCTACATTGTCTCGACATAGTCACGAGACCAAATCTGGACCACACGAAACAACGCTCGCCGGTGTTGATGAAGTTTCCGTCCGGATCACAACTCCGGCTAGCACCGGCCGGCTGATGGCGCCAGCGTAGTGGTGGTGGTACGGCAGATGCCATGGGTAGGCTAAAGTATGGGGCCAATGGATGCTAGTGGGATCAGGGAGGAAGATGCAACCGTCTTTATACTCAAGCTGCCAAAGTGATGAACTTTATTTCTCCCTCGATGTGTTACAAGTGCTCCTAGAGCTGTTTAGAGGGAACTATGTGAATCTCCCCACCTAACGTTGCTCAAAAGACTCTCCCTCGGTCCAGACCTCCCTTATAAAGGGGTGCCACAGGTGCCCTTAGGGTGAGGGCAAGCATATTCGAGGAATATGCTTGTCCCAAAGTGGTAATTCGGCCTCCTTTCCTGTCTCCCTTCCAATGACGGCAAGATCCAGTGGCCCCCTGCGTGCCTCGGGCTCCTGCCTCACCTCCGTGACCTCCTACGCCCCTCTGTCCCTGCGCCTCCTTGTCTCTTGCTTGGCCTGTTCGATTCCTTTTAGCTGCACTATGGTTTGACCCTAAGCTTCTCCTTCTCCTGCAAGCTTCGTATAACTCGGCCTTACCTTGTGTTATTCGGCTCGTTCCTCACCTGCATGAAGATCATTCCTGTAACCCGGCTGAGTTTCTCATTAACTCGACCAGGTAACCACTTTATACCTATACGTGAGCTTCTTGCCTCCGTTCATCGGCCGACATATACATGATTCGGCCGACCTAGGCCGTAGCTCGGCAATCAGACGGGGACAGTACCTTTGTCTTTCCCCGTCTGTGACCTACCCGAGGTTAACCCCCGACACAGATCCACGTGTGCTTAAGGATGCTTCCTCATGGGTTCGAGGGGGTGTTCCTAGTTAGGGCTCGGATGATGATTTGGTGGATATCAAAAGATGATGATAAATATTTCGGAGATGTCGCTCTCTTATCCCCTTTTAAAATACTCTGATTAGATGAGATTCTTCTCTCTCTCTCTCTCTCTCTCTCTCTCTCTCTCTCTCTTGTTTTACAAACAAAGATGGCTTTATGCAAAACAACTCCACCAGCCATAAGTATTGCGGAGTACACCCTGTACTCACCCTTGATTTGTTGATACTTTTGGCAGAGTAAGTGTTCACCTGAAGATGTGTTTCGTACTACATCGACACCGACGAGTAGCTTGGGGTTCCCGGCCGGCAGCCTGGAATCTATGGGCTGGACGTCATCGTTATGCTTCAGGCCTCTTAGGCCATTTGTTAAGTTTGCTATACTTAATAGCATAATTTGCCTTCCGTTGTTTGATGTTTGTAGTCAGTGACCGCTGCTTGTAATAATTTGGTTCTCTGCTCTGTTATGAGCTTGCTGTAATAAATTTTGTGTCATAGGGTCACTGATGTGTTATCAATTCTTCACTGGATATCCTCGAGCTCAAGGTTAAGCTTATGTAAGACAGAGGTCTGGGATTTTTTTAGCCCTGATCCCGAGGGTGTCACAGGTTTTGGTATCAGAGCAGTACCGACCGTAGGAAAACCTTGCTATTGGTCGATGTTTAGTCTAGTGTTTGTGAAAACTATTTTAAAGATGAAAAGTATTTGCAAAAATTCTAGTATGCTTATTTACTCCTTATCCAGTTTCGCTCTAACTCTGGGTCATCTTATCTGGTATTGACTTCGAAAAGTTTTGATATCTCTTCTAGTCTTTCAAAGCTTAGGTGCTTTCTGGGCATGTCGTTTATCAACCAGTTGACCTACTGTTGAGTTCTCTAGAGTTGTGTGTGTTGTGAATTCCTTGTTCCCTTGCTCTTGTTCATCTGAGAGATTCATTTCTATCATGATCTCTCTATCTTTTGGACCCACAATATTATATTGTTGGTTCCACAGTGTTTTGTTCTAGGGTTCGAGGTTTCCTTTCGCCTCGTGTGCCTCCTTTTTGTTTGTTGGGTACTTCAGAAGTTGTTTCTTCTGTTGGAAGCTACCTCGTGATTATTACTTGTAGTGTATGCCATGTCACTCAAGTAGTAGTTACTCTTTTATTTGGGTTTTAACCCTTGGATTTGAACTGAAGATCCCCGAGTGTGCTGGATTCTATTGTTGTGAATCTTGTACATGAAGTTGACCTTTAACCCAAGATCCTTCCTTTGACCCCTGTTGTTAATGTTTACACATTACCTTAGGATGGCTGGTATTACTATTCTAGCCTTCAAGCTTGTGGTCTTTGTCACGATTGAATGGTGACAACCAAGGACTTCCCCTACCACTAGCTATGGCATATGTTCTTTAATGGAACCAAATAGATCATGACAAGAATACTCCTCAAGAGTCTCCCATCTATGTCTGTGACTCTGCCACACCTTATCTCTTCTATGTATTGGTTTTCCGAAGATTGTTAATTTATGCATCCACATCTCGGGACTCTAACCTGAGTATGTTATTTCTCCCTTGTTGTTTCCGACCCTTGTTTACCAGTTGGTAGCCAATTAGTAAATGCACATCGGTGTCTTCCGATGCAAGATACTCTTGTGGTCCGTCAAGACAAACCATTTCGGGATGCCAGGAGAAACAAACTCCAGTACCTCGTCATATCTAGGACCAGGTCAAAGTGTTGTAATCCACGAATTAAGAGGCATTGAGTGTCTCACATCTATTCTATCTTAAAGTATCACAATCTTTTATACTAAGAGTCTGTGCCGAGTTCCATGACCCCTTAATAAATTGATGCTCTTACACATATTTACCCACCCTCCCTCGAGATTTTGCGCTCGTGAGTGATGCGTGTGCGTAATACTGTGGCCATCTGAGATTCTTAGCAATTATTATTATTTTTAACTCTAAAGACATTTGTGTCATCCTTAGCGTGATTGGTTAATCCTATCACTAAGCAAAGGATGATTGTGCTACCAAGTCCGCCATTCTGATGCACTCTCTTCGGTCAAAGAGTTAGGCTTGTGCCGAAGATCTGATACTTTGTCTACTTGCCTTACCAAGCAAGTTTCCTCTCGAACTAAGTGACATATCAGTGGTTAGTGATATTCTAGATGTCTTCTAGAAGTATTGCCATGTTGCCACATGACCATGTTGTCAAGTTCTTGAGAAAGCCAGTTCTCTGAACTACTCCTTTCTCCAAGATCCGTACTGGATAACCCTGAACTAGTTGGTTGAGCTTAAGCAACAACTTGGAGAGTTGTAAGAAAAAAGTTATATCCGACTACGTTCTTTATAAAAGGGATGTATAGTTTTGTTCACGTTGAAGAAAGATAGTATTTCCTTTGTGGATATATTATTTCTCCCACCTTTGATTTGATTTGAATTATCGTCAAATCAAACTCAGTTCCAAGGATTATCTTGATGATGTTTCTACTTGTGATGTTTCATTTAAGTACATCTTCGTGTCCTTTGGTCTGACCAGTATTTTTGCCTTGTTCATACCACCTGTGAGTTCATCCTCTTGGAGTATCTCGATAAGTTTGTTGTTGAGCCCATCGATGACATCCTTATCTTCTCCATGTTAGGTTAGATTCATATGGAACATTTGGCATTAATGTTGGAAAATTTTGAGAACCATCTTCGAGTCATCTCGAAGTATGTGTTCTGGATGTTAGTAGTAACCCTCTCTAATTCATGAACAACTGTTGAAAGATGTCGCCGTGGATTCGAGAAGAGTTATCTTTGTTCCTTAAGGATACATGTGTGTTTTATTGTTAGTACTTTATGTCTGTGCAGTTGTCTTTCGACAAGTTGCTAATCCATGGGTATAGCAATATAGCTCAGTCTTTTGGAGCTTAACACTGTAGTCCATATCTTGAGAACCTAGTAAATTTACCTTTGCGGTAAATGTTGCAAACTTTCTATTCGGACATGCTGAGTCTAAAGTATCATTTCACTTAACCAAAGCTGAATCTCAAGCAGCAATGATGGTTGGTATTTCTCAAAGTTTTGACATAGGTTTCTTTGTAATTATGGCAAGGTGGATGTAATGGTTGACACACTTAGATAGAAAGACCTTTTGTCATATTCTCTTGATTCAGCAGTAACAACCACTCTTCGCGAGGCTTCTTCTATAATTTATTATAGGAGATGTGCTTATGGTTTCCTTTGTATCCGAAGTCCGACCTTTACTTGATGATTGATTTCTCGAACATCAAGGAGAACATTTAAAGTAGTGTTGCTAAATGTCTCTCGGTTGATCCTTCAGACCCTTTTATATTGGCCATCATTTTGATGTGCCTAGTAATTAAAGTCTAAGAAAGAAGTTTCTTTCTTCTCGTGTCATCAGGAATCTTCTTTCCTACTCATCTAGTGGTGTAAAGTGATATCATGATCTTTGGCAAAGATTTTGATAGACCTGGATGAATAAAGAGTTTCCTTTGTTTTCTTAACCATGTTTTAAGAGTGACTATGATTTTGATAATAAACATTTCCTCTAAACACATGTTCCTTGTGACTCTAATGATTCCTCCCCACCAAAACACCTTTCTGTCTTGGCCTTCTGCTGAATGAAAGAGTGACCCTTCTGTTTCAAAAGTAGTTCAACAGCTTGGTTTTGTTGATCCATATCTCTGCAACCTGAAATCTCTACTTAAGACGTTTAGTAGAGGTTCCCCATCAAAGTCTATGGTCATGTTCTTTCTGTTGAAGCCTTCCTTCTCAGAAGCTTAAACTCTTCTGAGGCTCCATGGTCTCAATCCTCGTGACGAACATCTATCTAACAATTTGAAACCTTCTCCTCCTGTTTCCTCCGTTACCTAGACGTGTTTCATGACGTCATCTCAGAGTTGTTTCTAAACACTCCATCCATGAGTTAACCATGAGATACTTTGTGTGTTGTTTAGTGTGTTTCCCTCTTACCTTAGAGTGACCTTGTTATTTCTATCTCTGTCTCTTTTCGTACCTTTGGAATCTCGGGTCGAGATTCTCGTAAGGGGGATAGAGCTGTAACACCCTAGTTTTTAGCCATTCTTATATTAGGGTTTTGATTATGCATTCATGAGCATCATAAAAAATGCATGCAAGAAAGAAATGGATAAAACCCTAAACCCTAGCTTCCCTCTCCCTCTCAAATTAATTCAAAATGTTTTGAATTTGAAAGCTATCAAAAAGTGTGGAACCCAATCTGAATAAAAGGGCTCCACAATAGTTTGTATATTTTACAAAAGCTTCTGATATTTTTGAAACATCCAAAACAGATTTGAAAATGAATTGCCAAAGAACAAATCAAAACAAAAATAGAAAAAGGGTTTGTAAATAAAAAAGGGAGAGCCAACAATAAGCCATGCACAACCCAGTCGGCCCAGTTCCTTCTCCCTCTCTCCCTACCGCTCACGCGCGCCCGCAGCCGGCTCAACACGGCCCACCCCAGCCCAATACCGCTTCGGTGTTGTTCCTGTCGTCTTCCTCGATGACGAGGAAGCAGCTCGGTGTCGCGAGCGTCGCCGTCGGTCTCCACCGCTCCCTCGCCGCCGTTCGTCGAGCTCCAGGGAAGGATAAGATCGTCGCGGAGTCATGCCCTCTTCAACCTCATCCACTCTTCCTCTCCCATGCTCTCTCTCCCTCTGCAAGCCCGAACCATAGCTTTGGCCGCCGCATCGCCCCACCGTCCCTAACCTCCCCGGCCTCTTATGACACCGCCCCGAGCTCCTCCGTGACGCCAGCTTCCTTGTTGCCGAGCGAATCGAGCCCAGGAGCCCCCAGATGCGTCGTCGTCACCCTTGCCATCGCTTCGGACCTCCCCGCGTCTCCCCGTCACGACCATGAGCACCACGGTGAGCTACTGATTCTCCCAAGCCCTTCCGCTCCCTCCCTCGCGCTCTGTGCCATCGTCGCCTCGCTGCCCTGCAAGCGCTGCCGCTTGAGCTTGCCGCCGGACGTGCTCCGTTCACCTTAGAGAAGCGGCGCCTCCCTCTTTACGTTCACTTCGAAGCACTGATTCAAACGCGCAGCCCCGCTCGCTCGCATGTGCCTCACAGCGCCGGTGCTGATGACCATCTTGCGGTGGCCGGCGATGTGTCATCATGCCCGTGTCAGGCTGGCGTGGCCCACAGGCCCGCTGACCATTGACCGCCTTGGTAGCAAGCGAGAGTGGCATGGGCCCCTCTGTCGGTGGGTGTGGGTAGGATCAGGTGTGGTAACAAAATTCTTGGGTCGTGTTATGACATCAGCCTGATGCAGCAATTACTAGTCAGGTATAGATAGTCATCCTGATATAATAAGCAGTGGGAAGTTTTATTTAACCATTCCGTTGTAGTTGTATTACTTACTAGTCAGATACATATAGCATGAGATATCCCAAAACGCAGCAGTTGTTAGTACTTTTATTTAGCCATTCCGTTATAGTTGCAATACTTACTAGTCAGATACAATGGTAGCAAGCGACAACCCAAACAAGCAATTGTTGGCAATTTTATTTAGCCATTCCATTATAATGAAGCTGATTACTAGTCATTATAAAGTCAAATTTATAGCACTACTTTAGTTATAGTTGTCTATGATCGAGATACTGTGCTCCAAGTCGTCCATAACCGCGGACACGGCTTTTAGAAAGTTTTACCCTGCAGGGGTGCACAAATAGCAACACACACTCGATCAACCTCGGAAAAACCAAATCAAGACCCAACGAGGCTTTCACGACAAAGCAATCACGGATTGAAATATTTCAGGGGCCACCCCATTAAGCTACCATAGCGAAGTTAGCTGACTCCGACGGACTCAAGGTTTGGGTGGACGGTACGCATCGGGAACCCGAAAGTGTGTGGGCTTGTCGATACTGCAAACCGTGTCCGATCCTAAACAGTGCAAAAGACATCGCACAATTTAAATAAAGCAGTAAAGCATGGCATAAGTACAGGATAGTAAATAAAACCTCAAACTAGTTTGTGGCCCCAAGAAATAAGAATGAATCAAGCTCTGGCTCAGGGGGGTCCCATAATCCTCCCGGATGTGGATAGCGCGAATATTCAAGGAACAGGTATCAAGTACTCGGGGTCCTACAGGACACAAGTGGACGGTTAACAACCAAATAACATCTATTGCCCACCTGTGCCTCTGCATTTACCTACTTCAATTTTAGTTATTAAACAATAATTAAAGTTATGACCATCTCCAACAATAAACACACGGCAATACTCCAACAACTGTGGTACTTGACGACACGCAACATCACTTGAGCAAGCGACTACGACGCGCAAGCCAACTATCTACCAAACAACAGGTAATAGGATGTGTCCAAGGCAATATAAGGCTGCAAGGGATATCACGGGTACGAAAACTAGAGCATCGCAACACAGATAGCAATAGATCAACAGGAGGGAATAAATACTATAAAAGTAATATAGATAGAAAGGGGGAGGTGCTCGCCTGAAAACATTGCCGAAGGTTCATCCGAAGATCGGGGCGAAGCTCACATCAACTCAACGGCCTTATCCGCGAAGAAGCAAAACACTAGAAGAAACACCGGATGCACTATTTAAGATTACGGCAGAAGACCGGGCATGATGCATGTATGATGTATGACATGGCAAGGATGCGATGCAATTAGGTCATTTTAAGCGGAACCGGGTCCCGACAATTATTTAATAGGTTCAAGTTGTTTATCTACCCCTCAAATTAAATGTTGTCTTAACATGGCAAAACATATCACCGGTTCGCTACACAAAATTAAATGGAGCCAAAGTAAGGCTAGATTTGCCCGCATATGGGCCCCATATTTAATTATGAGATGAATCGGCATAATGCCCCCAAACCACACAATGTATGCAAGTATGAACAATTGATTTGCAACAAGTATATATTACATTTATAAAAATAGGGCTCGAGAAAAGGGTCACACATTAGGGTTCGGCGAACTTGGGCTCCGAGGGGTTCGGGGTTGGTCTCAGGGTTCGACGGGAGAACGGCTCGACGAGATCGGTCTCGGACAACGGAAGTCGATCTTGTCGCATCCGAGAAGAAGAACTTGGTTGGTGTCAGGGGCACATCGGATCCGCCCTGGTCGGTGCCGATCTTGTCGTCACGAAGATCTTGTCGGGTCCTCGTATCGGGTCGGTCTTGACGTTCGGGAAGAAGAACTTGGCGTGCGACGTCATCGGCATCGGTGCGGGAAGGAGGTCTTGGCATTTTCCATGGGTGCTATTGTCCATCTTCGAGCATCAGGATCTTGTTCGAATTCCAGGTAATTGGTCATCGGAGACGCGATCTTCCCATTGGTACCTCACTACTCCACCTCACTCACACACATGCAGGGGCATACCACAGTGAATAACACAAGCGGCACTTATTTGGAGCTCAGGTATGTAACACGCTCACAAGTACAGAGGACACACTGACATGCATGCCGCTAGCAGGGGATGGCTAGACGGTCACATGAGGTCGAACGGGAAGCCGCGGTCGAGGAGGTAGACCCAGCGCTGGGCTCGAGCGGAAGACGTGGAGCAGGTGGTCGGAGGACAGGGGGAGGCGACGATGCGGCCGGCCAAGGACGACGCCAGCGGCAGGCTCGGTCAGTTGGCGAGGCAGAGGGCGGGTTGCAGGCGAAGGTCCCCGCGGCGTCTCGCTGTAGCGGAGGTGGGGGAGGCGCTCAGGCCGCGGGAAGTGACGGCGGCCGAGAGAGGCAGCAGCTTGAGCTCGCGAGGGGGCCGACTCGAGCATGGGTGGCGCCAAGTCGTGGCGGTGGCGGACGAGGTTGGTCCAGCAGACGCGGTCGACGGGCGGTGGAAGCCGTGGTCGGCGGCGAGGCGGCGAGGCGGCGAGGGCGGCGATGGCGACGCGCGAAGGAGGGGCGGCGGCTCGGAGTCAAGGAGGACCCGGCCTCGTGGCGAGGCAGACCTGGCGGAGCGATGGGGACGGGCGCTGTCGGGCAGGAGCGCTTGAGCGAGCGGACGGCGGGCGGACTCGGACGGCAGCGCGAACGCCTGTCGAGGCGGGGGCTCGCAGGAAGGGGAGGCGGCCACCAACGGTGGAGGACCAGAGAGGACCAGGGAGGCGGGCACCTGCTTGGGAAGGGCCACGGGAGGCGGAGGATGCCTGGCGGTGGGCGCTGCGGAGGAGGGGGTCCGCGTGCGGGCGATGCAGAGAGGAAGAGGGGAAGGAGAGCAAGGTGGGGATGGGCGAGAGCAGAGGAGGGCGGTTGGTGGAGCTGCGAGGTGGGGCCAGGCAGGAACAGGGGACGCGTGTGTGCGTTTGTGTGTGTGGGGGTTGGATCGGGTCGGGGGCTGCAGGAGGCGTCTTGGTGGCGGGTGGGGCCCAGGGAGTTGGTGGGGTCAGGCGGGTGGTGTGGAAGCAGCTGGGTGAGGTGGTAGGTTAGGAGTGGATGGGGATAGATGAGAGATGAGGTGGCGAGAGGGGATCGGTCAGGGTGAGGTGGAGGGGGGCTGGGTAGGTTATCTGGTAGCATAGGTTCCGGGTGTTCTGGGGTAGGTAGGGTTTTTGAACTGGGGTGGCCGACTGGGTCGGATCGGCCCGGTACGGCTGCCCCTAAAATAGAATAAGTATTTTATTATTTAAAACGGGGCGTTTGAAATCCGTGGGTAGACAAAACAAAATACTCCGGAGACCCGGGTTTTAATTTGAATAAAGGCGAGAGTATTTAGAAAACAAAACTAGGCGTTTCGGAAATAGTTTAGACAAAAACCATGCATGATGATGACGATGCTCAAATGCAATGTGGCATGATGACATGAGCATGCGGTCATGACGATGCAATGCACAAAAACAACGCGATTTTCTAGTAGTGGTTTTTGCGGGGCGCCACAGAGGTGATATGAGATTAAACATGCTAAGGCTTGTATGGGAGGCCATGGTGGGATGTGGTTTTTCTAGTCCCATGCTCGCCACCACTAGGACCCGAGTTCTTGCCTTTGAAACCAAGACGAGCGTACAACCACACGGGGCCTGTAAAACCTCATGAGCAACTAACTTGCCTAGTAGATTCCATGAGTCACATAGTTCGGGCGTTCCATTCGACATATGCATAGAAAACCTTTTGAAAGACTTGCCGGGTGAAGGTGCATTCATAACAGGTAGGGAAGCGTGGACCGAGTTACTTGGGGTCGATGGAGCCCCTGGTAAACCAACCTCGCCTCACATCTTTAAGTACCGGCTTCGTGATTTGACCCGTTACGACGGAACCATACTTATTGCGCGACTCATGGTCTCGGCGAAAGCAAGGTAAAGTTCGTGTCTAACCACCCTCTGTCGGCCTTCCAAGGAAGAGGGCTAATCATGTGGAATTAAGAGAAGGTTAGTACATGTGGGTAAAGTTGTTGATGTGGACATCCCTACTATTGATACAACCGTTGTACCTACAGCAACACACATACAAGGACCCATCACAAGATCTTGTGCCAAACAACTTAACTATCAGGTACTTTCGTTTCTTGGAACTATTCCTCACATACATGAGAATATGATGCTGCCTAAATCAGATATATTTCTTACTCTTAGGAGTGATGGACCAAGCATGGATGAGAGGGACAAGCATTGGAGCATGGCCATGCATGGAGATGGCAGCAACCATGTGATGATCCAAGAGAATGCCACGGATGAAGATTTCAGAACTTTGAGGCCACCATAATGAAGAAAGAAGGCTTGGACGAAATATTCAAGATCAATACTTTACGAATTCGTCCATAGCTTAATATGGTGCTGCGACACCTTTATTTTGGGCCAGATCCATGTAATTTTCGCAGGATTTTAATTAGGTACTTTTTAGAGTTCGTATTTGAGGGGAAAAGGACTTTTAGGGTTGGATTCGGCCACCACTTCCATGGCTGGCCGAAACCCCACCTTTTCGCCCTTAAATACTCCCCATAGCCGACCCCCTAGACTCAGATTTTGTTTAGACATTAAGTTAGCCATAGTCGCAACTTCGCCAAGGCTTGGCGTCATGAGGCCTCTTGTACCGCACCTATTAGGATCCCACCTCTTCAATAAAGCTTTCCTATTAATCCGCAATATCTTGATTGCAATATTGGTTCTTACTTGTTCTCGATTTGGTAGGAATTAAGACCCTCGTGGTCGGTGATCGTGTTCCGCAGGATCGGTAACCTCCGGAGATTGGTCTAGCGATTGCATTGGCGCTCGTGCTCGCACGTAGTCGGATCAAGCCCGAACTCCACCAAATCGACTATCATCATCTCATCGAAAGATCGGACACCTTTGCCCTATCAAGTGGTATCAGATTTCAGGTTGCTCGGTGAGATTTTACTGTTTTCGTAGATTAGATATGTTTTTACCTATAAACCCACGAAAAAGCCAAAAACACAGTTAGAGTTTAGATCCATCCCATAACCAATCTACACCTCGCATTATCTTTTCAGTTTTTGCATTGTTGAATTTGTGTCTACATCGTCGCGTCGAGTTGCTGGTCTTAGTGTCTCGTCTCTTAGAGTTTCGAGTTCTGATCATAGTAGTCACCGCCACACTCGCCGATCACCGCCACCATATTCCACCACCATATTCCGCCGCCATATACCCTACCACCATAAACCCTAATACTCATACGCCTTCCTACATGACCACGATCCGATTTTTCTGTCGATGCAGTCGAGTAGAGTTATTGTTTCCTCGTTATTTCTTTTTACTTTCCTTCTTTGTTGTTTCCGTGTTCAGCTAAAGTCCGTGTCGAGCTAAGAGTCCGGTCGTAAGTCCAGAAGGAGAGCAAAAAAAAAAGTTTGGAACCGCCTCCAAAAAAAATTTCTGGCTATACTGTTTTTCGACCCCGGGGATCACTTTTCTCCATCGGCCGTTATAGCGATATTTTTTTGGCGCCTGCGCGCTTTCCGGAGCAAAATAAAAATTTTCGAATTTTTTTTGGGGCTAACCTATTTTTAGACCCCGTAGATCAGTTCTAGACACTCGCCATCATAGTGATTTTCCACCTCTCGGTTCGCTTTTCAGGGTGCCATATCATCATACATTGCTTGTGTGTCGCGTCGTGACATCGTTGGTGATCTAGGCTCGCGTCTCTAGTACGGTCTAGCCTAGGACCAGCACAGTACCGTCGTTGAGCATTCTTTCAACTTTTGCATTGCTGTTTTGATAATTGCTAACCCCCTTTGCTAAGCCTTCCCAGAGCTCCACAGATACTCTCCACGTGCGGTGTTTCGACTCCTTGTAATCGCTTGGTTCAATCTCTGGACCCACTGATCCTCGTGGTTGCACATCGCCTTTTCCTGCTGTTTGGTAAGAACTTGTAAGAGCTTCGTATATTGCTTGACGGATTACGTGTGACTTCCACCATATTTCCGTACTATATACCTGTGCTTTTTAAGGACTAACCATGACAGATACTTCGCGGAACCCAGCCACAATGACGAACGAAGAACTACATACCCACTTCTCCGCACTCTTGGTCAGTCGCGCTGAAGACGTGGATACGCGCCTCGGGGAGTTTGACACCAAGCTCACCAACGCCGTGGACAAGATCGTTGGACTCGCGAAATCCTTCAACGCCAAGCTTGATGTTCGGTTCAAGGAGCTTTTGAACCGATTGCCCGCACCCACACATGGCGCACGACGCATTCCAATCACGGGTCTTGCTGGTTGGTTCGCCTCCGCACCCAGCCGCTTCTGGTGGCGCACCTCGGACTTCCGCCGTTGCTGCGACTTTGGGGACAAACGACGGTACTACTACGACCCGGCACGATCTGTTTGACGAGGAGGATGAACAACCTCCACAGGTACCTGCTGGCCGTCCCCGACATTACTACCGTAACGCTCGACCACCGGTACGTGATGATGATCATGTTGCAAAGCTTAAATTAAATATTCCATCTTTTGAGCGTAAATATAATCCTGATGCATGTCTTACATGGGAGATGGAAGTAGAACAACGTTTTGCATGCTTAAAATATCCTGAGAATATGCGTGTTAGTGCTGCTACATGTGAATTTACTAAATTTGCTTCCCTTTGGTGGTCTGAGTATTGTCGTTTAAATCCTACTACTATTCCTAGTACTTGGATTGCTTTAAAAACAGCTATGCGTGTTTGTTTTGTACCTCCTACTTATTGTAGGGTTTCGTAGCATGGAAAACAAAAATTTTCTATCGCATACAAACAAACAAGCCAAGATCTATCTACTAGATTGTAGCAACGAGTCGATGGAATAACTTACCCTCAAAGATTCCAAAGTGTTTAACGAGAGCGGATTCTCATGGGTGATGTAGTCGTACTCTTCCCGATCTCAAGATCGCGTAGACGATCCTTCCGGCTTGCGTTAAAAGCTCATGATCGATCACACGTTCGGTACTGACGAAGACCTTCCTCTCCCTTGTTCCAAAGAAAGAGGTTGTAGCACTCTCCTCTTGATTCCGGCAGCACAACAGCGTGGTACCAGAAGTAGAGGGGAGATCTCGCAGGGCTTCGCCTCAAGCCGGAGCGAGTATGGTGGAGTATGAGAGATTCCTCGGTGTTCTAGGGTTTAGACACACCAAGGAGGGGATGCTAGAGCCGGCGGCTAGGGTTTGGGGCACCCCAAGTCGGCGGCTAGGGAAAAACCCTAGGGGCGGCGGCGGCTATGGTGGTGGCGCCAAGCTAGGGTTTGAGGAGAGGTACTTGTGTGTGCTAGGAGGGAGCCCTGCCCCTCCTTATATAGGTGGAGGGGCCGGCGGCCAAGGGGAGGGAGGGGAGTCCCTCCCCAACTCGGCTTGGGTGGTGCGCCGGCTTGGGGAGGAGGACTCCCTCCCCAACTCGGTTTCACCTTCCTCCTCTTTTCCTCTTTCCAAATTTAGCCGTTTGACTTTTCAATTTAGCTATTTGACTTTTCAAACTAGGATTTGAATTAATCCTTTATTTGGAACAGCGATGACACTTAGTACATGATGCAATCATTCCAACTTGCAATGACACATTCATGTACCCTTCCTCCGAGTCGGACATTCCGAACCTTCTAGAACATTCCCGATGAAAACACCGGAATCATTCCCCAACTCCGAAACAGAACTTTCCTTATATGAATCTTATTCTCCGGACCATTCCGGATCTCCTCGTGATATCCCGGATCCCATCCGAGACTCCGAACAACATTTGGTCTCTTTCTCATTCATTCCATAACTACTCAAACAACGTCGAATCCTTAAGTGTGTCTCCCTACGGTTCGTGAATTATGCGGACATGATCGAGACACTTCTCCAAACAATTACCAATAGAGGAATCTGGAAATTCATATGGCTCCTACATATTTCTATGATTACTTTGCGATCGAATGAACCACTTACATACGATATCAATTTCCCTTTGTCTCACGATAGTTTACTTATCCGAGGTTATGATCGTCGGTATCTATAACACCCTCGGAATCGGCCCTATGCAAGTTTTAGCGAAAACCCGCCAAACCCGCATAGAAACGATTCAAAGGTGCCCACCAGGCACTTTCGTGCGGGTGGAAAACGAAGTAATAACATTACACAACAGTCCTCGATGGGACCCACAGAACAGATATATATACAACAGCGACTCAATGAGTCAAGGATACAGATATAATGTACAAAGATCCAAATCACCTTGAAAACGATAGTGCGTCCAGCTACGTACAAAATGCAAATGGGGCTAAGAGCCCTGAAGAATAACCAATGGCGTCCATAACCCTGCCCAGGCCAAGCGGAAGGGTAACCCTGCTAACGACGTCGATCTCAAAACCTGCTTAAACAAAAAGGGGTGCCGACAAAGGGCAGAGGAAAAAGAGGAGCGTCAGTACTGAGGCCAGTACACGGCGAGGCTAGAATTCGGCGGTCCTCGCCTACATAGGTATGGTGGACTGAAGCGGCAGCGGCAGCATGCACTAAACAACCTATAGAGACTCGATACAATTGGCGGCACCAGAAGGGGATAAGAAAGACCTATGCGGAACCAACCTGATGCTACCATCAAACAAACCCATCCTGGTGTTTCCCCCTCGAGACCAAACGAGGAAGTCAACCGAGGAACTCACACCGTTGGTAGTTTTATTTATTCAGTTATCGTTGCAGTAATTACTAGTCAGGTATAGATAATCATCCTGATAAAATAAGAAGTGGACCATTTTAGTTAACCATTCCGTTGTAGTTGCGGCACTTACTAGTCAGATACAAATAGCATGAGATAACCCAAAAACCCAACAGTTGTTGGTACTTTTAATTAGCCATTCCGTTATAGTTGCAATACTTACTAGTCAGGTACAAGGGTCGCAAACGACAACTCTAACAAGCAATTGTTGGCAGTTTTATTTAGCCATTCCATTATAGTAAAGCTGATTACTAGTCATTATAAAGTCAAATTTATAGCACTACTTTAGTTATAGTTGTCTATGATCGAGATACTGTGCTCCAAGTCGTCCATAACATGGACACGGCTTTTAGAAAGTTTTACCCGGCCGGGGTGCACAAATAGCAACACACACTCGATCAACCTCGGAAAACCAAATCAAAACCAACGAGGCTTTCACGACAAAGCAATCACAAGATTGAATTATTTGAGGCCACCCCATTGAGTACACCATATGAAGCTAGCTGACTCGAGACGGACTCAAGGTTTGCGTCAATGGTCAGAAACGTGGGAACCCAAAACTGGCCTTGTCGATACGAAAACACTCCGCTTTCCTAAATGATAGGTGTGCTCCTCGCACAATCATAAATAAAGCAGTAGCATGGCATAAGTACAGGATAGTAAATAAAACCTCAAACTAGTTTGTGGCCCCAAGAAATAAGAATGAATCAAGCTCTGGCTCAGGGGGGTCCCATAATCCTCCCGGATGTGGATAGCGCGAAAATTCAAGGAACAGGTATCAAGTACTCGGGGTCCTACGGGACACAAGTGGACGGTTAACAACCAAATAAAATCTATTGCCCACCTGTGCCTCTGCTTACTTACTTCAATTTTAGTTGTTAAACAGTAATTAAAGTGAACAAAAAGTAAAGCCATGATCATCTCCAACAATAAACACACGGCAATACTCCAACAACTGTGGTACTGGACGACACGCAACAACACTTGAGCAAGCGACTACGACGCGCAAGTCCAACTATCTACCAAACAACAGGTAATAGGATGTGTCCAAGGCAATATAGGGCTGCAAGGGATATCACGGATACGGAAACTAGAGCATCGCAACACAGATAGCAATAGATCAACGAGGAATAAATACTATAAAAGTAAGATAGGTAGAAAGGGAGATGCTACTTTGAAAAACATTGCCGAAGGTTCAACCGAAGATCGGGTCGATACTCGCATCAACTCAACGGCCTTATCCGCGAAGAAGCAAAACGCTAGAATGAACACCGGATGCAATATTTAATACTACGGCAAAAGATCGGGCATGATGCATGTATGATGCATGACATGGCAAAGATGCGATGCAATTAGGTCATGTTAAGAGGAACCGGGGTCCCGACATTTAATTAAACGGTTCAAGTTATTTAGAACCCCCGCAATTTAAATGTTGTCTTATCATGGCAAAATATAGCATCGGTTCGCTACACAGATTTAAATGAGGCCAATATAAGACTAGATTTGCCCGCATATGGGCCCCATAATTAATTATAGGGTGAATCGGCATAAGGCCCCCAAACCACATGACAATATGCATGCGAGTATGACAATTTATTATGCAGCAACTTTATATAAAGCATTTATAAAATAGGGCTCGAGAAAAGGGTCACACATTAGGGTTCGGCAGATCTTGGGGTTCGAGGGGTTCGGTCTCGGCGAGATCGTTCTCGGATAACAGAGTAGATCTTGGCGTTCCGCGAAGAAGGACTTGGTTCGGTGTCGAGGGCGCATCGGATTCTTCCGGGTCGGTGTCGTCCTTGTCGCATTCGTGGTCTTCGGGTCCGCGTAGACGGTCATGGCGTTCGGGATGAAGTACTTGTCGCACCGGGGTCCCGGTTCGAAGAACTTGGCGCGCCCTGGTTCGGTCTCCGGATCCGGGAAGAAGGCCTTCGGGTCGAAGAACTTGACACTCCAGGGTTCGGTCTTGGCGTCCGAGGGTTTCTCCGAGTCCGTGGGGCGTCCGAGTGGAAGTACTTGATGCTCCGTGACGGAGTTCCCGGAGTTCGGTACCGACGGTCGTCTTGCCTTGATCTTCGGGCCCTCATCTCGGATTGACGATCTTGGGGTTCAGAGGGAAACGAGTCTTGTCACTGCCTCCGTGAAGGAGGGCTTGAGTGGCACCATGTGCGTTCCTCAGGACCATCGGCATCAAACCGGCCTTGCTAACAAGGAGATCTTGTCGATACCCCTTGTTCTTGGTCTCCAGCTGCACATGACAGGACTCGATGGCGTCGCTTCTGGTCCCTCAGACCTGCATGATTCCACAGTGGTTGGTCACAGATGGGGCTGCACGCGAAGGGCTGCAGGCGGCGGTGGAGCCAGTTGGAGGCGGCAGTTTGCGGCGGGCTGGCGAGGCGAGAACGCCAGACGGCGGTTCGGCAGCGGAGGGACCGTCGGTGCAGCTGTGAGCGGGAGGGAGCGAGGACAGACCACAAGCGTGGCGGCGACCATGGGTCTGGGCGACCTTGCAGGCGGCGAGAAAGGCCAGCAGCGGCGGCGGAGGAAGGCAGTGCGAAGGCGCGCAGCGAGTCCGGCTAGGAGAGAGGGAGGCGAGGACTTCAGGCGAGCACGCGGCCGGGCGGGTCAGCGGCGGAGGCCGGCGCAGCAGAGGCGGGCGGGCAGCGGAGGAGCTCGAGGGAGGGCGGTCCGAGGCGGAGCGGAGGCGGGCGGCAGCTGGGTCGGCAGCGGCGGGCTCCGGTGAGGCGGCTCGGGCGGAGGAAGGCGAGGCGGGCTCGGCAGCGACGGGAGGAAGGAGGTGGGGTGGCGGGCGAGCTGTGGCTGTGAGCCGAGGCGGGCGGCGGGGAGGAAGGCGGCGGATGCGGTGGAGCGGGAGGAGCTCGAGGCTCAGGAAGGAGGCGAGGAGGAGGAGGAGGAGGAGGGAGGAGGTGGGAGAGAGAGGAAGAAGAGAGGGGGGAAGGGACGCGTCGGGGAGGTGGGGCTGGTGGGGTGGGACCCAGGGGAGAGGTGGGGGGCAGAGGGGCCAATGACAGTGGGGTGGACCGGAGTGGGTCCAGGAGGTGAGTGGGAGAGTTTGGGGTGGGGCCATGCTGGCGGTGAGGCAGAGAGAGAGGGGGGTAGGAGGGGCTGGTGTGAGAGAAGGAGAGAGGGGGAAAAAGTAGGGGATTGATGAGGTGGCGGGGTGGGTAGGGATTGGGGGAGAGGTGAGGTGGCGAGCTGTGAGTGGTGGGTAGATTAGGATTGGGTAGGTACAGGATTTAGAGGGGGCTGGTTTAGATGGACCGTTTTAATACTGGGGGTGGTCGTCTGGGTCGAATCGGCCCGTTCGACTGCCCCACTAAAATAATTAAATAATTTATTTATTTCAAACAGACTTTCGCAACCCGATAGCAAACAAAACAAAATAATCCGGTGACCCGGGTTTTGCGTTTGAACAAAGACGGGCGTTTTAGAAAACAAAAATAGGTTTTGCCGAAATTAGTTTTATGCAAGCAAATGCAAGATGATGACGATGCTCAAATGCAATGTGTCATGATGACATGAGCATGCGGTCATGATGATGCAATGCACAAAAACAACGCGATTTTCTAGTAGTGGTTTTGCGGGATGCCACAATATCTCTGCATACCTAGTTCAACCTCGTTACCGATAAGTACTCTTTTCTCATTCCCGTGATATGTGATCCCTTGTGAGCCAGTCACATGCTTGCAAGCTAATTGGATGACATTCCACCGAGAGGGCCCAAAGTATATCTATCTGTCATATGGATGGACAAATCCCAGTCTTGATCCATGTGTTTCAACCAATACTTTCTGAACACTCAATGCCACCTTTATAGCCACCCAGTTACGGTGTGGTGTTTGATGTCATCAAAGCATCCATCCGGTAAAGGTGATATGCATGATCTCATGGTCGAAGGAATTAGGTTACTATGTATCAGAAAGCATATAGCAATTGAACTATTAAAATGACTTGATCTTTATGCTACGCTTATCTATAGGAGTATGTCCACCATATCATTCTCCTAATGATATGATCTTGTTGTTGATAACATCTCAATGTTCATGATAGGGAAACCACAATCATTTATCAACCAACAGGCTAGTGATGTATAGAGGCTTTACTAGGGACTTCAAATTGAGTTTACAAATCACACAAGTATTAATGTTTCCTTGTTAATACTATTATAGCATGAATGCAAACATTTATCATAAACACAAAGATATAATAATAACTACATTTATTATTGCCTCTAGGGCATATCTCCAACACTTACCAATGTGATTTACTAAAGAATCTGACACGTTTAGAGCAAGGGAAAAATTCTGTAGAAGAGTATTATCAGGAATTGCAAACGGGGATGGTTCGGTGTGGTCTTGTTGAATCTAATGAACAAATGCTTGCACGTTTCTTTGGTGGATTAAACAAGGACATTCAGCACATCTTAGATTATAAGGAATATAATTCCATCACTCGTTTGTTTCATCTTGCTTGCAAAGCTGAACGTGAAGTGCAGGATCGCCAAACACCATGGAGGAGGACTAATAATTCTGCAGGTCGCACATCCACTTGGACATCCCGACAATCAGCGCCTCCCCGTGATTCGCCACCAGCTACTACCACATCCAAGGCCACGACCAGATTTCCAGCTGCTCCTCCACCATCATCCAATGCTCCTGCTCGTAGTGCATCTTCTATGGCTTCCAGTAAGACAAAGGATATACAATGCCGCAAGTCTTGGGGTTTTGGTCATATTGAGATACTGTGCACAACACAACGTGTGATGATGGTGCGAAGATGGTCGACGATTCAACAAGTGACTTTGATGAAGATACACTAGCCCTTATTTCTGCTCGAGATGGAGACAATTCTGATGCTGATGAAGAGACAGAGGTAATGGGAGCTGAAGCTGCTGATCAATACAGGTGCTTAATTACACAACGTGTGTTGAGTGTGCAATTGAGCAAATCTAAGCAATATCAACGCCACAACCTGTTCCAAACAGGTGGTGTTGTCAAGGATAGAGCTATACGGATCATCATTGATGGAGGGAGTTGTAATAATCTGGCCAGTGTTGACATGGTAGAGAAGCTTGCACTTCCAACAAGACAACGCCCACATTCATATTACATCCAATGGTTTGAGAGTTCTCGCAAGATCAAGGTAGCAATAACGGTACGCGTGCATTTTACTATTGGTACATATTCTGATTTTGTTGATTGTGATGTTGTACCTATGCAAGCCTGTTCTTTGTTACTTGGTAGACCATGGCAATTTGATAGAGAATCTGTTCATAATGGCAAAACTAATCACTATTCTCTTATGCATGATGGAAAGAAAATTGGTCTAAAACCTATGACTCGAACAGATTTTAAAGATGATCTTGCTAGAGCTAGTAGAGCTAAACCGAGGAGAAAAATAAAAGTGAGAATCAGTTGTTGCTGATTTTATACCACCAAAGAACACTAAATCTGATTCTACACATGCTACTAAAATTCGTTTGAAGAGTCCATGTATGCTTGCAAATAAAATTGATATTGCTGAACTAGATGTAAACAATACTCAATGTTATGCAATTGTCTGCAAAGAGTTTCTGTTTTCATTTGAGGATATGCCTCCTTCTTTGTCACCCGCTATTGCTAAACTTTTGCAGGAATATGAGGACGTCTTTCCCGCTGAGCTGCCACCAGGACTACCTCCTATTAGAGGAATTGAGCACCAAATTGATCTAATTCCTGGTGCCACGTTGCCCAACCGCGCGCCATATAGAACCAATCCAGAGGATACAAAGGAGATACAACGCCAAATTCAGGAACTACTCGACAGAGATCATATTCGTGAGTCCCTTAGCCCTTGTGCTATTCCTATTATTTTGGTACCAAAGAAAGATGGTTTTTCGTGCATGTGTACTGATTTTAGAGCTATCAATAATATTACTATTCGATATCGTCATCCTATTCCATGTTTAGATGACATGCTTGATGAATTGAGTGGCTCTACCATGTTTTCTAAAGTTGATTTGCGTAGTGGTTACCACCAGATTCGTATGAAATTAGGAGATGAATGGAAAACAACATTTAAAACTAAGTTCGGTTTATATGAGTGGTTAGTAATGCCGTTTGGTTTAACTAATGCACCTAGCACTTTCATGAGATTAATGAACGAAGTTTTACGTGCTTTCATTGGACGTTTTGTGGTAGTCTACTTTGATGATATTCTGATTTATAGCAAATCTTTAGAGGATCATTTGGACCATTTACGTGATGTTTTCAATGCTTTACGTGATGCACGTTTGTTTGGTAACCTTGAGAAGTGCACCTTTTGCACCAATCGAGTTGCGTTTCTTGGCTATGTTGTTACATCACAGGGTATTGAAGTGGATCCAAGATTGAAGCTATTGAGAATTGGCATGACCAAGACGATCACACAAGTGAGGAGTTTTCTTGGCCTCGCTGGTTTTTATATGCGCTTTGTCAAAGACTTTGGATCAATTGCCGCGCCGCTGAATGAGCTTACCAAGAAGGATGTGCCCTTTGTTTGGGGCAATGCGCAACAACAGGCCTTCGTCATATTGAAGATAAGCTAACACATGCTCCCTTACTCCAACTTCCTGATTTTACGAAGACTTTTGAGCTTGAATGTGATGCTAGTGGAATTGGTTTGGGAGGGGTGTTATTACAAGAGGGAAAACCTGTTGCATATTTTAGTGAGAAATTGAGTGGGGCTAGTCTGAACTATTCTACTTATGATAAAGAATTATGTGCGTTGGTTCGGACATTAGAAACTTGGCAACATTATCTATGGCCTAAGAAATTTGTTATTCATTCTGATCATGAATCTTTGAAGCATATTCGTAGTCAAGCTAAGTTGAATCGTCGTCATGCAAAGTGGGTTGAATTTATTGAGTCTTTTCCTTATGTTATAAAACACAAAAAGGGTAAAGATAATGTTATTGCTGATGCTTTGTCACGCCGTTATGCTTTGTTATCTCAACTTGACTTCAAAATATTTGGATTGGAAACTATTAAGGAACTATATGTGCATGATGCTGAATTTAAAGATGTGTTGCAGAATTGTAGAGATGGTAGAACTTGGAACAAGTTCGTCTTCAATGGATTTGTGTTCGTGCTAACAAACTATGCATTCGAGATAGCTCTGTTAGTCTTTTTGTTGTTCTGAGGCGCATGGAGGAGGATTGATTGGACACTTTGGTGTCAAGAAGACGGAGGATGTTCTTGCTGCACACTTCTTTTGGCCACGTATGCGTCGAGATGTTGAGAGATTTGTGGCACGCTGCACTACTTGTCAAAAAGCTAAGTCTCGCCTTAATCCACATGGTTTATATATGCCTCTTCCTGTTCCTAGTGTTCCGTGGGAGGATATTTCTATGGACTTTGTTTTGGAATTGCCACGAACACGAAGGGAGGATAGTATTTTGTTATTGTGGATCGGTTTTCTAAGATGGCACACTTTATTCCTTGTCATAAAGCGGATGTCTTTGCATATTGCTGATTTGTTCTTTCGTGAAATTGTTCGTTTGCATGGTGTGCCAAATACTATTGTCTCGATCGTGATACTAAATTTCTTAGCCACTTTTGGAGATGTTTATGGGCTAAGTTGGGGACTAAATTACTCTTTAGTACTACATGTCATCCCCAAACTGATGGTCAAACTGAAGTAGTAAATAGAACTTTGTCTACTATGTTACGGGCTGTTTTAAAGAAGAACTTAAAATTGTGGGAAGAGTGTTTACCTCATATAGAATTTGCTTATAATCGTTCATTGCATTCTACCACAAAGATATGCCCATTTTAGATTGTGTATGGTTTTGTTCCTCGTGCACCTATTGATTTATTGCCTTTACCTTCTTCGGTGCAACATAATTTGGATGCTACACAACGCGCTGAAATGATATTAAACTTGCATAAGACTACTAAAGATAACATTGAACACATGAATGCTAAGTATAAACTTCTTTGGGGATAAAGGAGAACGCATGTTGTGTTTGATGTTGGCGATCTTGTTTGGTTACATTTGCGTAAAGATCGTTTTCTGATTTACATAAGTCTAAGTTAATGCCACGTCTTTGCTGGTCCATTTAAGGTGTTAGAAAATCAATGATAATGCATATAAACTTGAGTTGCCCGCAAACTTTGGTGCAGTTAGTCCTACATTTAACATTGCAGATTTGAAGCCTTACTTTGGTGAGGAAGATGAGATTGCGTAAATGGGGCGACTTCAATTCAAGAAGGGGAGCATGATGTGGACATCCCTACTATTGATACAACCGTTGTACCTACAACAACACACATACAAGGACCCATCACAAGATTTCGTGCCAAACAACTTAACTATCAGGTACTTTCGTTTCTTGGAACTATTCCTCACATACATGAGAATATGATGCTGCCTAAATCAGATATATTTCTTACTCTTAGGAATGATGGACCAAGTATGGATGAGAGGGACAAGCATTGGAGCATGGCCATGCATGGAGATGGCAGCAACCATGTGATGATCCAAGAGAAGGCCACGGATGAAGATTTTAGAACTTTGAGGCCACCATAATGAAGAAAGAAGGCTTGGACGAAATATTCAAGATCAATACTTTACGAATTCGTCCATAGCTTAATATGGTGCTGCGACACCTTTATTTTGGGCCAGGCCCATGTTATTTTCGCAGGATTTTAATTAGCTACTTTTTAGAGTCCGTATTTGAGGGGAAAAGGACTTTTAGGGTTGGATTCGGCCACCACTTCCATGGTTGGCCGAAACCCCACCTTTTCGCCCTTAAATACTCCCCATAGCCGACCCCCTAGACTCGGATTTTGTTTAGACATTAAGTTAGCCATAGTCGCAACTTCGCCAAGGCTCGAGCGTCGCAGAGGCCTCTTGTACTTCGCACCTATTCAGGATCCCACCTCTTCAATAAAGCTTTCCTATTAATCCGCAATATCTTGATTGCAATATTGGTTCTTACTTGTTCTCGATTTCAGGTAGGAATTAAGACCCTCGCTGGTTAGGCTGATTGTGTTCCCGCGGGATCGGTAACCTCCAGGAGATTGGCCTAGCGATTGCATTGGCGCTCATGCTCACACGTGTAGTCGGATCGTCAAGCCCGAACTCCACCAAATCGACTATCATCATCTCATCGAAAGATCGTACACCTTTTCCCTATCAGTTGTACACCCCTGCAGGGTAATAATCTTTTCGAAAAGCCGTGTTCACGGTTATGAACGACTTGGCGACTGGACTCAAGATCATAGAGAACTATAACCTAACCGTAAAACTTGGCAGATCCACGTGTGCTTAAGGATGATTCCTCATGGGTACGAGGGGGTGATCCTAGTTAGGGCTCGGATGATGATTTGGTGGATATCAAAAGATGATGATCAATATTTCGGAGATGTCGCTCTCTGATCCCCTTTTAAAATACTTTGATTAGACGAGATTCTTCTCTCTCTCTCTCTCTCTCTCTCTCTCTCTCTCTCTCTCTCTCTCTCTCTCTCTCTCTTGTTTTACAAACAAATATGGCTTTATGCAAAACAACTCCACCAACCAGAAGTCTTGCGGAGTACACCATGTACTCGCCCTTGCTTTGTTGATACTTTTGGCAGAGTAAGTGTTCACCTAAAGACGTGTTCCGTACTACATCGACACCGACGAGTAGTTTGGGGTTCCCGGCCGGCAGCCTGCAATCTATGGGCTGGGACGTCATCATTATGCTTCAGGTCTCTTAGGCCATTTTTTAAGTTTGCTATACTTAATAACATAATTTGCCTTCCGTTTTTTGATGTTTATGGTCAGTGACCTCTGCTTGTAATAATTTGGTTCTTTTCTCAGTTATGAGCTTCCTATAATAAATTTTGTGTCATAGGGTCACTGCCGTGTTATCAATTCTTCACTGGATATCCTCGAGCTCAAGGTTAAGCTTATGTCAGACAGAGGTCTGGGATTTGTTTAGCTCTGATCCCGGGGGTGTCATAGTAAGCTATTGGAGTTGCTCTCAAACGACCCTACAAGACCCAGATAAGGGAAAGTGGAAAATGGTTTTCCAGTTCCAACTGAGTTGCGGCATAACAAATGCTGCAAATAATTACTATATATTTTTTCAAATAAGTATTCGCAGGAAGTTTTAGCGCAATGATCATCCGAGTTCATGTTGGAAACTTAACTTACATATATTTTAATCCTACATTGGACAAGTTGCGGTAGAACACTATGAGCTAGACCTAACCCTAATCGTGCAGACAAAAGGCGGCGACACTTCAATGAGGACCAAAAGGACCAAAAGGCAGTGGTGCTTTTTTTATGAGACGCAGAGGCGGTGGCGCTTCACGCCTCATCGGAGGAGGAGTCCTCCCAGTAGGGATGGAGCAGGTCCTCAACTCGTTAGGCCACGCGGTTGGCCTCATGCTGCCCGGAGGCCTGGAGGCCATGTTCAAGCTGCGACGCGTTGTATGCCGCGACATCGCGGTGTCCCATATCCTCCCATGCCGTCGTGCGCACCAAGAGGGCGAGAACACGGCTGAGCACTTTCCCTCAGCTACAGAGCTCCCGCCTCTAAGGTGCGCAAAAATGTGTGAAGTACCCGTTGTATCGCATCCAGGCTACACACGCTCTATCCACCGTGTGGAAGAGACGATATTGACATGTGTGGTCATTGGGGAGAAGAGCTCGAGGGGGGAGAACCAGGAAGAAGACCTAGAGGCCACGGGGCCTCGGAGAGCTGCAGACGAGCCTCCTCGGCCAATGGCGCTATTGTTCACTGGTCACATTTTGCATATCTGGTGGGGGCTAGCTGGATTAATTTGGTGGCCGAAGGTGGAGGGGGAAATAGAAGCAGTGCGGGATTTGGGTGGCGGAGGAGGCGCTACGGCAGTGGGGGAACGGGGGAATTGACCTGATTTGCCCCTTTGGCTAGGATATATAGCGGGCCGATAGACCTATATTCGGACCAATGGATAATTTTATCTAAACCGAGCTTATTTAGTGGATCTATTTGGAACACTAAAATGATCCAAAACCGAAAAATGCTCCTAATTCGGTGTACATGTCAACCACACCTTGCGTAACGACTATTCTAGTCATGCACATGTGGCGACCAATCTGCTTTGATCACATAAATAGTACAGGCCATATTGATCCATGCTCTCGTGAGAACTAACCATTGTGTTGGACTAACAATAGAAAAATATGGAAGACGGAAGGTCTCTACAAGAATTAGTATATTCTTATGGTGTCTAAGATTATATGTTTTCTTCAAAAAGGAGAATCTATTTAGGCATAATTGGCATGCTTGACTCCTGTGGGTTTGTCTTGTTGGTGTTTGCGGTGGTTTTTTCCTGTGGTATGATAAGTTTCATACCTTCTGTTCCGTTTGTGTCATGTTTGCCCCTTCTATAGTTTTGTTGTAACATCCCAAAAATACTAAGCTTGGATCATCAAATTCTAATCATCAAAATTATATTGTAGCCCAGGAATTAAGATGGGTCCTTTATAGAATTAAGAAGTATCATCAGGGCCTTAAAGATTGGATTGAAATTAATTTAGACAGGAGATAGCTGCTTAGAATGTTATCCCTCTTCTTTGAGGTGGATTGAGTTTGTAAATATCCTTTTGTAACTCTCTATAATATATAAAAAAAATTACAGTGGGTTTTTTGCCCTACTGATTTACCCTAAAAAAAATGAATGGTCATTTTGGCCAATTTAGCTCCCATGCCTACTTTGGCTGTCTCAAACTTTCAGAACCTAACAGAAACTTTTCTGGATCTTTGCACCCCCTTGAATGTACTCATAACAAGGTATCAAGGCCCACTTTGTGATCATCCAGAAACTTTCAAATGCATAGTTTAAATGACAATTCAAAATTGAATCTTTATCATATGGGAAGATCCCACTTTTTCAAAAACCACTCAAACAAGCTCAACTTTCAAAACCCAAGCATCTGCAGACTCACCAGCGCTAATATAGCAAACCCACCAAAAATCTTTTCAAAATTCAAAACTTGAGTTCATGCGGCCATTTCATCAAACAGGTTGCAGACATAAATCAAACAAACATCAAACACTATAGTGTGCAGTAAAATTGGCCTAACTTGTTCCCTAGTTAGCTCACACACAGCTCAGTAGATCATCTAGGAAGTTTAAATAAGGACTAGCACCACTGTGAGTTTGCCATTGCCATCAATGGTGAACAGCCGAGCACCCCCTTGTCACCCCATTGTGGACAACAGGCTAGAGGAAGAACTAGCCGTGCCAACCTTGTCTGGGAGGCAGCCCACCGCCACTACACATCCCAGCCACGGCGTTGCCAAGCTCTGGACCACGCACGAACCATGCCAACCTCGCCCGCGACCATGCCGGCGTGCGCGAGCACCACCCTCGACCAGCGCCCACAGACGCGCGCCGCCCTCGCAGGTGCATACAATCCCCACCACGTGAGACCGCCAGAGACATCCCGTTTGCCCGTGCGCCAGCCACCGCCCGCCGTCGAAGACGCCGCCTAGCAGCGAGCACCGCCGTTCAGACCAAACCACACCGCCCCATGCCTCGAGACCATGTCGTTGAGCATCGCCGAGACACCGCACTCCCCTCGCTTGCCCATGCCATTATCCGCTGTAACGCCGACGAGCTCACTGCGCCCGACGGTCCCTCGCCGACTATAAATAGAGGCCACCCCATACGATTTCTTCACACCATCTCACTCCCTCTCCTCACTAATCGTGCCACACCGTTCTCGAGCAAGGAGAGTACCACCCGCGGAATTTCACCGAGCCGCCGCCTGGAGAAGAAGGAGCCAGCGATTGGAGCCGCCCAGAGAAGCCACGGTACCAGGAGATTCGCGTCGTCGACTTGTCGTTCCCGCCTCATGACCCTCGCCAGTACCCGGTGATCCCCAATGACCCTCAGGCGCGCTAGGTTTCGTTCTCGTCGGCGTTGTCTTGCGTTGACGATGACTCCCCGTTGGATTAGAACTAGATCGAGCGATCCACGCCGCCCATACCGCCGCCCAGCCCGTGTCAGCGGAGTGGGGACACCCACTTAAGAAGCCGAGAACCTGCTCTTAGCAGGCCGGCCCAGTAACTTTTCCCGCGCAGCCTAGTTATTCAAATTAAACCTTTTTCTATTTCAATTTAAACACACTTCTGTACCCAACTTCAAAAATCAACCCAGATTGATTAATTGCACCAAATTGAATGAAACCAATTTTGTTGGAAAGGTCTGTGAATGCTGAATCCAATCCCGTTGGATTCAAGTCATTTGGATCTATAGATCACCCATGGTAAAAATAACAAGGCAGAAGCTTTTCTGCATTCAAAAAAATTTCAAATTTAAACCATAATAGCTTTTGAGTTGGTTCCAACTCTCAAAAATCACATTTAACCATATATTTCATAATATATAAAAATATATAGGTTTACTTGCAGAAATAATGTTCAAGTAATAAAAGAATGCTACATAAGCATTTCTAGCCACTTTAATTAATTAAAATAAAAGGGTAAAACCTTATTAAATTGTGACACCACTTTAAATCACATTCCCATGGACTACAATATGTGGTGATGACATGTGTCAACATGATCCCATGTTTGGTTTGGAGAATATTAAATCTTAAGTAGTTTTTCATTGAGTAGAAATTACTTTTCTAAAAATAAAAGGAATTAAATCAAGCCTTAACCTTGTAATGTTAGGGATGATGCTAGATCATCCATAGGACCCTTGTGTGTGATGATTGCAAGTAGTTAAGTATTTTTTGGTGATTGTGTACCTCGTATTTATTCATAGACGCTAAATGACCAAGGATATGAGGAGGAAGGAGGATACTACGAAGAAGCCGAGGAGAACTTCAACCAACGCTCGCACAAGACAAGCTTATCTTGATATTTATGCAAGATGATACTATACCTATGCAAGCCTTACTAATCAAGTTGACCTATGCAAGCTAACCCTTGCAAGATACCCTACTGATGCAACAAACCCATACTTGTTCTATGACTATTATATGCCTTAAGCATATGTGATCATACCCACTTGATAAACCAATCGTAGTTTTATGGCAAGCTTCTTACTCTATTTCTTTATCAAAGCTTACTTAGAGTTTACTTAAGTGACTGGCAGAGATTGGAAAGATCTTTGAAGGTTGCATAAAGAGCATAAGATTTGGCCTAAGTTAGAAACCTTGACATCAGCCTGAGACATAAGGTTGTACTTAGTTGAAACTCCACTAGTTACCACCCCTCATTAGTACTACCCCCACCTGTAGATGCTAGTGCTAAGCATAAAACTTGATCAACTTTTAGATGGGAATACTTGGTGGAAAAATGGTTATGAAAACCTTGGAATGATGGATCATTCTATTGAAATGTTTTGGACATGTGTTTCCAAACACCGAGGATTTTGGTGATAAAATGTTGAGGCATGAGCCTTAGCCCTTTATAAAACCGATGGTTGTGCGGATGCGATACTGTTCAATTTTATCGTCTGACCATAATACCCCAATATTGGGTAGGGCTTATTTGGAAACTTATATTCCTTAGTATTAGTTCCCTCGGCCAAGGTCGGTGAGGCTACCTTATGAAGATTGTCCACCGTGTAGTATCCAAGATGACAGTTGGTCATGGTTGGGAGGCCAAACTCAGGAGGTGCTTATACTAGGCGTGTAATTGAAAGGTTAGGATTGATTATCCGACATACCGAGTATGGTGAATTCAGGATTTGTTCACGATGGATGTATCGAATGTTGTGGTGAAAGTGTACAATCTGCAGAGTGTCAAACTATTCGAATAGCCGTCTGGTTATGGACGATTAGAGTGCCATACTCTTTTCCCCGTCAGACTTTTCAAAATGACCTATGAAATGAATTAAGACTTTGACTTGACCACAACAGAGTTGTGATATGAAATACAAGTTCCCAGTTAGGAATTATAAAATTGTGACTAGCTTTGGAACCTAGTAGACATAAATCTGGCTTTTGCAAAACAACCCTAGAGCCTAGTGTCCTATTATCAAAAAAAACCCTTTACCTGTTAGTATTAGTTTGCGAGTACTTAAAGAGTACTTATGGCTTTGTCCCTGGCTATTTCCATGGCCAGACTATGAAGAGGAGTACCTGGAAGATGGACCCCAGGAAGGTTACGACAACTAGGATCATCTCCCATCGTCAGCATTGCCTGTGACCCGAAGATGGAGCTTCGCCACGCTACCATTATTATTACGTATTATTTGCTTGATGTTGTATTAAGAACTGGATCATGAGATCCTTATTTGTGTAAGAACTTATGTATCGTTTGTAATGGATGATGTACTAGGTATCCAATTCTTATGTCTCATAAAATGGTAATCACAGGATTGAGATATGGCATAACAGGCATCTAGGATTGAAAAATCCGGGTGTTGACATTTGTACTATCTCGCTAAAGCGGTGGGCCAAGGTGCTCCTCGTCAAGGACTTGCTTGGACTCATCTCCGAGCTTTTCTTGTATTGTGGGTGTGCATTTTGGGTGTGTCTAGGTATGCACGGGTGTTTTATTGGTTGTGTCTCTTCTCTCTTGTATTCCCCTGTGTTTGGGGTCACTTGAACACTATCTTGTAATAGGTTGCAAAGCCTTATACGCAACAAATGAATACAATTCAGGTGGAGGGTCTTTTCCCTCCCCCGGCAACCATTAAAAAAAAGAATTGGCATGCTTATATACAATGTGTCACTTGCCATATGATGAAAGAATAATCACATGTTCCTTAAATGTAATCTTATCTGTGTAGCAGTGTAGGTTAGTATATTATTTTAGTTGTGACAATTTTGTACCATCCATAGTTATTGTTGCTCTACAGGGATGGTGTTTTTTTATTAGAAGTCCCTTTATATGTTACAAGTTATCTACTCAGTGCAAACATTTGCTATGTATTTGGAGCCAATTATAGCCACGAAAGCATAAGGTACTCTTCATGTCAGCATGTTCTCAAGTGGGGTGAGAAACAAGGAGGTTTTTGCCCCACGGAAGGTCCCAATCGTCGCCTCCTTCTTGTCATTTATGTCGCATGAAGTATATCTTGAACTTTTATCAGTTTTCTTGCATATTTGTTTTGTGTAGCCTAGGTGTAACTATCTTTGTTGTACCAACCTTGCTATACCACACGACACTCTTTGTCCGAACTATGTACAATATCAAGATCACTTCGTCCGTTGGTGTCATCAAGGTGCAAATCACCCGTGGATGTTCGATCGGACATGGATCGTCCAAGCACCGTCGTTCGTGCATCACTATGGTTGTTGTATTGCCTTGATGTGAACTTTTAGTTGTAAAGACGATCTTGAAAATTATAGTTGAAAGAATAGGAGAACGGTTATAGTCTTTGGTACATCAGAGAGATCGAGCCAATCGATTTAGAATTCTTCGTGTCCCAACCACAAGTGGTAGCATTCTTTTATTGGAAGGGGTGTTCGTGTGAATATTGAGATTTAATGGTGAATAAGGAACTTCCCACATGATCATCTTAGAATGTTAACATGCATGATATTTCCTCTTGATGATAGTTAATATTATAGATACTTCCTCCGATTCATATTATTTGTCGCATAAATGGATATATCTAAATAATGAAACCGGCTCAATGGAGTCGTATGGAAAAAAATAATATATCTAAACATGTTTTAGTGCTAGATACATCAAATTAGTGACAATTAATATGGATCGGAGGGAATACATCTTTCGTGTTGCATTGGATGTTAGGATAGCCACGTGTAAAGAGGAGGGGAGACATGAGAGGGGCTACAGCCCTGTTTTCTCTTAGTACAAAACTGCGCGATGCTTGAACTACTGACTAAAAGAAGAAAACTCTATTGTATTACGTTGAGTATTGGTTTATTAGGATTTTTTTACAAATATAACCCTCTGCAATCTGTCATCGCCAAAAATACCCTCATCGCGTCGCAAAAGCCAAAAATGCCCTGGCGGGAGACTGAAAAGGCGACACGTGTCACCTCCCGCGACGGGGGGTGGCGGGATGTTCCTCCCGCGACGGGGGATGGCGGGATGTTCCTTCCGCCTGGGAGGATGGCGGGATGAGGTGGGCCCCACGACCGGGCCAGCGGGGAGGTTTGACTTGGCGCCGGCGGGAGGTTCGACTTCGTGCTCGCGCTGGTGGGCCCCATGACGTCATTCCTGAAGGGAATATGCCCGAGAGGCAATAATAAAGTGGTTATTATCGTATTCCTATTTATGATAAATGTTTATTTTACATGCTATAATTGTATTAATACGGAAACGTTAATACATGTGTGTTTAATAAACAAAAAGGAAGTTCCTAGTTATGCCTCTCTCATAAACTAGCTCGTTGATTAACAAGATGATCAAGGTTTCCTGATCATGGACATTGGATGTTGTTAATAACGGGGTCACAACATTAGTGTAATGGTGTGATGAACATTCATCCGAAGTATAGCATTACGATCAAAGTCATTGAGTTTATATTGCTATAACAACTTACGAAGTGATCCTGATCCTTAGACCATGAGATCATGTCAATCACTAACACCGGAAGAGTTTCTTGATAACATCAAACGTCACACCGTAACAAGGTGATTATAAAGATGGATTCAGAACTACTAAAGTGTTATGTTGAGGCCCATGGATCGAGAGTGGAATTTGTTCATCCCGATGACGGATAGATATGCTCTGGGCCCTCTCGGTGATATCACATTGATTAGCTTGCAAGCAAGTGATTTGATCACTAGAATGTTATATCAAGGAGCGAGAAAAGAGTGCATGTCGATGTGAGATCAAACTAGGTATGGAGATACCGATGATCGAATCTCGGACATGTAATATATCGCGAAACAAAGGGATTAAGATACTAGCGTAAAGGTTCCGACGATCACAAGAAAGTCATCGTTGAATGTGTGGGAGTCGGTATGGGTCTCGGATCCGCTCGATTATTGATCCGAGAGGGTCTCGATCATGTCCGCATTATTCGCGAACCGTAGGGTGACACTTTAAGAGACAACGACATCCATTTGGAGCAAAAGTTTCATGCGAAAAGAAAAGGAAAGCGAGAATTTATTTCACTAGACAAAACTGCTTTTGGTTGAAATTCTTGGAAACTGTTACGCATGTGAAATAGAATACTAGCAAGGGTTTTTATGTGAATGTTTGTTAATTAAAGTAATTAACAAAATTCTGAATAAATAAATAAAAGAGTTTTATTTAAATGAGAGCTTGCATTAAATTTGGTGGAAATTTAATGCATGGGAGTGGATTTTTGAGTTGAGGCTTTTTATTGTGATTGGAGGCTTTTCATTTTCAGTGGGTTCTCCACCCACATGAATGTGGAAGAGGTGGGGGCAGCCCCATGGCTGGGCGCCATGCCCCTTGGGTGCCCCCCCTCTCCCCTATAAAAGCCCCCCCTCTCCTCCTCTCACACCACACCTCCTCGTGAAGGATCTCTCTCCCCCTCTAGAATTTATCCCCCATGGTCTCGGACTAGCGAGATACATGTTCCCGGTGGCTATTCGGCAAGAAAGAGTTGTGCTTCCGCTGCATCGCTGGATCGAGGAGGCGGAGGTTGCTCGGTGCCTCGAACGTGTGTGCGAGCACGGATGCGCTGCTGTTTTCTTGGCTAGGACTTCCTCTCGATCTTGAGATCGGCAAGAGATCGTCTACATCAACCACGAGTTTGGACTCGTTAAGCTTTGTCGGTCTTCAAGGGTATGCTCTCTACGGATATACATCCGCCCGTTGTTTGTATCTAGTAGATAGATCTTGGTACATAGTTGTTCCCATCGTAGGAAATTTTTTGTTTTCTATGCTGCGAACCCTACAGTGGTATTAGAGCCAGGTTTATGCGTAGATACTTTGCACGGGTAGTACACATATGAGTATGTGGGCGATGATGATCATTTTATTGCTTCTTAGTTGTACTTTGGATATTGGTGGCATAGTGGGATGAAGCGGCCCGGACAAACTTTACATGTCCTCGCACATGAGACCTGTTCCACGCTTGACATGCAACTAGTTTTGCATAAGTGGCTAGCGGGTGTCTGTCTCTCCTACTATAGTCAATATCTAATTTGCAACGAGTTTTCAACAATTTGGTTATCCTCGTTGTGGTTCATGTTCGTAGGTAAGAACGGTTCTATCTCGAAAGCCCTAAGCCACGTAAAACTTGCAATGGATAAATTAGAGGCGTCTAGTTTAGATTGTTGCTGGGCTAGTGTTATGATATGGTAGTATTGTAAGTAGAAGTATGAGATGATACTCTTACAACACACATAGCGTGTAAACTCCATAAACCTTGGATTTACACATATAGGTATGATAGTGATCATACCACGATGCACATGATAGAGATCATCTGCGGGAACCATAACATTTCACTAATAAACATGTGATGTTTGATAGCATCTTATATTGCTTGTTTGGCGTTTTATTAGCAAAATAAGATGATCCCTCATTTAGATATCAAGATAAAAATGTGTTCTTCCTTAAGTATGCACCGACAATGTTTCGTCGCTTCAAGACATCACGTGATGATCGGGTGTACTTGAATCCACGAGCATATCTCGGGTGTAAGAGCTTACACACGCCGAATACTAAGGTTCTTACTTGGCGAGCCTAGCATGTATGCAGACATGGCCTCGGAACACGGACGAAAGGTTAAGCATGAGTCATATGTTTTGATATGATGACCATATGGATGCTCGCCTTTGAAGCTATGCCGACTCACGTGATGATCGGACTTGGTGTAGTGGATTTGGTTCATGTAATCACCAAAAGGCACGAGGGATGTCGTTTTGAGTGGGAGTTCATTTCTAATTTGGATTAGTAGAACTCAATTTATCATAAATTAAATCAAAGTGAATTTGCATAATTTGTTGTAGTCATTGGCATTCGCTCACCACCTTATGCATAGTTGTAATTGAGATAATAGAACTATAGAATTACGGATATATACTTTCTGACTGGTATCGTATTGTGTTGAGTGTCAATCAAAGTTTAAAGTCCTATTGCAGACTTTCAGCAAACTCTATTTACTCCGTGAAATTTAATAGTTAGTATTAAATCGAGAGTGAAAATTCCAGTGTTAGTATCTTAAGTATCATGTTTGCCTCTATGATTCTTGATTGTTTTAATATCAAGTTTATCTAGGAGCTGAAAGAATTGTTTCAGAAACCATCATGTGTGGCAGATATAACGATATCTGAAACAATGTTTTGGTTGCAATATGATAGAGTATAATATATGTTCTCATATTGGATGAGAATTTGCGAAGGTTGGAGATGCTAGACATCCTAATCATCCAAAAGGATTTTGGAAAGTAATGTTATACTCACGATTCGCCTTTATAAGCTACAGTAGCTTGATCATGAAAGTCGTCATGATAAGGGTGAATAGAAGATGTATGTAAAGTGTTTACTACACTAAAAGATTACTAAAGAATGGATTTTGAAAGAATACCGATCATTTTGATGATGGTGATCTACTTCAAAGTGCAAGTCCAAAGGTATTATTATTTGAATATACACGCTTTGGACTATGTGTCATGTATATGGCACCACTTTTGATGTTGATAAATTTTTTTTTAAAAGGAAAAGGAAATGCTGAAAGAGAATCTATAAAATATATTTGGCAGAAAAGAAAAGATTGGAAATATCCAATTTAGGTATATATATGATATACATGTTATGGTTGTATTCTTTGCTTGTTAAACAATGTGGTTCTTGGGTATTGGATACCGAATTGGTTGGTATGAAATTTCATACGAACGATGCAATTCATGAACCACAATGGCCTAAGTAACTAGCAAGAGAATATGTGATGATGTTCATCAAAAACAAACAAACCGTTGTTTGTATTTCTCGTTGACATCAAGGCTTGACTTCAAGATTTGTTTTAATAATTGTTATTTGAATCAGGTATTATGAGAACAAAGGTTGTTCAAATAATTACCGTATTCCATATAAGATGGATGATTTACAAATCTAGTTGAAGAAATCACATCCATAAAACCTAATGCTAAAATGTCGCAAGACAAATGATTGAAAGATCACTTATGAAGTGACATCGCTGTTTAAATTATATTGGAAATAAAACATGAAGAATCTCCATATTCATGGATTTTTGGAGTCTTTGATTTGATCAAGTGACGCTTGTGAGACTTTCCACGTGATAATTAAAACTTTGTTCAAAGGCCAAAGAAGAACGAACGACTAAATTATTGGAATTTATACTTATCAATGTATGTAGTCCATTATGTGTAGTCGTAAGCGATGGGTTTCAACTTCATATGCTTTCTCCGGAATTTTGAGTGAATGTTCACTTAATGAGAAAGAAGTATGAAATATTTAAAAATATTTCAAAGACTTTCAAGATGAAGTGGAAAATCATTGTAACAAGAAAAATAAATGAATTATGATTTGATCATAAAGGGATTTATTTGAGTTACAAGTGTAACAAGAAAATAAATGAATTATGATTTTATCATAAAGGGATTTATTTGAGTTGCAAGTTTAGCAAAACACCTAGATTTACATCTCCGAAACACCATAGGAGTATGGAGTGTTTGAGATTTGTAATGAAACCTTGTGAGACATGGTTGGATCAAAGGTGTTATTTATAAAAGCCATTATGTTTTAAAAGATTAAATCTTTAGAGACTACCGCTTTTAATCGAAAAGAGCTCCATCTAGATCCGTTGAAATGACACCATGGAAGTTATGGTTTGGGGTAAAACCCAAGTTGTCATTTCTTAAATTTTGGTATACTAAACATAAGTAAGATGTTTACAACCAAAGTCGGATGAGCATGTCTTTGTAGGTTATTTGAATAACAATTGGTTATTCCTCCATAACACCGAGGACAAAAGGGTTTGTCTCTTGAAATGTAAAGTTTCTTGAAGAAGGAATTTTTCATAAATGTTAAGTGGGAGGACAATAGAACTTTGATAAGGTTAACGAACCTTAGCTAAATGTTTGAGTTGTAGTAGGAAATGGTTCTGGAGGCTGCCATAATGCTCATAGCTTATGTGCCTCAAAGGTTGTGGTCACGGAGATCTAAGTTCTTATTGAACCAAGTCGGTCGGATAAACAATCAAATACTAAGATTTGAGAGTAAATCATCATTGTTTGACAATGATTAACCGACTATATGCAAAGAAGCGATGATGGGCCTGACTCTCAAATGGCTTGAAGCCATAAAATCCGTGATAGTTCCATACGAGAAATCAAGTTTTGAACTTGGAAGAACCTCCAGGAAAGGTGTAAAAACCTATCGGTCGTATTTGGATCTATAAAGAAGCAGACATGGATGTCTCACATCTATGAAATATTCGACATGTCGTAAAGTATTTTATGACAATGTTCAAAGAGTTGACTATGACAAGATTTGATCTTTCATAGCGATATTTAGTCTGAACGGATTAAAGTAGCAACCACTACATATAATTTGGTATATGGTAGATGAATAAACAAAACAAAGTTCTTCTAATAGAATGGTTACCTAGGACGTGTACATGACACGGTCCAAAGGGTTTTGTTAAATTCAAAGGATGCTAAAAGGGCATGCAAACTTCAATGGTTGAAGTAAGCATCGCGGAGTTGGAATCTTCATCGTGATGAAAAAGAGTTTTCATCAGGAGACGATGAAGATGCTTGCATTTGCAAGAAATTAAGTGGGAGCGCTAAGACATATTTCTAATACATTATGTGGAGGACATCTTGTTGATTAGAAATGATGTATATTTTATTGACAAAGGTTAAGAATTTCATTTCGATGAAAGACTTAGGCAAAACCCGAATATTTAGCATGAATGTCTATAGTGGATGGTATGCGCCAATATGGTTGTGCCAAACGTACATATATGAGATATTGAAGGAGTTCAATATAGAATCAACAAGAAACGGTTCTTGTCGCATGGAAAGGAATTGAATCAATATTCAAGTGTATCGACACTTGATAAGTGAAACAAGATTCAAGTGCTTTGACACTTGATGAGTAAAATCACAAGAATGTCTTGATCAATCATACCATGATATGTACACATCCAGATATGTCCTATGCTCTAAGTGTTATGAGCATATAACAGAATGAATCATAAAATGATCATTGGACGATAGTGAGGATATTCTTATAATCTTTTGGAAGAACTAAGAATATATTTGTGACAAACAATTACAAATAGTTCATTGTAAAGCGTTACATTGATACTAGTTTTGTCACAAGATACAAATTAAGTTTATCTCAATTTAAACTATGGGTGGAACAATGTAATGGAAAGGAGATTCCATGATGTATTTGGAAGAGTTCCAAAATTAAGACATTGTGACGAATACTACAACAAAAGGCTAAGTATATGACTGCTATAGTAGCGACAAGGAGAATTTGTGTCAAGTAGTTTGTTATCAAACTAAGGTGTGGTTCGCAACGGGCTAACACTAAAGATATATTGTATGACAATAGTATCGATGTGTTTTAACCCCAAGGAACTAAAGGTCTCACCAAAAGACCAAATTTATACAATGCCATCTCATTGGAGAATGAGTGATGCGTGAGGCAAAGACATGCAAATACACGGACACAAGCGTCAGATTCGTAGATTATGTTTACCACTTGCAATTGCGTATTTGGAACACCAGAAAGCCATAGGTGTTCAATACACAAAGTTTTCAAACTAGATTATTGTCTCTAGTGCAAGTGGGAGACTGAAGGGAATATGCCCGAGAGGCAATAATAAAGTGGTTATTATCGTATTCCTATTTATGATAAATGTTTATTTTACATGCTATAATTGTATTAATACGGAAACGTTAATACATGTGTGTTTAATAAACAAAAGGAAGTTCCTAGTTATGCCTCTCTCATAAACTAGCTCGTTGATTAACAAGATGATCAAGGTTTCCTGATCATGGACATTGGATGTTGTTAATAACGGGGTCACACCATTAGTGTAATGGTGTGATAAACATTCATCCGAAGTATAGCATTACGATCAAAGTCATTGAGTTTATATTGCTATAACAACTTACGAAGTGATCCTAATCCTTAGACCATGAGATCATGTCAATCACTAACACCTAAGAGTTTCTTGATAACATCAAACGTCACACCGTAATGTGGGTGATTATAAAGATGGATTCGAACTACTAAAGTGTTATGTTGAGGCCCATGGATCGAGAGGAATTTGTTCATCCCGATGACGGATAGATATGCTCGGGCCCTCTCGGTGATATCACATTGATTAGCTTGCAAGCAAGTGATTTGATCACTAGAATGTTATATCACGGAACGAGAAAAGAGTGCATGTCAAGAACGATATCAAACTAGGTATGGAGATACCGATGATCGAATCTCGGACATGTAATATATCGCGAAACAAAGGGATTAAGATACTAGCGTAAAAGGTTACGATCACAAGAAAGTCATCGTTGAATGTGTGGGAGTCGGTATGGGTCTCGGATCCCGCTTCGATTATTGATCGAGAGGGGTCTCGATCATGTCCGCATTATTCGAACCGTAGGGTGACACACTTAAGAGACACCGACATCCATTTGGAGCAAAAGTTTCATGCCGAAAAGAAAAGGAAAGCGAGGAATTTATTTCACTAGACACAAACTGTTTGGTTGAAATTCTTGGCCGGTTACGCATGTGAAATGGAATACTAGCAAGGGTTTTATGTGAATGTTTGTTAATTAAAGTAATTAACAAAATTCTGAATAAATAAATAAAAGAGTTTTATTTAATGAGAGCTTGCATTAAATTTGGTGGAAATTTAATGCATGTGAGTGGATTTTGAGTGGAGGCTTTTTAATGGGAGTGGGCTTTTCATTTTGAGTGGGAGATCCACCCACATGAATGTGGAAGAGGTGGGGCAGCCCCATGGCTGGGCCATGCCCCTTGGGTGCCCCTCTCCCTATAAAAGGCCCCTCTCCTCCTCTCACACCACACCTCCTCGTGAAGGATCTCTCTCCCTCTAGAATTTATCCCCATGGTCTCGGACTAGCGAGATACATGTTCCCGGTGGCTATTCGGCAAGAAAGAGTTGTGCTTCCGCTGCATCGCTGGAGCGAGGCGGAGGTTGCTCGGTGCCTCGAACGTGTGTGCGACGGATGCTTATTCTTGTTTTGGCGCTAGGACTTCCTCTCGATCTTGAGATCGGCAAGAGATCGTCTACATCAACCACGAGTTTGGACTCGTTAAGCTTTGTCGGTCTTCAAGGGTATGCTCTCTACGGATATACATCCGCCCGTTGTTTGTATCTAGTAGATAGATCTTGGTACATAGTTGTTCCCATCGTAGGAAATTTTTTGTTTTCTATGCTGCGAACCCTACAATTCCTCCACCGTCAAAGGCGGGAGGAACATCCCGCCACGCCCCGTGGCGGGAGGTGACACGTGTCGCCTTTTCAGCCTCCCGCCAGGGCATTTTTAGCTTTTGCGGTACGAGGGGGTATTTTTGGCGATGGCAAATTGCAGAGGGTCATATTTGTAAAAAAATCGGTTTATTAGCACGTACTGGTAGGTACAGCTAGTGGCCCAAAGAAGGACGCAACTTTGAATTGCGCGTGTCACTTTTGTTAAAACTGACCGGCAGCTTGTGCTACTTCGCACCTCTGTTTATGTTGGTAGTCCTCTTCATAAACCCTTTTTAACGTGATGCCACCATGATCAGGCTTGTGCTCGATACTTTTGCACGCATCTCGGCCTAGTGTGAATCTCGCCAAAAGCTCAGAATGCCAATCGATGTGGTGGGTTAGACTTAAATCATATACTACAGACCTGCAAATTGCCCTTAAAATTTCCCTGTAAGTACCTAGGTATGCCACTATATCATTGCAACAACTAAGGAAAGCAAGCTACCGGACCTCCTTGATAAGATTGACACCTTGCTGGCTGCATGGAAAGGTTTGCTTATATCTAGAGAAGGCATGCTTGTCCTGCTAAAGAGTGTGTTTTCGTTGGTTATGATTTATATGATGACGACGCACTGGGTACCGGCTTGGGTTCTAGAGCAAATAGAGAAAAGATGTCATGCTTGGCTCTAGAGAGGAGAAGGCTCATGCAATGGAGGTCACTGCCGAGTTAAGTGGTCGGTAGTATGTCGACCAAAAGATTTGGGGGGGCTGGGGATACATGACCTCGTTAAATTTGGGTGTGCCTTAAGGCTACGCTGGCTTTGGCGAGCTTGGACGTCTCCCGCAAGGCCTTGGGTGGGCACCGCTCTTCCATGGACAAAGAGCCCTTTTTGCCGCTGCTACTCAAATTACTATAGGGAATGGTGCCATTGCCAATTTTTGGCATGACCGATGGCTCTCGGACTTGGCACTGATAGATATCACGCCTTCCCTATATGCTATCTCAGTGCGCAAGAACAGGTCGGTTCAAGAGGCTATGCATGGTGATAAATGGCTAGCTGACCTCGGCAAGGGGCTAACGCATGAGATGCTTCCGGAGTTACTGCATCTAGCCAGCATGCTCGATGAGGTGCAACTGAATGAGAATGCCACCAACGCGATTCGTTGGCGCTTTGAAGCCTCGGGCGAATATTCTGCAAGATCAGCCTACCGAATGCAGTTCGAAGGAGCCATCTCCTCGGTTGTGCTCCTCCATATGGAAGGTTTGGGCCAGGAAAGTGCAAGTTTTTATGTGGACGGCTGCTCGAGTGCATTCTCACCGCCGATGCGCTTCAAAGGAGAGGATGGGAAAATAACTACTTCTGCGCCTTATGTGTGTGCAATCTCGAGACGCCCATGCACCTTCTCACGGAATTCCCTTGGTCTAGAAAGGTCTGGACAACGATTGCAAATCAACTAAAATTGTCGGCCTTAAACCCCGCCTCCCGGAACTTCCCGGCCTCACCGAGAATGGCTACAACAATGCCGGTCAAGATCCACGACGGACAAGAGAAAGGGCACCCAAACCATCATCCTACTCGTGTCGTGGGAATTATGGAAAGAACGAATTAAAGAATTTTTCAAAAGGAGGAAATTTCAGTGGAAGGCCTAGTCCTACGGATCCGAGATGAAGCCACTCTCTAGAACATGGCTGGGGCAAAGATCCCTTTTGATCCGGGCTTATCGTATTTTGTACCTCTTTCTTTCTCTTTCCTTTTGGCGGCTTGGGTCCTTGTCCAAGTTTTCCCGTCTCCTTTTTTTTGGCTCTTTGTAACAAACCTTCTATCTAATCAATGAATTTAGCAGCTCCTGCTAACATTCAAAAAAAAAACTGACTGAAACTGACTAATTTGCTAAAACTACCTCTGATCCAAATTTGTCAGAGGCCCAGAGCTGTGTTTGGAACTCGACAGTTCCGAATGGGTTGATCCCACAGGCAGTTTAAAGTCTGATGCCTACATGACGCTGTATCCTGTCCGTTTTTTCACCATAAAAACCTGTCCTCGGATCCAATTTTTTAAGGCGCGCGCGGTGGGCGTGCGTCGAGATTCTGACGCACCATCCTCCGGTCTATAATTAGAATGGGGCGGGCTTAATTAGTTCTAACCATAACTACGTATATCCAGTCGGTCGTGGACCTTGCTAGCAGTCCTTAATTAGATCAGTCCCTCACATTTACACGCACATAGTACATATGTACACTTCTGCTAAATGCGAGTCATCCTCCGATGTTAAAAAAATACGACTACGACTTGGTGGTTAGACTGGCCTGGAAGCAACTCAGGATCTCGCACCCAGGACAGGTATCAACACCATCCAGGCTATGCCTCGGTTCACATCCTCCGACATGTTATTGATCGATGCTCTGAGCCGTTTGATGGTGTCTCTATGTCGAGGTTCATAACATGACATGACCTATTGTTAGATCAGACGTCTGGCATCATCGGTTTTGATTTTAGAAGGTTTGTCGAGGTTCATAACATGATATGACCTATGATTAGATTAGACGTCTGGCATCATCAGTTTAGATTTTACATGGTTTAAAAGGATTTAATTTTAGTTTTGGGGGAAAAAAATTAGAGCCTATTTGGATCGTATGATATTCACAACTTACAAATAAAAAAATACATAACATTGGAATGCCATGTACCGTAAATTCTTACAGGATTTTAAAATATATAACTCTTATAAGAGATGTAAAAAATACTTTTATAAGAGGTGTCTTTGGGTGGTACATAGGAAACGAAGACAAGAATTTTACAAGAATGAAAGAGAGAATAGAGAGATGGAGTGTAACTGCATTGGATTTTTCGAAGGAAACAAATAAAGTATGGTTGAAGCTTATATTGAGATTCCTATGAAATGTAGAGCATAGAAACGGATTCCGCAGGAGAATTTGATGGTCTCAATCTTACGATCCAAAATGTTTGTGAGTTAGAATTCTCTAAATTCCTATAAAATCCGTCTCATCTAAAACAACCTGTACTGTGGACATAGGCGTGTCGGTTGTTGTCATGTCACTGCAGGTCTGTTCTGAATTTAGTTAGGATTAAGTAGAATCTAGAGTCACCGGCATAGTGGCGTGGGGAATTAGATCGGGCAGGCCGGCCATTGGTGCTTAATAGGTACTGTACCCCGGAGCCCGGACGGACGTGGATGGGCAACCACATTCTTTAAATTTGAGTCGCTGTCGCCACTAAAGGACGTCACTGCTCGTACGCTGACATGAACAGCCACCTGGATGGCTGGATGGATCCAGTGGCAGCGAGCACACGTCGCTCACTCGCTATTCTTACTCTTCGATCGATCCCCGGTATATATATAGCAAGTTGGCCTTGAGTTCTGCAGCTAGCTAGCGCTCTCGTATGTGCTCCGTTGCCCCTTGTGCTCTGAGCAATTAACTGAGATGACGATCCCGCGAGCGGTCGCCGGCGGGGTGATGCACGCCCTCGTCGCCGGCGTCTTCGGGGCGGCCGGTACGGTGCTCGGCGCCGCGTACGGCCTCCTGTCGGCCGCCTTCGTCGACGAGGGCTTCGCGCGGGGGACGCTGCTGGGGGCGGTCGCGGGGGCGCTCGTCTCCCTCGACCTCGCGCACTCCCTTCTAGCCATATGGTGCTGCCGCTCCCCGGATTACACTTGCACGGGGCGAATCAGGCGCACCGTCAGTGCCATCTCCGGGCTGGCGAGCCTCGCCGACTCGCGCTCTGGCCGAGGCCAACGCGTTGCCGTCTTCGACGACGAGGTGGATTGGTCCACCTTCCTCTCACCGCCGGTGGCCGTCGTCTTGGTGGCGAAGGAGACTGCTGCGGCGGATGGCACCTCCTGCCCCATCTGTCTCGAGGGGTTCGAGGCCGGGGTCGGCTGTGGAGGCCGGTGGAGCGCGGGGAGGCTCCCTGGCTGCTCCCACGTTTACCACGTAGAGTGCATCACGAGATGGCTCCGCTGCAAGTCCCACTGCCCCATGTGCCGCCACGCCGTCTGCTGCTAGGATATATAGTCGAGTCAGAGATGATGACGTGTTCAAGTTTTTTTTGTGAAAAGTTTTGTTTTGCACAAGGTAAATCAATTTGTGAATTCCTCATTCTTGGCGATTTCAGTTCGTGATTACCCGCTCAATTTGTGGTATATTTGATATCAATTTTGCTTCGGTGTGTACCCATCTTCTTCAAACTTTCACAAACAAAAACTCGATACTGATTCGTTTCAAAGATCATACAAACCCACCCAAACTCGTATGGTCTGTTTAGACGTATACACACGCGGGACGCGAAATTGGAAGGTGTATAGCTACATCAAAAAAATTTAAAACGTGGTGTGCAAAGACGTAGATCTCGATAAGTAAAGGCGGGATCAGCCAATGGAAACGTGAAGTATACATATCTCGACTGTACGGAGCTATACAAGGCCTTAATATGGGTTCGACAAGTCAAAAGAAAATTGCCCAATACAAATTCAAGTTTGGGTTGTGGGGGGTTAGGGGTCACCGAAGCACACCATATATGCAGACACAACATGTACATTGCTTAACCAAAAAATAAGGATAAGTTTGGGGACTTATCCTCTCCTCCAGAAAGCCCCCTGAGAGTTCACTGTCGGTGCACCTGGGATTCCGCCCGATCCCCGATCTGCTCCGACGGTGCTGCCCGCCGGAATGGATGATGGAGAGTCGTGTGGAGTTTCTATGCTATGTATATAGTAGGTCTAGGTTATGTGCTTGTCTTGCCTTGTGGTCTAGCGGTATGCCATTTTGGGTGGTGACCACGCCTGCGCACGGTGTTGGTCCATGGGAGATTTGCTCCATTGTCTTGCTCATGTGGCTGGTGCAGCAAGTGGAGACCGGATCTTCCGAATCCCTGTCAAATAAGCGCGGATCCACATCTAACCTTCATGGTAATGGGGGATTTGGGGAGGTTTGGTACTGGCCTGGTCTACTGACGCATACGGTGTACTTACCCTAGCCGGCCATGGTGGCGAGGGTGGGAGGCGCGCCATTGAGTGTTGTGGCGTTCTGGTCCTGTTCCTGGCCGGCCGAGACGGCGAGGGGGAGTGGGATTCCGTCGCCATGTCCTCTTCATCGGCAATTTCCTCGTCCTGGACTCTGTGCATATCGTGGACGGCCTCGGTGGTGAGGAGGATAGGAACATGCGTGTGTGGATTAGGATTCGCAGCAGCTATCCTAGCGGCGGTTCAGTGGTCGAGCTTGTCGTTATTTGGACCTCCGTGGGGGAGTTCCTCAACAGCGACCTTTGACCGATGTTGGTTCAATAAGCCTGCTTGTGGGGTTCTTTCTAAGGCCGCTCCTCTACGCCTTCCTCCTCCCACCCGTGGCAGGAGTGACGACTCTGATGGCAGGCCGACTTTTACTTCCGGCGCTGCTGGTAAAGAGCCCTTTGCTACAGGTCTCTTCTGATCCTCATATCTTCTTCTTCCTCTAGCAGACGCAGTGGTTGCGGAAATTTGAGGCGTCGATTGGGTAAGCAGCAGTGTCCGACAACAATGGAGTTGGGAAGCGATTTTCTCGAGCACCACCTCGGCGGCGGGTGATAGCCTTCCCACATCCAAGGCAAAAATATGACCTATCCAGAAACCATCGAAGAGTCTCTGCAATTGTTCAACCTCCTCGATGAGGCCCTTTTCGAGGTCAACTGCCGCATTCCTCGTCTGCACGAAAGCAAGTGGTTTCGTCTCCGCTTCCGAGCTTGACGACAGCATGTCTGACTTTCGGCTCGACGGTGGAGAAGAGAAATATCGGATTGCTTTTTTCCATCTTTTAGTGTGGTCTTTTCTGCAAATATTAGGGACCTATGTATTATTTCTTATTTTATGAGGTCCTTTGTAACATTTTGTATATTCACCCCTTGGAATAAATGTGATGCTTCCGGTTCCTTCAGGATGCTCCTTGTTCAAGAGAAAAATACATATACACTCTGGTAGCCCTTTTTTATATGGGAAATGATACTATGCCCCCGGAGATCGTGTCGCTCGTGTCCCTGGCTCCTCCTCGTGTCACGCGTTTCTAGGAGATAGTTTTTGGTGGGCCTACACACGTACGGGCTTCTAAGGGCACCCACGGCGTTGTGCCAAAAGTAGTTACATATTCAATTTTTAGCTTTTGGAACTAGTTCTATATGTTGTAGGACTAGTTTCAAAACTAGAAAAACAGGAAATCGGAAGAACTCCGTGCTTCGATGCCAAATCTTCTTCCGGTAATAAAATACTTCTACTCATAATTGCCGGCCGTAATGGCAATGCAGAGCGGTTGTGCTTCAACAAAACTACAATCAACCGATCCATCGCTCACAAAATTCACACTTACACATGCCACGAGAATAGATAATCAAATCCTGCAAATTCTTGCTATTTGCATCGAGCTAGATGTGTGGCACAAGAGGGCCTCTTGGCTGCAGATTCCAGCAGGAGGATGTCCGCCTTGAGATGCATGGAGACTGGTTCGGGACTCCTGCTCCTTGACGAGCGCCGGCGATTTGAGCGCATCGGAGGCTGTGGCTGGATTAGGCAACCCGCCGAGCCATGAGGCCACTTGGTCGCTTGCCGCCGCTTGGATCGCCCACGCCACCGCCGCTTGACTCCTCACCATCGCGGAGCTGCCGCTCCACTCACCAACTGCTGCAAATTCTATGCTAGGGTCACTTCTCGTTCGATCTGAGAGCGGGAGAAAAGAGGAGAAAGGGGAGAGCCAGGTCTATGGAGGGAAGTTGTTGAAGAATGGCGAAAATTTCACCGCGGCGAACTCGCGTGAAGACTCTGAGGAGATGAGAGGAACAACCTTTTTCTGAGTTGTTTTATTGGGTATCGGGACGAGTAAACGACGCAAAACCACCACATCTGAGTCGAAGTGACCAAAACCTATCAAAATGCACGTTTTTTGATAGTTTTTTTTGAAGGATTGTCACCTTAGCCCTAAATGTGGTAGTTTTGCGTCATTTTCTCGTATCGAGATCCACGGTACAGACATATGGCGATGGCAACGTTGTAGAGGTATTGCCATATTGCAATGCGATGCCAAATTACAAGTTGTGTCAGATTTGGCTACACCAACATTGTGGCTGCCCTAAGTCAACCGCACCTAATCCTCATCTCGCTCGCTGCTCCAGAAATACGCCGCCGTCGTAGACCCTGCCACCGCCGCCGCCGTAGACCCCATGCCGGCCGCCACCGCCGTAGCCCCAGCTCCCGTCGTAGATCGTTGCAGGTTGCCATGACCGCCGCCCGCTTCTCCGCTTGCGTACCCTGCACCGGTGTCCGCCTGTTGATGTCGCTGGAGCTAGAGATGGAGCTCTCTCCCCATCGTATGTCGCACCCACGATGCTCCGCCAGGTGACCAGCGAGCTTCTCATGTGAGGCGACCTCCACGGCAGACGTGCTTCTCTGCGAGGAGCGGTTGTGGCTTCTGCAACCACGACGCCGGATTCCGCACCCATGGCCTCCAGCGACTTCTATGGTACCTACGATTGCTATTTATGTTGTCTGGTATTGCTACATCTGTTGTTTGTCGGTGCTACAAGCATTTGCTATCTTAGCATAATATTTATGCTACATGTTCATTTTTTTCTTTGCTACTTTCTCACAATTTGTTTGCTACAACCGTTCTATGATTTTTCTACATGGTATCCGATGAGGGATCTCCGGCGAGGTCTTCGAAGAGATCGGATTTGCTATAATATCATATTTATTTTGCTACGTATGTTTTGTATTTTGCTATAATCATGTAAAGTTTTTGCTACACGGTCTCCGACGAGATCTACCGACGAAAGGCTTCGGCGAAGTCGGTTTTGCTACATTAGTTCTTTTCTTTTGCTGCACGGTCGCCGGCTTGTTTGATTTTTATACGATTTTCTGAAGTGATCTGTCCAAAATAAGTCTTTTTTTTATGGCATGCGGGATGATCGCGCCTAGTAGCCACATATCAGCTGCGCCCCTGGTTCACGGGCAGTTGAGCCACGGTGTTGATCGAATCTAAAGATGAATAAGGTCTTCGGTGAGGTCTAGTTTGTTTTTCTATTTCTATCTCGAACCGTTTTCTGCTACGTATAGCAAAAACGGATTATAGCAAAAACATGAGCTTTGTAGCAAAAACGAGACTTTAACTGTTTTTAAGTGGACACATGTCGTGAGGAGTACCGGGGGATATCGGAAGTTTTTATCCCTAGGGAGGCCTAATACGATCCTTTTTTATATATGTACTATTAAAGACGAAAGGTAGAAGTTGTGCTTTGACTACTGATCAAGGACGATTACAGGGTGCAGTGGAAAAATATCCACAGACCGATTACCGAACTGCTAGTCTACTACTCCACTTCTGAACTGGTGACATCAGACAATGGAGACCGACAAGTCCCCGCTCCTCCCTTTCCTCGAGAATCTTATCGCAAACCTTGAAGAAATGATGGTTGGCGATCATCTCCCTTGTGGCATTTCTTACTAGATGGACGGCTCGAGACCGAAGCACCTCTTCCCAATTCCGTTCGAGCACAGCCGCCTCCGGAAGCTTTTGGGCAGAGGGCCATCGATGGAAATGGACAACGACTGCCAACCGCTCTGCCAGTTCAGCGTACCACATACTAGTACAGTTCCAGACTTCCAAGGGGCGTGGGCGTCCAACACACATTCTAGCTTCAGGCAGCTGGTTTGGGGTGTCAACGTCCGGCCAGAATGCAAATTCGTCTCGAATGGTTGACAGTACAAGGCAAAAGCCCAACGGCTCAAATAGATACTGTAGCTTTTAGCGAAGCGCAAGATCCAACTTGTCGTCTATGGCCGGAATCTTCAGTCCGCCTCATGGTCATGGCCGACCACCCTTTCGCCGTTTGGCGTTTGGGCAAAGGTTCTCTACTCTTTAGTTGCCGCATACTTGCATTGCTGCATGAATGAACCAGCAACGTGAGCACCCTTCGCTAGGTTGACTGCCCGAAAACCGAAGACCACAAATATGTGTTGATTGATAACACCAGACACTTGACAAGGCTTTGGCTGCATACCATTGCTGCCAGAGCCAGCTGATTACAAGAGTACAGCACAATACTCACTCATACCGTTCAGGTTCACACATTCGTTAATTGCTGCTACTACTACATAATAACTTGCTACCAGAGCCTGCCTGATGGACCCCAGCCGGATACTACTACTACTACTACTAGAGTACTATACATGCTCCTCCACCATCAGGCTTCTATCTATGTATGGTAGGCAGGCAGGCAGGAGTTGCCTGTTATTCTTCCAGGAGATGATCCGAAATGATCCATGGCCAAGGACAAGAATCAAATGTCTAGATATATTAGTACTACTAGGTAGCCAGGTGTGGCGGGAGGTTATCTCTCCACCACCGCCGGCGGCGGGGGCGGCTGCTTCACAAACTGCCCGCGCACCCGTGGGCGCTGCTCCGCCAGCCGCTTCCTGCTCTGGTACCTCACCTGCAATTAAAAACCAAACAGATCTCAATTACCACGGTACTAGCTAGTACTCGATGCGACACTCGAGAATAATGGAGTCAGGAGCAGATAAAAGAACCGAGGGCAGCAGCCTACCTTCTTCCCGAAGTTCCGCTCTTTCCTCTTCTCTCTGAACTTGTTCACGGCGGCCACTCGACGCTCCCGTTTCAAATACATGGCGTGTCCACTTCTCTTGTCGATGCCACCGGTCTCCACATTTGCAGCCGCAGCAGCGGTAGCAGCGGTGCTCCCGTTGTTAGTATTGTTGTTACTGCCTGAGTTGCTACCGTAGTTGGCCGCATGACCTTCGACCGGAGCCGCCGAAGGATCGCTAACATTGGACTGAGGGACCCCTGCAGATCCACCATTCCCATCATGGACCCCACAGGGACGTTTGCTCTCTGCTTCGCCAGCCTTGTCGTTCCCTCCTGCTGCTGCTGCTGCGGCATTCTTCTTGCCCACTTCATCGGCCTTGTCTTTACCGGCTGCTGCTGCCGGTGTCCACTGCACGCGATGGAACGCCGATGTGTGCGTTCTTCCATTAATAGGGGAAACCTTGTTGCAAACAGGCTTTGTAGCCATGTTCATCGTAGTAGAACCCATGTCGTTGTTGTTGCTACTGCCGTTTGAGCCTTGCTTCATCAGAGCAGCGTCTGAGCCTGACTTCATGTTGTAGTCCGCTTTCGCGGCCTCGGAGCTGTTGCCATCTAGCGAACAGCTCCCCATGAACCCTGCCCCGCCTTGATTGGAAACCATGCACGTATTGTACCTTGCAGAGAATATAACGGTTAGTATGCAACATACTGATGATTTCAGAATTTATCAAAGACACTGATATTATGTTTTGCACCTCGTGAATGCCGACAGGTCCGACCGTCTGAAGACGTTCCTCTGTTCCTCTTGGATTGCATTTTTACCATCTCCGGTTGACCTTGTCCTCTTCAAGCTCAGCTCAAGCGATGGCATAGTGTCGTCACGGTCCGTTTCTTTCCCTTCCGGCACTTTGGAGGAGCAATTAGGAGCATCTTTGGCTCTTGCTGCCTGTTGAGCGTCCATGTTTTTCGCCATTGAACCAATGAGGTCAGCAGCTCGAACAATTCGATCCTCCAAATTTTCCACAATTTTACCCTCAGAGTTGTTCTGTGGTGGATACTCACACCGTGTATCTGTTGGTTTGACGGAACTCCCGTTTGGAGAAGATTGGTCTTTTGTATTCAAATTACTAGGGGCGCCTATTTCCAACTGCTTCCCTTTGAATTCGTCTGAAAAAATGTATTGAAATTTTAATTAATACAAAATAGTGTAAGTAGGGTTTTGTTCAGCTACACGGTAGACTGGTTGAGCAGACCATACCATTAGTTTCTTTGTTCTTGCATTTTTTGTTGTCTGTACCTTGTAACCATCCGTTGCTGCATATCCCCCCTGCTGACTTCGGGTAGATCACATGCGCACAAGTGCTATCAGGGGGGTCATTTGACTGATTTGGAGACATAGCCTGTGGGCTGACGATTTCCACAGCACGCGGCTTCCAAGAGCTCTGCACCTTAAAAATAAATTGATGAGAAAATAAGTTCAAATGTGGATGCTTTCACTTATGTAAGTATTCTAATTAGAGCAGAACCATTTAAGCAATGAAGGACTATTGCTATATACTCAATTACAATACTATATGTATAATATACAATTGGCACTGTAGTGATTTTCTTCATATGCTACATGTTACAATCATTTGCCATTTCCGTGTTGTAAGAGTGCCATTAAGTTGTTGGGGTGCAGTACAACCTAAACACAATACTCTATAATGGAGAAACTATTCTATATTTCAAGTTTTACCAAACAACTAGATATGTTTCAAAAATGGACTGGAAGCAGTTGAAATTTTATTGTCCAGCAGTTTCTATAATTTAAGAACAAAATAAAATAGGCATGTAAAATATACAAATCAGCGAGATACTGTGTTTTTGGTATGCAGCGTGTGCTAGTCATTTGCCATTTTAGCCTGATGAACAATAGAACATTGTAAGGGTGGCACTAGGTTTTGGGCTTCCTAAGTCATGTAGTTATATACAGCTAGCCAAGTCCTGTAGTTCCAAAATAATTTATCTGCTATGTAGCCCAATGGTAAGGAGTTTGTGGCATGTCCCTGCGTACCAGGGTTCAGCTCATGTCATGATCAAATTCTATGTGCACTAATTGGCCTCTGATGCTCCAGCAGAAGCTTATGGCCTTATGGACAATCCATTCAGTTTTTATCTTGCAGTTGTTTATCCTAACTACTCCTCTGTTTAATCTTGGCTAGAAGTTTTTCTAAAGGAACTTTGAAATGTTTTTCAGAAGTTAAAATATTTACAGCAAGCCAGTAGTAAGCTTTGAAGAAGTAAAAACATGGAAATGTCATACTTGAGTGCCACTGCCATTATCGCTGCCATCCCTTGCGTTAAGCCCCATGCTCATATCACCGTTGCGATCATTGCTGCCACTGTTGTTATTGGATTCATCCCCACTCTTTGATTTGGTACACTTCTGCGTCTGGATTTCACTTCCACCTCCACTTCCACTGCCACTGGACTGAGTTCCAAAGAGAGAGGGTTTAGCATAGAGCAGTGACAGATAGATATTGAGGCAGTAAACCAAGCAAACCGGAAGCATACAATCATTCTAGTAACACATAATAGTTAAACGGGCAATAAATATAAGTAGTAACTTACGCTGTGGCACCGTCTCCACACATGCTGCCAAAGGTTCTTAAGCTCGTTCTTACGTATGGGCTTGACTAAGAAGTCGGCGGCACCCTTTGACAGGCATTCGAAGACCGTGCTCATGGAGTCGTTGGAAGACATCACTGCAGGCAAACAATATCAACGACCGGCGCAGCAGCAGCAGCTAAAAACAGAGTATAGCAGAGCAGGCAGTGGTGTGTGTGTATTGAGGAGGGAGCTAGTAATAAAAGGCTACTTACTGATGACTGGGATGTCCTTGCAGACGCTGTGGGTCATGATCTTGTCGAGCAGAGAATTCCCAGATGCGCAAGGCACGATCTCGGTGAGGACGATGTCGATGTTGCTCTGCGCGCTTTGGAGGCAAGCCCATGCTTGCTGGCCATTCTCGGCAGGGATAACTAGATAGGAAGGAAATAATTAAGAAGAAAGTTAGGAACCAGAGGCTACACGTGCTGCGGATGGAAGCAAGCGAAGCAGGTGTGTAACGAAGTCAGGCAGGACCTTGGTACATGCAGTGGCGAAGCAGGGCGGTGACGATCTGCCTGGTGGAGTCATCTGTCTCCACGAGCAGGACCCTGATGGTCTTCTTGTGCAGGAACTGCTCCCAGCAGAGCGGCTGGGCCTGCGCGGGCGGCGGCTGCGGTTGCTCCATTAGGTAGTGAGGTGGGGGCTGCCGACGAGATTTGCTGGAGGAGAAGAGGAGGCGCGCACATAGCAGGCCGCGGAAATCGATGGATCCTCGGTCGAACTCCAGTCGTGCACAGCAAACCGATCAGATTGGGAGCAAAAAAGAGAGCAGCTAGTATAGCAGCAGTATCTGTATCGCTGTGAGGGCACAGAACAGAAGAAGTGAATCAGTGAATGAGGCCGTCTCTGTGTCCTTCTCTTGAAGGAATTTGGCGGCGGCGGAGGATCAGCTAAAAAAAGAGTAGCAGCAGACAAGGGAACGAACTGGTTAAGCCATCATCATCATCATCAATCTGTCGCTCATACAGGCCAGAGATCCGCACGCCGACTGACGATGAACCCATCGATCGATCCGCGCGCAGACTGGTCGATCTGGTGGTGTCCCTCGGAGAAGGAACGAACCCTCCCCCAAATTACTGAGCAGGAATGAAGAAGCAAGGTAAAGCAGGCAGTAAGGGAGGAGGGAGCACCTTGGTTTCAGCGGGAGGAGGAAGGCGGCGGCATGGCGCGATACCGGACCGGAGGGAGAGGAGGCCGCTGATGTCTGAGGAGGAGTGGTGCGGAGGGAGGCGGGGAGGGGGGAGTAGATATTGGGGAAGGAGACGATGACGTGGACGAAATGGAGGTGGGGAGGAGCGGTGGTGGGGCCCCCGGGGAGGAGAAAGAGATCCGGCTAAATCAAAAGCCGCGCTCGCGCTCCACAAGGCCTTGCTCCGCTTGCTTTAGATCCGCGTATCTTTTCTGCTCTCGACGGAGGACGCCGAGGGGATATGTGAGATATACAATATACATGTGGATTTTGTGGGTCCCGGATGGCAGTGAGGGCTGAGGGAGGACCGATAGCATGTCGACACGTGTGTGATGGATGATGCTCTTCGGCTCTTGCCCTGCCTGCTCGGGTGATTCCAAGGTGCACCGGAAAACCATAAACCCCCGGTGCTATGCAAAAATAAATAAATACACAATCTTCCAAAAATAAAAATTAATATGGTGGCTGCACGTTTTTTTTTGAAAGTTCTGTGAAAATATAGTAATAGATTTTGTACCATGTGCAAGATAACATGTTTATTGTTTAGCAATTGTGATTAAGTCACAAGATTTTCTCAGTAAGGTGCACAATCATTCTATATTTCAAGATAACAGGTTTAGCACTTAATCTCAATTGAATCACATTGTTCAAGCTATCAAGTCTTTCTCCAATTTCTTTGCCCCACGATGTCGATAGTTTTTTGTGTACCCGGTCGTATTTTTTCCGTGCGAAAGAGTGCCAACAAAGTAATAGTGCGTTACATTGTAAGAATAGTAGGCGGTTCTCTACCGGGGATAGGTTTAGCCACCAGCTCATATATTTTTGAAAATGTGTACGTGGTTTTTTGGCCTTAGCACTAGGTGTCAGTCGAAATGTAAATTTCATGAAAAAAATATGTACCCTGCTTTTGCAATGAGGCAAGTGCATCATCAACAATTTGTGATTCTAGAGCAATTGATCATCCTACAAGCATTTCCCAGCTATTTTTCCTCAAAAAACTATATCCACAAAGAACATGTGCTTGTAAAATGCAATTTCATTCTAAATAGATGTATTTTTGAACTTATTGTTCATATGGGGAGCAATTGCATCAGTAGACCATTTGGTAGCTCACTTGCCTTACTATCCTACATTGGCTTGCCATCTTTGTCCGCTAGAGCTGCTAAGTCGTAAGAGTTGCAAATTTTCACCATCCAAAAACACTAAAGCTACTAAATCGTTTTCTTCAATTACTTTACCATTGATGACTCACTTTTTTTGCGGGAAGAGCTCCTCGAGATATTATTCCTTGTGTATAGGGATATAATCAGCTAGCACTAGCTGTGAACCCTCTGGAAAAATGGCGTATCCAACAGGCGGTACTCTCTCCTGTTCTATCCAAGTTTGCTAGACTATGTGCTATCCTATTTGGTCTCGTGCAATTTTCACGAGGATAACTTCTCAGAAGACTGATCAGGCGTTTCACCTCAACATAAAGATGGCCATACACTGATCAATTGCATGTAGTCTCTCTCAACACAGAAAGGATAGAGGCACAATCCGTTTGGATGGCAATTGGGTCCATTGACTATTCATGAGCAAGCACCAATCCCTCGATCACCACACTGATATCTGCCTTCAAAGCATCACCGCAATTGAAAAGTTATACTCGGTCACATTTTTCATGTGTGTATACTCAGGGACGGAGTTAGCATGGGTGAGCCGGGAAAAGTTATAGTCATGCTGAAACTAATTTGAGGACCCCACTAAGTATTGCACGAAGTTGGTCTCCAAATTTATCTATATGGCCCTCGAAGTTGCATAATGTTCAATTGGCCCCTTGTATAATATTCGTGGAACTATCTCCTCCCTGTGTATACTTGAAAGCGTGCCACCTTTCGCATTGACGTGCTCGGGGTTTTGGCCCTGGGCACTTAGGGCATCCACACGCGAGATGATATAGACACTGGAGGATGATGCTCCTTCCACTGTTAAGAAAGAAAGAAAGAAAGTTGACCTGTTGATTCGCAGCCGTTAGATCATGAGATAGAATCCGAAGAGGCCCGATGCACGTGGCCGGGAAGAATCAGCTGAGAATGACTCAAAAGAGCTTGGTACTAACCAAGCCTGAGCCACTAGATTGTCCATGGCCGTGTATCACAGGCCTGCCGCTGGCTAAGGCCGACACATCATCACCTCCCGAATCTGTTCCTCAATCCTCCTTTACCAGCTGCGCCAACCGCATATGCATGCACCGATAAAGGTAGAGCTGATCTTGGAGAGAAGTAATCTACTGCTGTTAAGTACAGTAGCTTTTTTTAGCACACTTAAATTTATTATGTTTTTTTCTTGAGAGTGAGCTAGGTAGTACAAAATAAGCATGATACCTTCTCGATGGTCAGAAACAGGGCTACGTCTGCCAAAAAAACACATACACACACACACCTTTGCATGCTAGACTACTAAGGCACAAATTGCCACCACAGCTACAGCCAGTGGAAATGGAGGGAACTGGAAGCAGTATGATTATACATTAAAAAAAGTGGAATCAGACAAGGCTCCCACGCTTAACAAATATACTCGTTTTTTAGTATTTGCGAAAATACAGCATGCAGTGAAAATTATTGAGCAAGGTCAATTGGGGTGGTGTGGGTGTTTTTGTGTATCTACGTTGCACGTTTTTTCAATAAAGAAACAGAAAGAACATGCAAGGAAGATTGTTTTAAGACGAGTCCTATTTTTTTTTTCTCTACAAAAGTATCCCAGTTTAACTCCTAATTAAAGAACCGTCTTCTTTTTCCTTTTTGTTCTGACTCATCTTGCATGGAAGTAAATTTAGAGAAAAATGCATGTTGTATTTACTCGCTACATTCTTCTAAAACATTACCACAAATATTAAAAGAGTAGTTTGATTGGGTGTGTGAAAATCACATGTATAGTTATTTTTTGATAAATGGCGCATTTCTTAAACTCAAACATCCGCAACAAGGTGATACAAGAAAAATGAGAGTAGAACTTGATCGGAGCTAGTGTGTACATTGATAAATAACCAGCAAAAGGGATGGATTCTTATAGTAAAATATTTTGATTGGATGTGTGAAATGATATATATATATATAGTTTTGTTTCATATATACATGTATATCTTGTGATATAAATACATTTTTTAGGTTGGCTCGGCATTGTAGTATGAGTTGATGATCAAAACTAAAATTCGACTTTCCGCAAGAATGAAAGGAGTAATTTGTAGAAGAACTTTCAAATAAGATTTTACATTCTCTCTATTATTTGTGTTCACAGATACATAGTATATGCTTTTGTGATCAGAAAGACTTTCGTGGCTGGAAAGAAAGCTATGCATGTCTAAAGAACCAACCACAATCGAGGTATATATATTCCAAGATGTCTATCACAGTCCCACCTCCTCTTCTCAAAGTGCACCTCTGAGTCTAGTTAATGAAAAACATAAAAACTTTCTGCATGCCAGAGTAACAGGGCACAAATTGCCATCACAAACATAGCTTTAGCACGCACCTAGGTTGAGATAAAGCCAAAGCACCCACACCAAATCAGCTTTGGTCTACTGCTTGCATCACTAACTATGGCCATTAATTAATTACTCGTGGGGAAAATAAGTAAGATATTCTAGCTAAAAAATGCAGCGAACTCCAAATTACTTTGACCAGCTGAATCAAACAAGGGTCCCATACTTCACAAGTAATTAACACTCTAACAGAAACTGGGAACTGTTTAGTAGTGTCGGTAACAGAGAAGGAAGAGAAGACTCTTGGGCTCTTGGGTAGTTGAATGCCACTTGGTTCATGAGATTCTGCGGGCATCATCTAGTCTAGCTTTCACTTATCCTTTGCTTGTTGTGGCTGGGAGAGGAGCTGCAGTGCCTTTTAACTTTGCATCTTTCTTTTGCTTTACTCTTGTGTGGCTTCCGCTGAATCCTTTCCCTCCTCTTCTGATTCTTCTTGCCTTTTGGACATCTTGGTTCACATGGCACCAGAAATCCTGAGGATCACAGTGTTTTTTCATTTGGTTTCAGGAATATTTTATTTTATATTTTTCTACTATATTGTAGCCACGACATTATACGGTCATGATTCATCATCTTGTTTAAAATACTTGGTCTTACTCCCTTCGACTCATATTAGTTGACTCAGATTATACGGATATATCTAACACTAAAACTTAACTAGATATATTCATATCTGGATGAATCTAGGTCAACTAATATGGGTCAGAGGGAGTAATATATTTTTCTATTTTTATTTGATGATTAAAGTGCTTTGACGAAATAGCGAAGGGCAATGCAAGTGCGCAAAAGGGAGAATATTGTGAGGGCGATGGTGATCTAAACATGTCTTAATTATACTTATTGCATGTGTGTATTAATTAAATAATTGATATAGAAAAGTAATTACTAATGTATTTGTACGGTGATCCAAAAATTGTGTTCTTTTTGTTATATAATAACATACAAGCATAACAATAACATAAAAGTAATTAGTTTTCTATTAGTTATATATAACTCAACTTATGCTAATATTGTTAGTGTAAGTTAACCATTTTGAAGCTTGGACCGCAAAATGATGTTAGGATATCAACACGGCATAAAGAAAATAGTGAAAAAAGAGGGAATATTTAATATGCCAAGGAAGTGATTTGGGTAGGAATTGTCGACAAAGAAACTTACTTAGGCTTGGTTTGAGGCCACAAAATGAATAATAAATTTGTTAGCCAAAAGTTAAAATCATCATAAACTACATGGAAAAATGGAAATATTGTAATCTATTGAATAAACATGATCTTATTTTGTGCATTTGGCGATTGTTAAGTTGTGTTGAACCTAATTTGTAAGTTGATGTAGAAAGGAAATTATTATCTTGTTTGATAGAAACAATTAAAGTTTTAAATAACATAAAGCACAAAAAGAACTTTATGCCTACTAATGTTTGCCACTACTACTAACATCGCGCGCGCATAAATCTGCTGAACTGTGTGCAGGCGAGGGCGGGCGATGATGGCTCCGATTGTTGACGATTTAAATAAGCCAATCGATTTCCGATTGCACACGATTGAAACAACGTAATTGTTTGGGAGTACCATTCTTTTTTATATTATCATTTGGATGCTAGCTAAATTTAAAATTTCAGGTGAACAACAAAACTTATCGTCTATCCCGTTTGAATCGAAGTTTACTCTCGGGCTTGGATTCCTGAATAGATGAAGTATTACTTTTTCTATAGCCAAATTCAAAATTTCAGCTTCGACGGCGGCGGGCGGCGTAGCCAGCCGCGATCATATCGACCTCTTCACGGTCGTCGTAGACACGCGTTCTTCTTTTTCCTCGGCGATCGCGTCTTTGGCCGATGTCTTCCTCGTCGTCCGAACATGTTCGGTTGACGGCATCTTCGCCATCGGCCTAGCGATTGGTGATGTCCATCAAGTGATCAATGGTTTTGGGCTTGACGTGCCCGAGCTCTTCTTTGAATTCGCGGCGCCTCACGCCATCATTGAAGACGTCGATTGCCCTTTCCTCCGAGATGTTTGCGAAAAGAGTTTTTGATGATGGACCAGCGCAGTATGTATGAGCGGATAGACTCGTTGGACCGCTGGCAACGGGCGCGTAGCTCCTCGATTGAATCCGGTCTCTTGCTGGTATCTTTGAAGTTGCGGATGAAGCAGTATGCCAGCTCTTTCCAGCTGCGGATGGATTCAGAAGGGATGTTGTTGAGACAGGCTCTGGCTGCGCCCGTCAGCTGCACCTGAAGGCATAGCATGGTTGTGTTTTTACTCCCACCATGGAGCTTGACTGATGACATATGGTCATCGATCCAGATCTTCGGCTCCTGGGCGCCGTCGAATTTTGGGTTGTCCGAAGGAAGTTTGAAGCCCTTAGGCATCCGTGATTGCCGTACTGCTCTGCTGGATCACTTGGCCCCGCACAGCTCCGTGTCCTCGTCCTTGGACTCCGTGTAGCACGCGCGTTTTGCGCGTGAATTGTGAATCTTGTGCTGTGCAAGCTCGCTACGAGCGTCGTAGTTGTGGCTCCTGTGTCGTTGGCTACGGCGGCTCTGCGGCAGGTCGTGCTCTTTCTCTTCGGATGAGGGCGTGCGGCTTCGGGTGAATTTTACCGTGGCCTTTTCTTTGGCTCCGCGGCTGCTTCGTCGCGGACGCAGCTCCGACAAGTTCGAGGCATGCAATTATAGATTTGTGTATTGCGTACCGTGGGTCTCCCGCCGGTGGCGGGTTGGATGCCAAGTAGGTGGTGGCCGCCATGACAGCGGCCTGTGGCGTTTTGGTCATAATATTTCCCTATGAGTCCAACATCATGAAGGACATGCCGAGTGCCTTGGTGGCCTCGCACCTTGCGGAGGGATCCATGCACTCCATGCGGGAGCGATACTTGCGGTCGTCATAGCCCTTCGAGGAAGATCCACCAGCGGAGGAGAGCGCATCTCGACGCATGATCGACTCGTCAGCCGCTCACTTGCGCTGCTCAAGCTCGTGTTGTTGCTTGATTTGTCGATTGTGCTCCTCAATGAGGAGCCAGTGTTAACCCATCAACATGTACCAGGGGCGTCGATTGGCAGAGGATTAGTACCTCGCTAATGGAGCCCAGTACTTGTCACGGGACGCTTCGTTGGAAACCCCAAGAGCAAGGTATGATGAGCACAACAAAAAGTTTTCCCTCAGTAAGAAATCGAGGTTATCGAACCAGTAGGAAGAAGGAAACGTCTCAAAGGTGTTGCAAGCAACGTGGAACCTGCACAACACAAACTCAAGACTTTGCCCCAATGAATCAGTGAGGTTGTCAAGCTTACCGATTTGTTGTAACAAAGGATTAACTGTATGGTGTGGAAGCTGATGAATGGTTTGCAGCAAGTAAACAGTGGAAGATGTATCAATGGTAAAGATTGGACCGGGGTCCATAGTTCACTAGAGGTGCTCTCCTTAGATAAACAACATTGCATGAAGGGTAAACAAATTACAGCAGGGCAATTGATAGGAAGGCACAACAATGTAATACCAGACAAAAAGATCCTATGAGATTCGATTGGGCAATACAACAATATACATAGACCGCCATCTAACTGCATCTATGACTAGTAGTCCACCTTTGGGTTATCATCCGAACCCCCTCTATTATTAAGTTGCAAGCAACAGATAACTGCTTTAAGCAAAGTGTGTAAGGTAAAAAATCCACTTGTTCCATGAACAAAAGACCGTTGTTTTCTCCCTAGTGGCAACAGCAAATCTACAACCGAAAAGATTTCTGTCACTTCCCTTGGAAACTAGAGGCATGAACCCACTATCGAGCATAAATACCCCCTCTTGGAGTCACTAGCAACTACTTGGCCAAGATAGATACTAACAACGGTGAAAGGATACAGATGTTGCCTAGAGGGGTGAATAGGCGATTAAAACTTTTCTTAGAGTGGCTCAACAAAGGCGGAATAAAACTAGCGTTTACTTTTTCAAGCCAACCTAGAACAACTAGGGTTCACCTATGTGCACCAACAACTTATGCTAAGCAATACAATCAAAAATGTGATAGCAATATATAGATTACTTCAAGCACAAAGGCTATCACAATGTAAAGTGCATAAGTAAAGAGCTCGGGTATAGAGATAATCGAGGCACGCGGGGACGGTGATATTTTACCGAGTTCCTCCCAACATGGGGTACGTCTCGTTTGGAGAGGGTGTGGTATCAAACCACCAACGCCACAAAAGGCCTCCCTTATTCTCTGGTGAATCTCACCCCAATGGGATCGATCCACGCTTCCACTATCGGTGCACTTATCGGTGGCAACCGGAACCTCTCACAAGGTTGGGGCACTTCTCCCCAACTTAATTGGAGGCTCCCAACAAACGCCACAAAGGCCACAAGGTTGGGGCACTTCTCCACAACTTAATTGGAGGCTCCCAACAAATGACACCAAGGCCTCAACCTGCAACACAACAAACCGTCTAGGGTTCCAAGAACCCAAGAGTAAAAATCTTCTCAACTTTCACTCACCAAATCCTCCGGGAAGAACTCAAACCGATGCACCAAATGCAATGGAAAGAACACAAGTAGTGCTCAAATCCTTCTCTCCCAAATTCTATCAAAGCTACAAAAGTTTGTGGGGGAATAAGAGAGGAAGAACAACAGAGGAAATCCACAAAAGACTCCAAGATCTAGATCCCAAGATGTTCCCCTCACTTAGAGGAGAGATGGATTGGTGGGATTGTAGATATGGATCTTCTCTTTCAAATCCCTAAAGTATATGCAAGAATCAAGGGATGGATTGAAGGGGGATCAAGCTCAAGAGGGTCAAGAATGGAGGAGAAAGCCTGTAAAACTCGAGCAGGTACATTGGGGAAGAAGGACCCCTTTTTATAGGCCCACAGATTTCTGACCGTTTTCTGCCTGTTGGGGAAAATTCAGACCGGAGACTCCGGTCTACAACGGAGATTCCGTCCCAACCTCCGAACTAGCCTCCGGACCACCTATCAGACTGTCCCAGGCTAAATTCTAGAGCCCCCTCCGGGGACTTCAGGGGACACTTCGGACCACACCGGAGACTCCGGTCCACGTAGACCGGAGACTCTGGTCTAGACCAAATAAGAGGCAAACTTCAAATGGCGATATCTAGAGTTTGGAAACTCCGATTGACCCGAAACCAATTTTGTTGGAAAGAGGACAACAAGAGGTACCACAGATAGGACACAGTTTTGTGCATTTCATGCATAAGAAAATCCGGAGAATTTTCACGCAAAACTAAAAGAGCTACAGAGGGATCGGGATCTCTCTTGTACTGAAGGAAACTTCGGAGCAAGTGCGATAGATTTCGACATGACCTTTGTAGAATTCTTTGTTTCGGGGAAAATTTGTTCAAACATGTATTTGAATTTCAAATGGGTTCCAATTTAATAGGAATTGGATCGGAGTCTTTATTTAATAGGAATTTCAAATATTTAATATTTACAAAAATTCACAAATAGGAATTGGAAATATTTAATAACTTGAACTAAAATGATTACATATATAACATAAAAAGGATTCTTTACTAATATAAATATAGATGCATATAGTATTATTTTACAATAGATAAATAAAAGAATTCTTTATATATGACATTGTCTTTATAATTAGTATTTACAAAGGAAGAATTAATAAATAAATAGTTTATTATTTACAAATACAATAATAATACAAAATCTTTACACATGTGAATAAAAAGGAAATTACAACAAGATTAAAAATAAAACCTAACTAAGCTTCTTTTCTTCTTCTTGATCTTCATTCCTGTAAAATATATAATAAAGAAAGAAACATTGTTTTAATGTTAAAATATTTGCCCCACCATAGGTGAGGCAATTTGATATTTGAAAATAGCTTAGGTATTTTGGTAAGAAGTACCAAAATCCACTAATGACCTAAGAGGGTACCACCCAATCTAAACCATAAGTAGAAATTTTGATCTGGGAGCTATACACTTGATTTTGAGAGGCAAAGTTAAGGTCCAAAGAAACCAACACAGATTTGATCATTTGTATCATCAGGAAACAACTAGCATGCTATGGCACCCTCTTAAGCCTAGATAAAATCAATTAAAAAGAAAGGGGCAACAATAATAAAAAAGAATAACCATGTTTAGCACTAAATCAACTAAACATATTATGTTTAAGTCAATAAGATCCTTAGCCCAAGATGAGCTAGATGGCATTACCAACCCTAGTAATCCACTTGGCAACATCAAATTTTTAAACCAATTCAAGATAATACCAAACTTCCAGCCAAAGTGATCCATAGAAAATATCTTCCAACCAAGCTCATCCATAGGCACAAGTTCCACAGATGGAAACTTGCACCAAATGGGGCCCCGTATGGCAGCCTACACCACATCTGATTGATGTGTTGTCAACACCTCAGGGAGAGCACCAGATATAGAAAAGGAAGAAGCCAACCGTAGTAGCAAAGCTAGCTACTCCTTTTCCACAACACTTAGCCAAGAACACCACCCAAGCACCTCACCAGTTTCATCACATCCACATCCTCACTCAAGAACACCACAACTAGTCCTAGCTTATACCGGATCAAAACAACAGAAAATATATACCACGCCATTTCCAGCTCTGGTTGCCCTCTAGAGCAATCCAAGAGCTAGGACAAGGAGGAAATCAAGGCCATGCCACAGTTGTATATGGATCAAAGCTAAGGAGAAGTTTGAACAAGTCTGGGAGCAAGATCAACCACATAAATACCAAGAAATCATCATTTACAACAGCAACAACAACTACCTTTCCAGAGTAGGTTGCAACATTAAGATTCAAGCATCCTATATACTTTCATTTGTTATAAACAACAAACAGTAGTAATGAAGAATAGTTTTCTCAGTCTTGCATAGAGATGCTATGCAAGATCATCATCGAGAAGGTCCCAATCTATCTTAGCATCTGTTCTTAATAAATATACACCTCAGACTAAGCATCATAGGTTAGGGGCAAATCCACCTTAAACTTTAAAATTATAAATATGGATGAATCTATATTCAGAGCATCTCATAGTAGCAAGTCGTACTACTTTGGGATCTGCCACTGTGCACGCTCCCAGAGAGAGGCACCACAGTAATAACCCAACAAGTAGTAGAAGCCACTATATTGTTGACAATAGAAAGAAACTTGCTAACCAAGATCCCAGTAGATTAGTGGAGCAGCAAAACAAGTAACCATCTGCTAGCAAGCATAACATGTGTCCATATCATTTTCCTAGTAAAGAATTTAGGAATCATATTTGACCACTTTTATCTTATCAAGATTGACTAAAACCAGTCTAGCTATGTCACTGAATCAAAGATTCAGTAAACTAAGCTATGGAGCACTACCCATTACAACCCAGACATAAGTTATTAATCCAAGATCATGCCTTGCATGATATAGCATCATCATTCTATTCTCTAGTTTTTACTAGACAAGCATTACCACAACTTCTAGGCTACAGGGCACATTCCCAGAGGGTAGCACCTCTGTACCTAGTAGATTCAGAATATTTTTTTAGCACAAACCCAAGTCCATTTTAAATAAACCACAATCCCACTTATGAATAAGTTCATATCATCTCCCTAGCTTATACTAGGAATTAGCTTAGAGGATTCAGCAAAGAGCAACTCTAGCATATTCAGATAACAACAGAAGTAAACACATTGATGCCACACACAGATAAGTGAAGAGCAAGCCAAAACATAGTACCAGTATCATCTCTAGAGCATATAAATGTTTTAGTATAGAAGATAAAACATAGCCAACCTCCACACCAGCAAACCACAACCTCGAGCTCACAATCAAGATATCACCATTCTCATAGTTTCACCACCAATATAGTTCATCGGCTCGATGGCCGGTCGCAGGAAAGAACTCACCGTGGGTGCCAAGCACCTAGAGCGTAGGCGTGACGAAGCCAAGGCACAACACATCAGCGAGGTTGCGGGGATGAAATCACCGCCATCCCATCGGATGCAACGAACACAGCACCATCACTCCCATACCACACCATCAACCACACCACCCCAATAAACAGTCCAATAGAAACAAATCAAGGTCGCTGGGGTTGTAGATACACTGCCGTCCCACCAAAAATCTAGATCAAAGATTTGACAACACAAACATACCAAGCATCAACAAATATTACTAGAGTTTAAGGGTTCCCAGTAGGAAGGAGTAGAGAAGGAAGAAGGGATACATACCCGAGACGAACTCAAGCTCGCCAAAGAGGGGATCAGGTCGGCGTGGGTACCAACACGGCGGCACGATGGGCACCGAAGCGCCTACACCACGCTGAGTCGTCTCACCAGCGGCAGTAGCTCGCGGAGAACGTCGCGGCCGAGCAACATCACCGCTAGAATCGACAGCCACCATACCATGGCAGGGCTCGGGTTTCCGACGAGTGTGCATCAAGGGGCGCGCAAGCCAAATTAATGGAGGAAGAGAAAGGGGGAAGAGGTGGCGAAACAGCGCTAGCAGACGGCAGTGGTGGAGATGGCCGGTGGCGGCCGGGGGTGTAGCGGGCGGCGGCGACATCGCACGCAGGCAGGGGTTGAGAGGATGAGGTCGGGTGTGGCGTGTGTTGGGTGAGGGAGAGAGTGTGGGTCGCGGGTCAAGATGACCCCAAGCCCAGTTTAGTTGGGCCGAGTCGGCCCATGTGCCCAACTCAAATAGGCCAGCCCATATACCCAAACAAACGGCCCAAATTAATTAGAATGAGAAATAAAATAAAAGTAAAACAAATAAATTACCAAAATAACCTTTAAACATTTTCAGCTATAGAAAATTATATAAAATCATAAAAATACATTTAATATGTTAAAATTATCATAAAAATAAGATCTATCTAATAAAAATATAACTTTATTTATTTAAAATAAATATAAATCACATAAATATTAACATCATTAAATCCTGAGTGAAATTTCATAAAATAATAAAAACTCCTAAAAATAAATAAAACCCATTTTTGTGTATAACAATAACTCTACTATTTTATAAAAATACCAACTTAGAGTTTTACAAATAAAATATAAAGCAAATATTTAAAGACACTTAATTCTTTAAAGAAATTTTATAAAAATAAAGGTAATACTTAAAAATAAATAAAATTCATTTTAAGATCTTTAATAAGTATATTCCACTAGAAAAATACCATGTATATTATTCAAAAACATTTTAAGATAAATAAAACTCATTACTTATTTTACTCAAATGAAATAACCACTTTGTTAATTCTTAAAATTATTTCTTAAGTTTAATTACTAAGTCTAATTCAATAATCAAAATAAAACTTAAATATAACTATTAGCCTTTAAATGTTTTTAAATCTTAAATTCAAATTAAACTCCTTTTAAATAAATATTACATATCACTCATGTATATGATGGTGAGTAATCTCCATCTCTTAACCACTCTTAAAAATAACTCTAAACTCTAATAAATTTATAAGATCATCTAATTATGCTCCCATTAATAAATTGCATATTATTAAACCATCTTTCACTTACATTAAAAAGGATCATTCATAATCATATTTGTCAAAATCCTAAAATTAGATGATATTCTAAAACTCATTATATCTTAAAATTCACTTCTATTTTTATAGTTAACTTTGGTCTAAACAATTATAAACATCTCATTTGAAGTTTATTCATGTTATAAATTTAACTTTAGTCACTTGTATCATTAATTGAAATATGATAACTCAACATCATGTGTAACCCTCACAAACTCTAATGTAAAACTTAATAACCCTTAAGACAAATTAACCTTAACTAAATACTAGTTTCTTCAAATGTTATTCTTTTTGCCACTTCACACAAACAAGTCTATGATAGTTCCTTCAGCTCTTAAGAACTCAACCCAAGGACTTTTATCCTAGTCACTAGATAACAATTAATCCAAATCACATTACTCTACCTGTACTTGTATATTTTGGATTGTTAACACTTAAGTTCCTTAGCAATGTCATTGCTTATGAAATAAACTTAAAGATAAACCCAATCTTAAAGAAGGTACCTAAAATCAACTTATTCAAAATACTAAGGGTTTCACTTTGGAAATTATAAAATTGCATAGCATTACTTATGCATAATGGCATCTTGCTTCTTTAAACATCAGTCCTTACCGGACCAATGATGCTGATTTCAGATATTGGATCTTATATCGTCTCGAAGACCGTGAGTGTATAATCTTGCAATCACAAAAGGCAAGTTCACACTTGCTCATGTCCTTTGATTATTTTCTATAAAGTATTTTGCAAATCTAGTGTTATCATCACCTGCATTTCAAAAAGGTCAGAAAACACTATTTTCATAATAATATGATTATGGGTTATTTACCATGAGGTAAAAACCTTCTATGGAAGTTCCGGTGGTAAAGAAACATATTATCTAGGACTTAACAACCAACGTCGCCAGTGATTCTTGCGCCGTATATTACGCGTTAACCATGAGATTTGGAATGGCATGGAGAAGTCAGCTGGATCGGCTCTCTCTCGCATGCCAACGGATGACCGGGCCGTTGTTGCAACTCCTCTTGTAGAGGGTTAGGAGGGTATGGGTGGGATCCTTCAACATCCCACGGCTTCTGGTATCTATGAGGGTTGTACACCTTAGGCTGATAATGGAAACAAGTTTTATCCTAGGTCTGATGTGCAATCCGTCGGGTATGTGGGGTCGCGGAGAAGGACAGTGATTGGCTTGGATCTTAGTCTGGGCCTCACACCAAGGAAGTGTGAACGAGCCTATAACTCGGATGTGCAACAAAGCTAAGATCTCTCATGGGTAAAGTGACGCACCTCTGCAAAGTGTAAAAACTATAACTTGTTACTCCCTGTTCCGGGAAGGAGATGCGAATGCTGCGGGAAAGGAACTCCGTGAAAGTTCTGGTAAACCCGTGAAGGCTGATGGACATAGCTTTTCAGAATAAAATCAACCTTTGAAGAAATATTTACGAAAACTTGCATTGCCTACGACCTATGGTCTGTGGCTGTAGATAGTGCATCAAACACTTCTCTTTAGTGAACTTGCTGAGTACGCTCATACTCAACGTATCTTCTTAACCCTTTCTAGATCTCGGAGAAACCAATGGCGTTCCTAGGAAATAAGTTACTTGAAGAGTTGAAGATATCTGAGGGAGATCAACGGAGTCAAAGACCTTACCGGAATCTATCAAAGACAAGCTGAAGCGTAGAATATAAATAAAATTCCTAGAATCTAAAACCTACTTCTGTAGAACAATACTATAGTAGTACTTTCAAGCCTTATACATATATTAATAGTAGTACTGCTAAAGTAACTCCGAATGGATCTTTCTGTATAATATTCCTCACTGTTCGAGGAAGTTCTCTGGATCTTTTGTAATATGTTATATGTAATCTAAAGTGTTGTCTTGGACCTGCGATGTTTCTGTTGTACCACTCTGAGGGATATAATACGGATGGAACGATGTTCCATTGGTGTTATGTCAACGACTATAGTGTACTACATCATGCAGTGGTATGCTGGGTCACCGCAGGTACCCCTTGCACATGGTACAGGAGCTTTCCCATAACCAAAATGACAAGGCAAGCAGACAATGAGCATCTCAACGATCTTTTTATTTACTATCTGCATAGCTTTTTATTGAGGATTCTTCACAGATAGCTCACTATGGTGATGCTGCAAGTTTCCACCATGATTAGGCATGGCTTAGGCTAGGGGCCCAGGCGTTTCTCTAACACAAAATACATAACTCCATGGACTTACAAGCTCCCTCTTTATTTCACACCGGTGACATCCATAGACAAAAGAGCATGATATCAACTGTGTACAAAGTACAAGTGCAATGGTGAAAATGTTCTCCATGACAGCATGGTTCTGCTAATTCCAATGTATAAGTGCAAGCATATACAACATAGACGACACAATGGTTCAAATTTATTAGGGTCAAAGAATATAAAGTGTGCCATCAAGTTTGTGAGGGATTTAATCACTAATTTTTCACATAACAAAATAGTTTTTAATTGGAAGATAGCTAAAAACAAGAATATACTTGGAATGGTGTAACACATGATGCGTAGGAGTTTATAGTGGAAACTTTGGAAAATTTGGTTTCTTGGGAGTTGGAAGCATGAGTATAACTTACTCACACAAGTGGAGGCTAGCAAAAGACTGGGAGCAACCAACTAAGAGAGCAATAGTGGCCATAATCATGCAGAGCGACAAAACATTACTAATCAAAGCATAGAGTGGTACTACAAGTCAAGGACTAGATGATCATAGAGGCTATGGTGACTTGTTCATAGTCATAACATGGTGTTAGCATGTGCCAAGTTAACCCAAACAAAGCATAAAAGGAGAATACCACAATACTATGCTTTGGCATGCTAAAACAACGCATAATTCTTTCAAGGCACACTAATCAATCCCAATTGTTTGGAACAATACATGCTACAGAAATAATCACTAAGCATAAGGTCAAAACAACACCTAGCATGTCATGCTAAAGTGTAAGTCACAGTCCAAGCAAGCTCCTCTTTCACTTCCAAGCAAGAACTTTCTACTCCTTTCTAACACCAATCGACTTATTTGAAACAACACAGCAAGAACGGGGGTCCAAACTACTTTATTTAAGCAAACTAAACAAACTAATCAAAGCAAACAAAAACTAAGACACTCCAAGAACAATACAACTGTGCATGAAACAATAAAAACGAAGTGTCTAAACAGACCTGAGCTTTTTATTGATGAAGAAGGGGATGCCTTGGGCATCCCCAAGCTTTGACGCTTGTACCTCTTGGATATTTCTTGGGGTGAAACCGGGGTGGCATCCCCAATATTGAGCTTTTGTCCGTTCTTCATATCATTGCATCATTCTTTCTCTACACCTGAATTTTTTCCTTCATACAAAACTTCACACAATCTTCATTAGCAACATTAGTGTATTCAAAAGATAATAGACCTTTGGTATAAGCTTTGGAATAGCAAGACTTTTCACTAAAAACACAAGCTACTGAAGCAACTTTCTTTAAAAGCTCAATTCCCCAAAAGAGAACTCAAAAAGAAATCGATAAGAAGCAAATGCAAATAATGGCAGAAATCTGTCAAAACAGACAAGTAGGTAGAAACCGATTTTTTCGAAGATCTTCTGTTGCACAAATAAAAACGTGTTGAACTAACTAAAGTTATCTAACATACTAGGGGATTTATTTGTAAATTTTCATATCAATCCCACTTATAGAGACTCCTCACGAATTTTTATGGTGGAGGACATAAATCTGTTTCGGGATAGCAACTCCCCAAATCTTACTTCCCTCTCATTAGAGGTCATTCTTGGCACAAAAAGCAAACAAAAAGGATAAGGATAGGTCATTACTAAAGTAATAACTTCCAAGACTCAAGGAAACTCTTGGGTTATCTCGCAACAAGTACTTTTCTTTAATGCCTTTAAGTTAGGCACAAGAAGCAAGAAATCAAGTATTTTCAAATTAAGAAGCATTAACATCAAACCTTGCCTTCAAAGGAGGAGCAAAAAGAAATTTCTCTCTCATCATAGGGAAGTGTTCGATACCTTTCTTGAATGGAAAATGATATTTATGTTGCCTTCTTTCATATCAATAATGGCACCAACAGTTCTAAGAAAAGGTCTTCCCAAAGTAATAGGACAAGAAGCATTGTATTCAACATCCAAAACATAGAAATCCATAGGGACATAAGCACCGTTAACCATAATGAGAACATCATTAATAATCCCATGAGTTTATTCTTAGCATTATTATTAAGTGGTACATCCAAATAACAATCTTCCAAAGGTGGCAAATCAAGAATTTCATAAATCTTCCTAGGCATAATAGAGACACTAGAACCAAGATCACATGAAGCTTTGAGATCAAAGTCATTCACTTGCATATTAATAATGGGTTCCCAATTATCTTCTACTTTCCTAGGAATAGAAGATTTGTGTTTTAACTTCTCTTCCTTAATCTTAACAAGAGAATATGTAATATGTTTGGTGAAGGCAACATGCATATCACTAGCATCAGGACTTCTAGCAAGCTTTTGTAGGAACATAATCACTTCAGAAATGTTGCAACCATCTATATCAAAATCAAACTTACTATCACTAGTAGTAGACTCATTAGACTTAGGCATTATAGGAGGAGGGATAGGGACTTCTTGTGGTTTAGTGGTGATCGTGTACACACTATTATTCTATCAATTTCAGCTTCCCTTTCCCACCTAGCATGAAGTTGAGCTATCAGTCTAACATTTTCATCAATAGTAACTTGTATGGCATGAGTAGCAGCGAAGGTACTTTCCATGGTTTTAGGTTTAGCAGCCATTTTATTAATCAAGGAGGACTGTGCTTCAGACAAAGAGGATATATTTTTCTCATCACTCAAAAGCTTTTCCTCTATAGCCTTGTTGAAAGTGGTTTATTTACTAATAAAGTCTTTGAGCATGACTTCAAGTTCAGAGGGGGCACTTCTAGCATTATTGTAAGAGTTTTCCATAGGAATTGCCATTATTAGGAGGATAAGGCCTATAGTTTTTACCACCAAAATTATTCCTATAAGCATTGTTGTTAAAATTATTGTTTCTAATGAAGTTCACATTAACTTTCTCTTCTTGAGCAACTAAAGAGGCTAAGGGAACACTATTAGGATCTAAAGGAGCTTTCCCATTAACAAGCATAGCCATAATAACATCAATCTTATCACTTAAAGAGGAGGTTTCTTCAACAGAATTTACCTTCTTACCATGTGGAGCTCTTTTAGTGTGCCATTCAGAGTAGTTAACCATGATATTATCAAGGAGTCTTGTTGCAGCACCCAAAGTGATGTCCATAAAGGTACCTCCAGCAGCTGAATCCAACAGGTTTCTTGAAGAGAAGTTCAAACCTGCATAAAAAGTCTAGATAATCATCCAAGCAGTGAGTCCATGCGTGGGAAAATTCTTAACCAAAGATTTCATTCTTTCCCAAGCTTGAGCAACATGTTCATTATAGATTTGTTTAAATTTCATAATGTCACTTCTCATAGATATAATCTTAGCAGGAGGGTAATACTTTCCAATAAAAGCATCTTTGCACTTAGTCCAAGAATCAATACTATTTCTAGGCAAGGATAGCAACCATTCTTTAGCTTTTCCTCTCAAGGAGAAAGGAAAAAGCTTGAGCTTAATAATATCTCCATCTACATCCTTATACTTCTACATCTCACAAAGTTCAACAAAGTTATTAATATGGGCAGCAGCAGCATCAGAACTAGCACCAGAAAATTGCTCTCTCGTCACATGATTCAACAAAGCAGGCTTAATTTCATAAAAGGTAGCATCAGAAGCAGGTGGAGCAATAGGAGTGCTTAGGAAATCATTGTTGTTGGTGCTAGTGAAGTCACACAACTTGGTGTTCTCAGCAGAGTTCATTTTGGCAAAGGTGGGCAAGCCAAAAACAGCAGCAGCTAGAGCAGGAAATAATTTTTTTGTGTTTTTTAATAGAGAAAGCAAACCAAACTAGACTATTTTTTCTAGTTTTTGAAAACAAGAGGCAAACAAAACCAAGCAAAAGAAACTAAGCAAACTAAAAACAAAGTAAAGACAAAGGTTGATGAGTACTTCCCTTGTGAAGACGTCCTTAGCCTCCCCATCAATGGCGCCAGAAAAAGGCTTAATGGCGCCCAGTACTTGTCATGGGACGCTTCGTTGGAAACCCCAAGAGCAAGGTATGATGAGAACAGTAGCAAGTTTTCCCTCAGTAAGAAATCGAGGTTATCGAACCAGTAGGAGGAAGGAAACGTCTCAAAGGTGTTGCAAGCAACGTGGAAACCTGCACAACACAAACTCAAGACTTTTCCCCAACGAATCAGTGAGGTTGTCAAGCTCACCGGTTTGCTGTAATAAAGGATTAACTGTATGGTGTGGAAGGTGATTAATGGTTTGCAGCAAGTAAATATTAGAAGATGTATCAAGGGCAAAGATTGGATCGGGGTCCATAGTTCACTATAGGTGCTCTCCTTAGATAAACAACATGGCATGAAGGGTAAACAAATTACGGCAGGGCAATTGACAGGAACTGAGCAAGGCATAACAATGCAATACCAGACAAAAAGATCCTATGAGATTCGATTGGGAAATACAACAATATACATAGACCGCCATCCAACTGCATCTATGACTAGTAGTCCACCTTTGGGTTATCATCTGAACCCCCTCCAGTATTAAGTTGCAAGCAACAGACAACTGCTTTAAGAAAAGTGTGTAAGGTAAACAATCCACTTGTTCAATGAACAAGAGACCGTTGTTTTCTCCCTAGTGGCAACAACACATCTACAACCAAAGAGATTTCTGTCACTTCCCTTGGAAACTAGAGGCATGAACCCAATATCGAGCATAAATACCCCCTCTTGGAGTCACTAGCAACTACTTGGCCAAGATAGCTACTGTAACATCCCAGATTTTATATTAGGATGTTATTAGTGGCATGCATCATCCTTGCATCATTGCACCCTAAAAATAATAATTTGCAACAAAATCCTAACACCAAAACCTATCAAAACCCTAATAAAGATTTCTTTATGTAGGCATTATTGTTGTACACAAGCTTGACCCTACAAAAAACCTTGTGAAACATCAAACCATGGTCCTATGTTGACCACCTTACTTTTATAAAAATTTAGGAACAAATTTCATCAAATTTGGACTTAGTATGCAAAAGTTAATTGGGTTTTACTAAAACAGAATTTGATAAAATGTTAAAAGAAAAAAAAAAGGCAACCTAACCTAACTGGGCCGCAGCGCCAGCCCACCCATGCCTGCGCGGTAGCTAGCCTACCCGCACCCGCGCCAGCCCACTCCCCCTCCACCACCGACACCCGGACCCCACCTTTCACCCTTCCCCTTTCCTCTCCGACGAGAACCGAGTCTGCGCCAACCACGTTTCTCCCCTCCTCCGTGTCCAGCCAGGACTCCCCCCAGGATGCATATAAAGACCAGCCGCGCGCCTCTCCTCCGTCCCCTAAAACCCTTAGAACCCTAGCCCTCTCCGATTCCGCGGGCTCGAACCGCCGCTGCCCTCGGTAAGCTAACGAAGACGACAACACGGGAACCCCTTCCCCCTGATTTCTTCCCTATCTTGAACCTCTCGATCGACATCGTCTACTCACCGTATTTCCCTCTGTATACTACAGCGTGTCATGGATTGCTTTCGGGAGGCTGCGGAGGAGCATCCGCCGCCACCGCTCGGGGAAGAGGAGCTCGAATCCGAGGCTACGGGCGGGACCGCGAGGAAGAGGCGACCGTTCTTAACTGCTTCACCATCACCGAGGAACACCGACGCCGACACCGACGCCGACCACCGTAGCGCCCACCACCGCCAGCCGCCGCCGCCAGCCGAAGAGGTGAGCTCGTCCTTGCTCTTAGTCGTTAGATCCAGGCTCGACGGTTAGGATTAGAAGGTCGAACGAAGGGGTACCGGCCAAGACCGTCTGCAGCGTGGCAAAGCCCGCCATTGCTGCGTCACCCGTCTTGCCAGCTGGACCTATCAACGTCTGCCACTTGGCAAGCCTTTTAAAGTGAAGGTTAGATCTGTTTGCAGATTCAGATTAAAACTTGCGAAAATCATATAAAATTGAATATTTGGCCAAATTTAGCTTATAATATACCGTTGGATTCATAATTTTATGTAGAATCTAGATCTGCAATAATATTATAAGTTTACAGTAAGGTTTTAGGTGTAGATTTTAATCATTAGATTAGAGTGTTTATTCTACAGAATAATAATTAAAATTCTGTTTTAATTGATTCTTGTTGCAATAACTTTGTTTCCACAATACCTACTGGACAAAATTATAAAACCTTGCTTAAGATCATTAGATCTAGTTTGGGGCTAATTAGATGGTTTGATCTCCTTTTGACCCTAGGAATTGTTTTAGTGACTCAATTAGATCTAAACCTTTGGGAAATCAATCCTAGTGACACCCTTACACTGTTGCAACACAATCTTTACCTTGGTCAATTTAGAAGAACCAACCTTGCATAAAATACCATGTGCATGCATGCATGATTTCCTCTGTGATATGTTTTGAGCAAGTTGTGATCAGATCTATGTGTGTGATTCGTTAGATTGTTCGGAGTGAGCTAAGGAGTGCTATTGTGTAGAGTGCTGCTCGGATCAAGACAAGTTACACCACTTGTTCATAACTTTTGTCCCAGTTTTGATTCTATGCATGTGATCTTCAAAATTCTGTAGTATGCATGTGTAGGATGTTCTAGTAGAATTTTTCCTTAGTATTATTTTGCAAGTGCGATGTTTTATAGTATGCCATGAGTATCTCTATACTTAGGATTTTCCCTCCTAATAGGTTACCCCTGTTTTTGCTAAGTATTGCTTGCTATGCTATATATACAAAGTACCGTTGGGGGGTTCGAAGGACAAAGAATTTTCTAAGTATAAAGGCTCTCTAGAGCAAACTTTTCTTCTCAAATCCACTTCAAAATAAAACTAAGTTTTCTTCTAGGCGGAATGGTTGTCGGGTCAACGAGTGAGATTTTGGTGGAGGTCGGCCGCCCAGGAATCAAAGAAGTCTGCCATGTTTCAGAATTTAGAAGCTTCCAGTGCAACCACAATACATTATGGGCTCTGTCTTGGCCTAGTACTTAGTGGGAAACCTCACCTGGGTACCAACATTTGGAGGTTCTTTGGCACGGTTGGATCCAGAAGGTAGAGGGGCTACTAATGGAAAACCTCGCCATGGTCTTGTCTGTAAAAGGACTTGATCGTGGATTATGGGTAAAGTGCAGAAACTCTCGAGAGTATTGCAATCTGATCGATCAGCCGTGTTCACGGTAACAGAACAACAATGAGCGTCTGAAGGATGGAGCCTCTGAAGGATCTTCCTCTCTCTTTTCTAAAACAAAGTTTTAAAAACCCCAAGGCGTGAGTAATATCGCCAATGGGTGGGAATTTGGGAACTTGGTGCGTAATATCCAAGTGTTTGGTTGTTTGGACACTTGGTGCGTAATATCCTCGTGTGCCGCTTGACCTTATGTTATCTAAGCAAATGTTTACAAAGTAGGACAATCCTCTCTTCTTCTCTCTACTTAAGAAAACTAGATTTGAGCAAATGAACTCTACAGCCTAAACTAGCCTTGCATGTAGAGATAGCCTTTTCTCTCCTTGGTGTAATTTGCCAATACATTCAAAGTATTGACCCAACTTATTGGCTGCACGTTTTATCTGCAGAGTCCGAAGATTGAAAGGTGCATAGGGATCGCGAGTCAACACTCGACAAGCCTGGGGCGTTGATGGACTCAAGCTGCTTTTATGTTTCCGCTGTTATTTGAGCTAGCTTAATGCTAAGCAATTTTGTAATAAATTCATACTCTGGATTCTCCGTGTAATAAAGACTTTGTGTGTTACATGATATTTCATTGACTGTGAGTGCTAGCTGTTGATCCAGGGACTAGCATGTTAATCACAGGGACTTAGGATCCTTATCGATTCGAGGTCACTACAGATGGTATCAGAGCACATCGTTGCCTGTAGGACGTGACCCTAGGATTGGAACCACCTCTAACTTATGTGCCTTACTTGGTTTTCTACTAAGTTATTTTCCGCACTTCTACTATCTGCTTTCCTCTACTTGTTTTAGTATCTAACTTTCATTCTTCTAACTTAAAGATGACAAGCTTCCTCTACGACATCGTCGAGGACATCGAGCCCCTTCGCTTTGGTGGATGCCTCATGGACCAACTCACACGTTTGGACCTACCTCTCCCAACAATCCAGGGGAGCACAATGAAGAAACTCCACAAGGACGGCTATTGGGGAGTCAAGGTCATCCAGTCAGGAAAAGAGCGAGGCAAGAACCCGGAGGAAGACATAGCAATCCACATTGTTAGCGATTCCAAGGAGAAGGCCCTTAGCATTAGCTTGCAGCAACTCATTGGTCGCCTATGTGGACGTCATCATGAAGCTCTCCAAGGACACTACGGCGGCCTCTTTGGGAGACGAGATGAGGAAGGAATTCCCATGGAGTTAACCTTTAAGGAAAGAACTTCTACCAAGCGCCGAAGGACCCAATATCAAGATTTGGAGTGCCACATCCATGACCTTGAAAAAGGTACCTTCCTCGAGATGTTGAAGAACGACGAGCTATGCGCCCTAATCAAGGAGAAGGAAGAAATGATCAAGCAGCAGGAGGAGGCAATGAAGCTCCAAGAGATAAAGTTCCAGGACCAAGAGAAGAAGTTCGCTAACCAAGAGAAGAGGGTGATAAATAAAAACAAGAGAATTAGGGAACTCAAACAGCAGATCGATGGAGCTGAAGTGCAAACTGAAGGCCTTTGCAAGATAATCAATGATGTGCGTGCTTCCAAGAGGGACTTGGCAAAGCAACTTGAAGCCGCAAAGAAGTCAAGTTTAGTGGAGGAACTACAAAGCAAGAAGGAGGGACTACAGGAGCAGCTGGAAGCCACTACCAAGAAGCTGCAGGATGAGATAAAGGACCTCCAAGAGAAGCTTGAAGCCATCACAAAGGAGATGGAGTTGTACAAGACAACCCTAGAGCAGGAAGGCTACTCATTCGAGGACGAGGAAGAGGAAGGCGTGGAAGATGTGTAATAGTTGTACCACCTTTAATTCTATAGTAGAACGTTATTCGAAATTGTAATAAATACCAAGACAAATCTGGTTTAGTTAAACTTGGTTGTTTTCTGTGTTAAGCTGTGTTGTTATGTCTGGTGTGCTTGTGTGTTTGGTGTGTTTTTGTAAGTTCCCTCCTTTATAAAGGAAAAGGATCCCTGTGATTGCAATGCTAGTCCCTGGATCAATAGCTAGCATCCACAGTTAAGATGTAATATCAAGAAACAAAGGTCATAATACAACTTTATAACCAGGAATAAAATAATTTATTACATCTTACATAGCTCATTTGGCTATCTCATTACAATGCGGCAGAATATAACAATAGCATGGGTTCCTTCATCTTCAAAGTGCCACAGGCAGACATGTTGGTTGTAGACTTGTAATCCTACCTCACTAATATCAAACAAAACCTGCAACATAACAAGTTATAGCCACAAGGGTCAATACATTTGAATTGTATTGGCAAGTGATACTATGGCAGTATAGTGGAGTATATCATCTATATGCATTTGGCTAAGTGGAGCTTAGGCTTGCTTTGCTCAAAATAGATTTTCCTTATCATTTGAAAACACTAAGTATTTGTTTGACAAAATCTTTCCCTAGGCATCTCCCAATAGAAATTGGTGATCCTTAAACCCTTGTTCAACCACAAGTTTTCAACTTAGAAATTTGGATGATGAGATTCTTGATAGCTTCCATGTCTTGATGCTCAAATTGTCCTTTACCAGGGACATGGCTAAGTACTTAGATTTTACACTCTGTAGAGGTGGTGCACTTTCCCCACAAGACTTGGTTTCACCAAGACAAGATCTTCAAGCCTTCCTTAGACCGAATGGACGTTGCTCCAACCTATCATTCCCTACCACCAACTGTCCATTTGGCTAAGTTCTTGCAACCTATATGATCCAGGCAGCGCCCATAATGCCATGTGGTTGCACTTGAAGCTTCTCAACATTTGACATCTCAAATATCTTTGTTCCTGGGTGGCCATCCACAAGTGAGATACACAAGGTAAACCATAGAAATGGGCCTTGTGAACCACTCAACACAAACCATTCCTTCCATTCCACCCTGTTGATTCATTCACATAGTTGTTTTATTAAACAAAACACAAGTCCACAGACTTAGAAATTTTTCATAGCATGAATATATATTCCACCCTTGTTTTCTACTAGCTAAGCTAAGCATGATAGTAGTAGGAATCTTAACTTTGGAGAATTCTACTAAGGTTTCATCTACTAGGATTTCCCATGGCATAGTTTACACTTAGCAAAATTCCATGCAAGTCCTACTTAGAAATATCACTAATGCATAGTGAAAATAATGGGACAAAATTTTGTAGCATCACTTGCCTTTTTGGTAGAGAGTATAAGTTCACTCCTTGTCCTTGCAACAATCACACTCTTCAAGTCACTACAATTCAATCAAGCAAGGCACAATTTCAATCCACCAATCAAGCAATTCTTCACATAAAATTATAGAAACAAAACAATGCATGCAAGCATGCAAGAGTTTGTTTTATTTGTAAAAGTGGTTTCTAATGGTTCATAAACATTTGGAAACACTTATTGGTTATTTTATAAAGTGGCAAAGTCATTTGCAAATGATTTCACTTCCTAAACCATTTTTAAACGAAGTCATTATTTTATGTGGTGAAGAAATGCTTTTAATAAGGCAACATTCTATAGAGTTCACAAAATATGTTTTCAAAACATAAAACCTTGTGTTTAGGGTCAGAGAGTTTATTTCCAAAACATTTTCCCAAAGGTTTTCTTCCAAAACCATTTTTAATAACTAAACCATATTTTTATTTGACTAGAATTGGTTTAAATCCAAGATTCATTCTTTTGCATCACCAAACACATTTTTGAAAACACCAATTGATTTATAGGGTCAGCAGGTTCGAAACAAACCATTTGCGAAAGATTTTATCCTCAAAATCATTTTGGAATAAATTTTATGTCCTAAACAAGCATACATAAGTTTCTATAAAATCAAACATTTTACCAGAAGAATTTTTCTAAACAAAGTACATGGTTGGATAGGGCTTGTTTTTCTAAATCCATTGATATAAAATTTGCAAAATTTGGACGTGTGGTTTGAAAGTTATGGATTTTTCAAATTGGCACATCTAATAGATCTATTCTGTTTTAATTCAAACGAGTTGAGCCACGTGTTAGGTTCTAATTCGCCTGTACCGGTTCGCCAGGATCGAGCTACGTGGTGCGTTGGATCTAATTAGAATCGTGCAACACAGATGCAAACTTACCATTTCGCTCACGTTCTATCGCATCCGTCAGATCAAAATCCTACGGACCGATCGTTGACCATTACTCATGGCTGGCGCCATCGGGCGGCGCTGCTCGCTCATGGCGGAGCTGGTGATACAGGACGCAAGGGAGAGGGGGATAGGGCTCACCGTGTTCGCAAGGAGGTGCCGAAGCTCAACGTGTTGTTGGTTCGACGAGGGGCGCGCAGGGATGGTGGCAATTCCTCGCCGGAGTCGCTGGCCGCATCAGGCGGCTCTGGAGGTCATCGAGGGCGACGCTGCAATTCACCCCAAGCAAAAACAAAGGCGTGGTTAGTTGCGGGCGAGTGTGGCGAGTGCAGGAGTGTCATCGGGATGGAGAGGGGCGGACAGCTGCTTACGGGGAGGGTCACCGGAGTTGATGTAGTTTGACAGTGGCGCTCAGTCGAAGACGTTCCCGAGCTTGCAGGGCACTCACGGGCGAGCTGAGGCCACAGAGAGGTGCGCCAGGGTCTGGGGAACTTGCCCGCGTGCTCGGGGAGGCAAGGGGTGGCGCGAGGCTGCCGGAATCGCTCGGTGAGCTCGCCGGAGACAGCGGCAGTGCAACACAAAATGGGAGCAGCCTGGTGGCTCTCGAGGCGTGATGTTTGGGGGGAAAGGAAGAGGAGAAACAGGTGTTTAAGCGAGTGTGGTCAGGGGGCGATGATCACGCGACATTGAAGTGAATTGACGACGCGAATCAATCGGCAGTAACGGGAGGAAGAACAGGTCGCGTGGGGAAGAAGCTGACGTGGTCGTGGGTTTCGTCTGTAAGTGAGGGAGGAAGAGAGGGAATGGGGTCCACACGTCGGTGACTCTGCGGGTTCTTTCTCTGGTGAAAAACGATTCGTTCGTGTGAGAAGGAGAGGTGGGTTGGACTGGGCTTAGTTGGTCCAGGCTGGTTGGGTCGAGTCTGTTTTCATTTTTTTCTGTTCTGTTTGTTTTTCCTTTTTCTCTTTTGATTTTCCTGTTTTGATTTTGAATAAGCAATCAAACACTCATTTGATTTCAAGCCTTTGCCAAATTTTGTGAAGATTTAAATATTGATTAGTAGCACATTCTGGAATCAATTTTTGAATAAAACCTTATTCTTTTTGGGGTCTTTTATTTATTCCAAAAAGGCCCTAGTTTTAAATCAAATAGGATTTAGTAATGTTTTTAATTTCCATTTGACTTCTAAATTATTCCAAAACCTTTCAGTAATTTTTGTTTACTTAAAAGGGTGTCAAATAATTCATCTTGAATTATTTGGAATAATTTAATATGATTTATTAATCATTTAAGATTGGGTATTTGTTTTAATTCCAATAGGATTTAATATGGTTTTAATTCCCTAAAGTTTATTTGGTAGGTTTATTTTATTTATTTGATTAAACAACTTTTATTTCACTTGGGTAATTTCCAAAATACCATTTTCTCATGATTTAAATGATCAGTCTCATTAGAGATTTGTCTTTATTAAGATATGGATAGTATGGTTTAATGCCATTTTTATTTTATTTTATTTTTTAAATTCTTTATCCTTTTATTTTATTTGGATTGGGATTATAATCATTCCATTTGCTTAATGGATTAGGCCAAGATTTAGTTCGGATCTTTGATTATTTAATAATTCTTTCTTCATCTTATAAAATCCATATCTTTTTATTTAGAGATCCAAACTTGGTGATTCCAATTTGTGAAATCTTATTTTATATTTGTTTATCCTTTTAAAACTCTTTAGGATTATTTGCTCACCATTTGGTATGGGTTTCTAGATAGGTGCTTTATTAGCTTTGGAAATTACTTTTCCTTATCTTATTATATTCATAAGATTTTATCCATGGTTCCAACTTAAGTGAACCCAATTTCTATGGTCTTATATTATTTCTATTTGTCTTTCTTGATCATTTGTGAATGTTTGTTGATAATATTTTATATGGATCAAATCCATAGGCTTGGAGATAACTTGGAAATGATTTTATTCCATTTAGGTTTAGGGTTTGGATTTATTTTCCAAGTGTTTTAAATTTCCAGATACATTCATTGAGGAATGCATTTCCCTTTATTTGGATTTTTGTTGGATCAAAATTTTACCAAAGTTTGTTCAAGATGGGATTTTAAGTTTCCATTTAGAACCAAAAGTTTCTTTTCACCCTGATTTTCAACAAAAAAATATTTTGTTTATTTATTTTTTCAAATTACAAGATTTGGAAAATCTTGGGATGTGACAGTTTTCATAAGGTAGGAGTTTACTACTTAGTCTTTCTGTCTATTTCTTAACTATTCTCTTAAACCCCACAGATGCCACCAAGACGTGCGAACTCCGAAATTCCGCCAGAAATAGCACAACTTTTGGCCACTCAGAACCAGCTGATCCAACTGCTCACTCAGAACATGCAAAACAACAACCCGCCACCACCACCACCTCCGCCACCACCTCAACAGGATCGCTTGACTCGGTTTTTAAGGCTAAACCCACCTACCTTCACTAGCAGCACTGAACCAATCATCGCTGATGACCGGGTCACAGACGATCAACAAGAAGCTAGACATCGGCAAGCCGCCGAGCCGATGTGCGATATGCCGCACACCAGCTTGAAGGACCTGCTGCAGAATGGTGGGATAACTACCAAGTCACCCACCCGGACATTGATGATATCACTTGGGATCAGTTTGAGTTAGCTTTTCGCACTCGTCATGTGGCTGCTGGTATCACGACTCTGAAAAGGCGCGAATTTCGCGACCTACACCAGCTGCACCGTTCTGTCACCGAGTATGGTGAGCTCTTCAACAAGCTAGCCCGTTATGCACCCGATGACGTTTCCACTGATGCCAAGAGACAGGAGGAATTCTTAAGGGGACTCAATGACGAGATATCCATTCAGCTTGTGGCTCAGAAGTTTGACAACTTTCAGGAACTCCTGGACAGAGCCATTGTGGTTGAATCAAAGAGGAAGAGCATAGAAAACCGTAAGAGGAAGTCTAACCCTCACAAGCACTCCGTTCCGTATCAGAAGCAGCGTAATTCCTCACCTCCGCCTTATAACAATAATGGACACAACCATAACGGCCATAACCATGGTGGCCACAAACACAATGGGCACAAAAACCGCAATGGGAATGGCAGCAATGGAAGGGATATCAGTGAGGTGACATGTTTTAAGTGCAACAAGACAGGGCATTATGCAACCTCTTGCCCCGATAAGAAGAATGGCAATGGCAATGGGAATGGAAATGGACACAACCATGGCAATGGAAATGGGAAGAAACCAAATCCGTTTGTCAAAGCCACGATAAATCATGTTTCTGTGGAGGATGCTTATGATGCACCAGACTCTGTGATTGGTAAGTTCAAACTCAATTCTATTCCCGCAGTTGTTCTTTTTGATACTGGTGCATCGCATTCATTCATATCAAGGGTATTTGTGGATAGATGCAAGATACCTACGGAGACTATAAAATTTCCTCTAAGGGTAAGTTCTCCTGGGGGAGAAATAGTGGCAAACTCCGGTTGCCGGGAATTAGAACTAAGGATTGGTACACACATCTTTCCCACAAGTCTAGTAGTTCTAGAATCACAAGGATTAGACATAATCTTGGGCATGAATTGGATGACCGGATATGAAGGAGTCATAGATTGTGCCAAAAGAACTGTCATGCTCACAACACCGGAAGGGAAGAGAATTCGTATCAAGTCGAATTTCGCACTTAAAGAAGTCATGGTGAACTCTCTTAAGGGGGTTAGCTTGGAGGAGGTACCTATTGTAAAAGAATACCCAGACGTTTTTCCAGAAGAGCTACCCGGAATGCCACCCGACCGTGATATCGAGTTCCTCATTGACTTGATGCCAGGAACGGGGCCGATAGCTAAGAGACCATACAAAATGGATGTGGACGAGTTAAAGGAACTCAAGAAACAGCTTAGGGAACAATTGGACAAGGGGTTCATCCAACCCAGCGCGTCATCTTGGGGAGCGCCCGTCCTATTTGTGGAAAAGAAGGATAAAACCAAGAGGCTGGTTGTGGACTACTGCTCGTTGAACGAAGTGACGATCAAGAATAAGTATCCTCTACCCAACATCAATGACTTGTTTGACCAGTTAAAGGGAGCTAGTGTGTTCTCAAAGATCGATCTGCGATCAGGCTACTTTCAGCTAAAGATTCGAGAACAGGATGTGCCCAAACAAAGATTCACCACAAGATACGGATTGTATGAGTACACCGTAATGTCATTTGGTCTAACCAATGCCCCAGCATACTTCATGACCATGATGAACAAAGTGTTCATGGAATATTTGGACAAGTTTATCGTGGTATTCATAGATGACATACTCATATACTCTAAGGATGAGAAGGAACATGAGAAACATCTGCGCCTCATTATGGAGAAACTAAGAGAACACAAGTTGTATGCCAAATTCAGCAAATGCGAATTCTGGTTAAAGGAAGTGGGATTCCTTGGTCATGTTGTGTCGGCAAAAGGAGTTGCCGTAGATCCTAGTAAGGTAGCTTCCGTGATAGAATGGGAGTCACCCAAGAATGTGGGGGACATTAGGAGTTTCTTGGACCTCGCAGGATATTATCGGAGGTTCATTGAAAACTTTTCCAAAATAGCAAAACCCATGACGGAACTATTATAGAAGGAAAATAAGTTCCTATGGACCGAGGCATGTGAAGCAAGTTTTCAAGAGTTGAAGAAACGCCTTGTAACGGCACCAGTTCTGTGTCTGCCTGATATCCAGAAGGATTTTCAAGTCTATTGTGACGCTTCTCGACAAGGACTTGGAATTGTATTGATGCAGGATGGGAAGGTGGTGTCCTATGCCTCCCGACAACTTAAGATCCACGAACACAACTACCCCACACATGATTTGGAACTAGCGTCTGTGGTTCATGCACTCAAGGTATGGAGACACTACCTCATGGGCAAACATTGTGATGTGTTCACAGATCCCAGGAGTTTGAAGTACATCTTCACCCAAGAGGAGTTGAATATGAGACAACGAAGATGGCTTGAGCTAATTAAGGATTATGACTTGGATTTACAGTACCACCCCGGAAAGGCAAACGTGGTGGCTGATGCCTTAAGTCGTAAGGTGTATGTGAATGGGCTTACCGCAGGGGAACTTCCAGAGGATCTATGCAAGCAATTCAAGGATCTCAGGCTAGAGATAGTTCCAAAAGGACACGTAGCGACTATGGAAATAGTGTCCACCTTCCAAGAGAGAATCAAGGAAGCACAGAAGGGAGATAAAGAGTTGGAGGAAATAAGAATCAGGATAAGTGAAGGGAAGACTAAAGAATTTCGTCTGGACGAACAAGGAACTCTCTGGTATGGGAAGCGTTTGTGCGTTCCCAATGACCCCGATATCAGGAAGATGATTTTACAAGAAGCTCATGATTCGCCATACTCAATTCATCCAGGTAACACGAAGATGTACATGGATGTGAAGGATAGATTCTGGTGGAATAACCTAAAGAGAGATATTGCAGAGTATATTTCTCTGTGTGATGTATGCAATAGAGTTAAAGCCGAGCATCAGAAACCGGCAGGACTACTTCAACCACTACCTATACCCGACTGGAAGTGGGACAAGGTAGGCATGTATTTCATCATGGGATTGCCCCGGACTCGTTCTGGATTTGATTCCATCTGGATAGTGGTGGACCACTTCACCAAGGTGGCTCACTTCATCCCCGTAAAGACCACATATACAAGTTCTAAGCTTGCTAAGATATACATGTCAAGGATTGTAAGCCTACATGGTGTTCCCAAGGGAATTGTGTCAGACAGAGGCACCCAGTTTACTTCAAAGTTTTGGCGTGACTACATGAGTCTCTTGGAACCCGACTAGAATTCAAGATCGCCTTCCACCCTCGCATGGCCAAACAGAAAGGGTGAATCAAATTTTGGAAGATATGTTGAGAGCTTGCGCACTAGACTATGGGTCTAGTTGGGACGAAAACCTGCCATATGCTGAGTTCTCATACAACAACATCTACCAGACAAGTATCAAGATGGCTCCGTTTGAAGTTCTGTATGGCAGGAAATGTAGGACTTCGCTGCTATGGAATGGAGTTGGTGAACGCAGTATTTTTGGACCTGAATTGATAAAGGATGCCGAAGAAAAGGTACGAAAGATTCAGGATAGGCTAAAGGTAGCCCAATCCCGACAGAAGAGTTACGCTGATTCCAAGCGCAGAGATGTGACTTATGAAATAGGGGACCGTGCGTATCTCCGAGTTTCACCCCTACGAGGAGTTAAGAGGTTCGGAATCAAGGGCAAGTTAGCCCCACGATTCATAGGACCATATAAGGTTCTGGCCCGTAGAGGAGAAGTTGCTTATCAGTTGGAGTTACCGGAAGGACTGACTGTTCATGATGTGTTTCATGTGTCGCAACTAAAGAAGTGTCACCCGGAGATGGCTGAAACACCTCTAAGAGACACCGTTCCCTTAGATGAGGTTCAATTGGAGAATTACCTTACCTATGAGGAAAAACCCATCAAAATACTGGAAACAGCCGAAAGGATTACCCGACCAAGAATATAAGATTCTGCAAAGTACAATGGAACCACCACTCCAAGGAAGAAGCTACGTGGGAGCGTGAAGAAGACTTGAAGGCAGAACACCCACACCTATTTGCTAGCCAAACCGAATCTCGAGGACGAGATTCTCCTTAAGGGGGGATAGGTTTGTAACATCCCAGATTTTATATTAGGATGTTATTAGTGGCATGCATCATCCTTGCATCATTGCACCCTACAAATAATAATTTGCAACAAAATCCTAACACCTAAACCTATCAAAAACCTAATAAAGATTTCTTTATGTAGGCATTATTGTTGTACACAAACTTGACCCTACAAAAAACCTTGTGAAACATCAAACCATGGTCCTATGTTGACCACCTTACTTTTATAAAATTTTAGGAACAAATTTCATCAAATTTGGACTTAGTATGCAAAAGTTAATTGGGTTTTACTAAAACAGAATTTGATAAATGTTAAAAGGAAAAAAAAAGAGGCAACCTAACCTAACTGGCTGCAGCCAGCCCACGCCCAAGGCTGCTAGCCTACCGCACCTGCTTAGCCCACTCCCCCTCCACCACCGACACCTGGACCCCACCTGTTACCCTTCCCCTTTCCTCTCCGACGAGAACCGAGTCTGCGCCGGCCACGTTTCACCCCGCCTCCGTGTCCAGCCAGGACTCCCCCTCCAGGATGCATATAAAGACCAGCCGCGCGCCTCTCCTCCGTCCCCCAAAACCCTTAGAACCCTAGCCCTCTCCGATTCCGTGGGCTCGAACCGCCGCTGCCCTCGGTAAGCCAACGAAGACGACAACATGGGAATCCCCTTCCCCTGATTTCTTACCTAGCTTGAACCTCTCGATCGACATCGTCTACTCACCGTCTTTCCTTCAGATATCGCAGCTGCGCCATGGATTGCTCTGGGAGCTGCGGAGGAGGAGCAGCCGCCGCCACCGCTCAGGGAAGAGGAGCTCGAATCCGAGGCTACGGGCGGGACCGCGAGGAAGAGGCGACCGTTCTCGACTGCTTCACCATCACCGAGGAACGCCGACGCCGACCACCGTAGCGCCCACCACCGCCAGTCGCCGCCGGCAGCCGAAGAGGTGAGCTCGTCCTTGCTCTTAGCCGTTAGATCCAGGCTCGACGGTTAGGATTAGAAGGTCGAAGGGCGGGTACCGACCAAGACTGCGGTTGCCAAGCGTGGCAAGCGCGCCACCAATGCTGCCACCCGTCTTGCCAGCTGGACCTATCAACGTCTGCCACTTGGCAAGCCTTTTAAAGTGAAGATTAGATCTGTTTGCAGATTCAGATTAAAACTTGCGAAAATCATATAAAATTGAATATTTGGCCAAATTTAGCTTATAATATACCGTTGGATTCATAATTTTATGTAGACTCCAGATCTGCAATAATATTCTAAGTTTACAGTAAGGTTTTAGGTGTAGATTTTAATCATTAGATTAGAGTGTTTATTCTACAGAATAATAATTAAAATTCTGTTTTATTTGATTCTTGTTTCAATAACTTTGTTTCCACAATACCTACTGGACAAAATTATAAAACCTTGCTTAAGATCATTAGATCTAGTTTGGGGCTAATTAGATGGTTTGATCTCCTTTTGACCCTAGGAATTGTTTTAGTGACTCAATTAGATCTAAACCTTTGGGAAATCAATCCTAGTGACACCCTTACACTGTTGCAACACAATCTTTACCTTGGTCAATTTAGAAGAACCAACCTTGCATAAAATACCATGTGCATGCATGCATGATTTCCTCTGTGATATGTTTTGAGCAAGTTGTGATCAGATCTATGTTTGTGATTCGTTAGATTGTTCGGAGTGAGCTAAGGAGTGCTATTGTGTAGAGTGCTGCTCGGATCAAGGCAAGTTACACCACTTGTTCATAACTTTTGTCCCAGTTTTGATTCTATGCATGTGATCTTCAAAATTCTGTAGTATGCATATGTAGGATGTTCTGTTAGAATTTTTCCTTAGTATTATTTTGCAAGTGCGATGATTTGTAGTATGCCATGGGTAGCTCTATACTTAGGATTTTCCCTCCTAATAGGTTACCCCTGTTTTTGCTAAGTATTGCTTGCTATGCTATATATACAAAGTACCGTTGGGGGGTTCGAAGGACAAAGAATTTTCTAAGTATAAAGGCTCTCTAGAGCAAACTTTTCTTCTCAAATCCACTTCAAAATAAAACTAAGTTTTCTTCTGGGCGGAATGGTTGTCGGGTCAACGAGTGATATTTCGGTGGAGGACGGCCGCCCAGGAATCAAAGAAGTCTGCCATGTTTCAGAATTCAGAAGCTTCCAGTGCAACCACAATACATTATGGGCTCTGTCTTGGCCTAGTACTTAGTGGGAAACCTCACCTGGGTACCAACATTTGGAGGTTCTTTAGAACGGTTGGATCCAGAAGGTAGAGGGGCTACTAATGGAAAACCTCGCCATGGTCTTGTCTGTAAAAGGACTTGATCGTGGATTATGGGTAAAGTGCACAAACTCTCGATAGTATTGCAATCTGATCGATCAGTCGTGTTTACGGTAACAGAACAACAATGAGCGTCTGAAGGATGGAACCTCTGAAGGATCTTCCTCTCTCTTTTCTAAAACAAAGTTTTAAAAACCCCAAGGCGTGAGTAATATCGCCAATGGGTGGGAATTTGGGAACTTGGTGCGTAATATCCAAGTGTTTGGTTGTTTGGACACTTGGTGCGTAATATCCTCGTGTGCCACTTGACCTTATGTTATCTAAGCAAATGTTTACAAAGTAGGACAATCCTCTCTTCTTCTCTCTACTTAAGAAAACTAGCTTTGAGCAAATGAACTCTACAGCCTAAACTAGCCTTGCATGTAGAGATAGCCTTTTCTCTCCTTGGTGTAATTTGCCAATACATTCAAAGTATTGACCCAACTTGTTGGCTGCACGTTTTATGTGCAGAGTCCGAAGATTGAAAGGTGCGTAGGGATCGCGAGTCTACACTCGACAAGCCTGGGGTGTTGATGGACTCAAGCTGCTTTTATGTTTCCGCTGTTATTTGAGCTAGCTTAATGCTAAGCAATTTTGTAATAAATTCATACACTGGATTCTCCGTGTAATAAAGACTTTGTGTTTTACATGATATTTCATCGACTGTGAGTGCTAGCTGTTGATCCAGGGACTAGCATGTTAATCACAGGGACTTAGGATCCTTATCGATCCGAGGCCACTACAGCTACTAACAACGGAGAGCATGCAAGATCACAAACAACACAGACATAATAGAATCATAAAGACAAAACCATTAATCAATCTGACATAGTAATCTCAATATCCATCGGATCCCCGCAAACATAACATGCATGATTACAAATAGATTAGATCTTGATCATGAACGGATCTCACAAGATCTATACATGAAATCACAAGGAGGAGATACAACCATCTAGATACTACATGGACCCGTAGTCGAAGGTGGAACTACTCACGCATCATACCGGAGAAGAAGGCCTCCGGTATGATTTCCCCTCCGGCAGGCGGGAAGAACTTCACACCCCCCCCTGATCTAGGGACGATGGTGGTGGCGGCTACAGATGGTTTCGTGGATTTTTGATCGGGTGCCTAGGGTTTCTGCATGGGGGGCTTCTTATAGGCAAAGAGGCGAGGCTAGGAGGCGGCCAGAGGGCCCACACCCTGCCCAGGCGTGACCCACCCTGGCCGCGCCTAGGAGTGTGGCGGCCCTGGCTCGCCCCCTAGTCTCTCCTCTGGACTTCATGTTGCCCATGGCAAAATATTGACTTTGGCTTTTGTCCCGTCCAATTCCGAGAATGTTGATTTTCTACCTTTCTGGAACCAAAAACAAAAGAAAACAGGCAACTGACACTGTGGCAACTTGTTAATAGGTTAGTTCTAGAAAAGATATAAAAACACCTCAAAGTATAGAAAAAGCAAAGCAAAGCATATACTAAACAAGCATGGAACATCAAAAATTATAGATACTTTTCCGACGTATCAATTAGGGTTTCGAGGAGAAGATATAGGCGAGACGGCGGAGCCAGAGGTGGGCTAGGGTGGCCACACCCCCTGTAGGCGTGACCTAGGGTGGCACGCGCTTGGGGAGATGTGGGCCCCCTATGGACCAACTCTGCCTCCCCTTATGGCATCATTTGTCTTCTGGGAAAATAGGATTTTCCGTAGTTTTTCTGGTATTTTTCTGATCTTCGCGAAATGGCATCAAAACATCGCTTTTCCATCAGAATCCTGACTCCGGCAGTTCATCCTCCAAGAATCATCCAACATGCAAAAACAGATGAAAATACATAAGTAAAACCTTTTACTATGAAATATATTAATGAATAGAGGAAAATTATGATATAGAATGGTGATGCAAAATGAATAGAGGAAAATTATTTTCTCGTGATATTAAGATGCGCACCTACTTTATTGCTAATTTTTTTCCCTTTTCATTAAAAGGAGAAGCTAAAGCTTGGTTTAATAATTTACCTCCTGGATCCATTGATAGGCCTGATTACTTGATTGATATTTTTTTCAGAAATATTTCCCTCCTAGTGCTCGACATGCCATTTTGCAGGAACTTTTTGATTTTAAATAGGGAGAAAGGAGAAATTGCCTGAATCATGGGCAAGGTTTTGTGCTTTAACTCATGCACAACCTGGATGTGCTATACCTAAAAATGAGCTTCTTGATATATATATTATAATCGACTAACTGATGAATCTAGGATATACCTAGATAGTGATACGCCCAATTTTCATCACCATTCTATATCATAATTTACCTCTATTCATTGATATATGTCTTATTATGACGTATTACTTATGTCTTTTCATCTGTTTATGCATGTTGGATGATTCTTGTAGGATGAACCGAGTCCGATTCGATGGAAAATAAGGCATTTGATGCAATTTCGCCAAGATCGTAAAAAATATAGAAAAATATGGGAAAATAATATTTCCCGTAAGATGAGGAAGCGAAGAGGGCGAAGAAGGGCCACACCCAGGCGCACTGGCTGCGCCTAGGTGTGTGGCCCGCCGCCTGCCCCGACTCCGCCCTTTTGCATATAACTTCCCTACGGAACCCTAACATGAGGGGGGCGACCACAAATATATTTCCGCCGCCTCTACAGGGCGAAAAACACCGAGAGAGAAAGATCTTTCCAGCAGACAGATTTCTACCGGTGGAATTCCTTCCCGGAGAGGGAAGATCGTCGCCATCAACACCATCGTCAAGCTAGGCTTCATCGGGATCATCATCATCATCCACACCATCATCTCCACCAGCACCATCATCATTACTCCATCCCGCTGTAACAATTGTGTTGGATATTGCTTTAGTTCATTAAGGAAAACCTTCCCAGTGTTGATTACTATTGTAGTTGATGCTTGTGAGTGGGACCATTGGATTATTGTTTATGTTCAGATTGTTATCCATTACCTTATCATCTTTGATCTTGATCCATATAATGTCTTGTGAGTAGTTTGTTTAGTTCTTGAGGACATGGGAGAAGTCATGTTGTTAGTAGTGGATTTGTATTGAGTTATTATTCAATGGTTTAGTATTTAAGTTGTGGTGCTATTCTTCTAGTGGTGTCATGTGAACGTCGACTACATGATACTTCACTATTTATGGGCCTAGGGGAATGCATTGTGTATTTGGCTACTAATTTTGGGGTTGCCGGAGTGACAGAAACCTGAACCCCCGTTAGGACACCTTTGCACAAGGGAGTGTAGGATCTCAGAGTTTAAGGCTGTGGTTAGATTTATATCTTAATTACTTTTCTGTAGTTACGGATGTTTGTAGGGGTTTTAATCACAAGTATGTATTAGTCCAAGTAAGGTCGGTACATTAGCACAGGTTCACCCACACAACACTTACAACACCAGAGAAGAGTACTCAGCTATTTGAAGCGAAAGCACTTGACATAATTCCCATGTGTCCTCGAGAACGTTTGGTACTTATAAGTATTTCCACCGGCTTGTCCTTTGCTAATAAAGGATTGGGCCACTTGCTCCGTTTGTTCGTTGTCTTTATTACTTGCTCTTTGTTTTGTTGCCTTATCAGAAAACCACTAAAAATCCGTTTGCTAAGTATTTACAGAGAGTTCCTGCTCCATACCACTAGTCAACACCTTCTGCTCCTCGTTGGGATCGACACTCCTATTTATAGAAAGTACTGCGATACACCCCCTATACTTGTGGGTCATCAGATAGTTGTGATGATTGTGTTTTCAGGAAAAGAACTCCCGAAGAAGTTGAGGAACTAATGGCTAAAATAAGTAAGAATTATGATGATTGGACTACATCTGAGTCAACTACACCTGAACCAACTACACCTGAACCAACTATGCCTGAGCCAACCCCAACACCAACACCCAAGAAGAGAGGAGTGATTGAACTAAATGATTAAGTGATGAAGGAAGCTAAGAAATATCTTAAGGAGAAGGGTATTAAATCTGAAGATGTGAAGAATTTACCACCTATAGAAGAATTATGTAAGCCAATTTCACACTCATCCACTATTGAGGTACACTCTCTCCAACATTTTGATGAAGGTGATATTCGTTATTCTAAACCTCCTCATCAATGCTTAGAAGAATTTGATATTTTTATTGTTAAGCAAGATAATTTTAATAAAAGAGTGCAGAATCATTTAATGGAAAACTCTAGAGTTATTAATGAGTTGAAAGATATTGTGGAAAGAACCTCCAATGATGTTAAAATGCGTGTTAAACATTTGCAAATGGTTCAAACTCAAATTAATCATCTTACTAAAGTATAAAAAGATTTGCTAGTTAATGCTTCTGGTGAAAAACATGCTTATGAAATTAGAACTACGAGTGGTACTTCCACTCATTATCCTTTATATCCTGAGGGACATCCTAAAAGAATTGATCAGGACTCTCAACAAGATGAAAATATTGGTACTTGCTCTAAGAGAAAGAAAAATAAACATAAAACAGTTGTAGAATCTTCTTAACTTGCTATAGATCCTAATAGTATATCTATCTCTGATGCTGAAACTGAAAGTGGTAATGATAAAAATGATGCTCCTGATAAGGAAGAAATTGAAGAGGAACCTGAAATGCACACTAAGAATACTAAGTACATTAAGGAATATTTTGTTGCTAAAAAACATGGAAGTGAAAGAGAGCCTTGGGTTCAAAAACCAATGCATTTTCCTGATAAGAAACACAAGTCAAAGAAAGAAGAACACTATAACAAGTTTTGTGAGTGGATGAAACCTTTAGTTTTGCAAATTCCTTTCACTGATGCTATTAAATTTCATCCTTATTCAAAGTATATGAAAGATATTGTCTCTAATAAAAGGAAGATTCCTAATGAGGAAACTTTCACTTTGCTTGCTAATTATTCCTTCAATGGTAAGGTTCCAAAGAAACTTGGAGATCCAGGGATTCCAACTATTCCTTACTCTATTAAAAACAATTATGTTAGAACTACTTTGTATGATTTGGGAGCAGGAGTTAGTGTTATGCCTTTTTCTCTCTACAAGAAAGTTCAACTGGAAAAATTAATACCAACTGATATATCTTTGAAAATGGCTGGTAAGTCTACTACTATTCATGTTGGTATATGTGAGGATGTTCTTGTTTAAGTGGCTCATAATTGTTTGATATTAACTGACTTCGTTGTGCTTGAAATGTCTGAAGATGATAATATGTCTATTATTCTTGGGAGACCTTTTCTTAATACTGCAGGTGATGTCATTAATTATAATCAAGGAAAGGTAACTTTTAATGTTAATGACAAGGATCATATTGTTTATTTACCCAAGAAAATTGATAAGACTTATGGCCTAAATTCAATTGAAAATATTGAGGGCATCAAAGTTGGAAAAATATATTGTCCCATACCACAAGAAATTATGAAACTATTATGATTGGGACTATTGCTATCAAGATTGAGGCAACATAATCATTTAGTGAAATGCAAAGTTTTGTTTAATATAAAATTGTTTTGGTAACAAGACCTGATCAACATTGTTAACAAAGGGATTTTGGATGAACAAAACAATGTTTTCACCATGATTATCCTTGCTCACTTTTACTTTCTCTATTTCAATCTTTGCTCTTCACCTTGTTCATCCTAGTATTGCTAGTATCTTGCATATTACAGTGTCTTAGAACTTCTATAGTTTTAGTTTTGATTTGTTTTTGCATCATTCCAAAATCTTTTTCTGCAAGAAAATCATTTATCAATACCTAAAAATTGCTCAAAAATAAAATTTCTCGAAAAATTCTATAAAATTCATATTAATTTTTTATGCCAAAAAAGGGGCAGAGAGGCACCTGGAGTGACCTAGGGGGCCACCAGGCAGGCACACCACCTGGTGGCACGGCCAAACCAGGGGCGCGCCTGGCCATGGTGTGGGCCACCCCTTGCCCTCCACTTATTCTCCCTCCTTCCACTTCTTTCTCTCTCCCGAGAAAAAAACCATTTCATTGACTCAAACCCGTGTTATTGTTGTTCTTGCTCGCGATTTTCGATCTCCTGGCTCATCCCATCTTAGTTGCTGATATTTGGAGGGTTTGCTCTCTGGTATGTGCCTCCTCGTCTTGTCAAATTAGATTTTTGATTGGTGGACTATATCTTGAGTATTGTGCTACTGTAGGTGACAGTTTATGTGAGTTTTCATGCTTGTTCTATGCTTAGAGAAATCGTTTTGATGCATGTTTAGCCCTCTTGCAAGTCCCTATAGTAGTTCCCCATCACTTATTAGCTTTGAAATCACTTGGTTTGATGTTTTTCTAAAAATTTCAGAAAAAAGAGAGATGGACAACCATACTTTTGGAGAAGTGTTTGAAATATATACACCCAAGAGGGCAAGACCTTCGAGATCAGCCTCTCAATTTAGGCCATCATATAATGAAGATCTTATTGCGCCGCGCTTTGGCAATGAGGGAGATGATGGAGATGTGCACCCATCTACCTTCCCTTGTTTTGCCTTTTTGCAAGCTGCAGGGATCCTTGATGATTTCTTACTTCTTGTTCAGAGTGTTGTTCTAACCACCTACATGCAAGATGAGAGTGAGCAGTATGCTTTGCTCACCAAAACTTTTGTGGAGAGTTTCACTTTCAGTAACACTCCTTATAGGTCAACTATTTCATTTAAAATATATGATAAACCTATCACCATGCCATTGGAAAGATTTTACAACATTATAGGTATTGGCATGATTGGGACAACGAACAAGATCCAGGGGCAACCCACTGATTTGTTTGAGCTCTACCGAGGTGTAACAAATGACGATGACTGCACAACCCAACGTGAGAAGATAAGAAACATTCAACTCCCAGCTCTTAGATATTTTGCTTACTATATTGCCATTAGCATTCTTGATAGGGAGAACACTAGTAATATTTCTAATTATTATTTAGCTTTTCTTGCTGCTCCACTTAATAATGAAACCAGGTATAATCTTGGTTCTCTCATTGCTAGCCGCCTAGCTACTAGAGGACCCATTTATGGGGGCATTATTGATGCACGCATAGTTGCTGTCTTGGACCTTTTTGTTGATCCTAATGATACAATGCTGACCCCACAAAGGCTTGATCTAGCTACCATGAAAGCACATCACTTTATTACTGCTAACTCTAGAATTGAGAGTTTAGTTTACAGGATGTTGTTTACTGACGGAGAGGATAGGGAAATTCCCTTGCCACAGTGTACTTTGTTCGGTATTTTTAGGAGGCCATGGTCGCGCTCTAAGGAGGATATGGACGAGAAGCTCCGCTTGCTTGGTTTCCACGGGCGGCACCAGGGGGATGCGCCCTCTTATGACTAATCTGCGCACTACGTCGGGGCTTCCTCGAGTTCGTACCAAGACGAAGGCACTTCTTCGTCATATTATGGAGGCAATCCTCCTTGGCTAGGTTGGGATTGATCTCCACTTAGGCCAAAAGCCTAAGCTTGGGGGGAGGTATACTGACATCACACTCATCTACATATCATGTTCCGTCGGTACTTTGCATATCCATATTTTGCTTTCTTTTTAGTTTTTTTCTGCATTCCAAAACACAAAAAGACCAAAAATATTTTTGTTATTTCTCTTTGTCGCTTCTTTATCTTTTTAGCTTTGGTTTGTTATAAGAAAAATCCAAAAAGATTTTGCTTTGTTTGCTTTTGCCTTCGGCTCTTGCTTTAAAAAAATCGAAAACCCATAAGTATTTGTTGTTCTTCTCTAGTTTTGTAAAGTTCATTGCAGGGTTCAACGGTCCTTGGTGACTCCTTTGGAGTTTGGTTTTATATTATTATTCAAGTCACACAAGTGAAATGCAATGATTATTTATGACAACTCGAGGTGTGGTAAGAGGCTGGTATGAACTCTATTTGTTTCATTTTTGTACATATACTAATCATTGTGGGCATGCTTAGTACGTTCATATAAGGTATATGTTATTTAATGGATGCTTAGTAGTTATTGCTCTCTTATGATTAGTTCCACCCAGCTAATAGTTTGTAGCATGTCATATAAATGTTTGCTTGCATTGTTCTATTCATAACTTAATATGACATTGTGGTATCCTCCTCTGAATGTTTTATTTGAATCGACTTGGCACATGCTCATGCATGCATATGACTAAATAAAAATTCAGTTAAGCCTCGATGATTCATTTTGCCTCAGAGTTCTTGTGTCACTTTTATGCCACTATTAATTGTGTTTTGTCACAAGCATGATTAAGACATTTACTGCTCTCTCAATTGTCGCCCCCTTTCTATTGCTAGCCTTCACTTGCACTGAGTATGAGCTCTACTCGTGTATCCAACTCCCCAAAACCAAAAATTTCAAAAAGTGTCCACCATATCTACCTATTAGCATCATTGTTATTCCGTGCATATTTATGATGCCTTGTTTTCTTCCAAATAAAATGTTTGTTTGTTATGAGAAAATTAGTTAGTAAATCTCTCACGAACTTTATGGCACACTTTATTTTCTTGCACTTAATAAACCTGAACCATTGTGACGATCTATGTAGTTATATGCTTGCAAATCATAAGTTGGGAGTTAGCAGAACCATGCTGTCATGGGGAACACTTTCAACACGTGTACATATTTACCCAGTTGATATCATGCTCTTTTGTTTATGGATGTCGGTGGTGTGAAATAAAAGGGGAGCTTGTAAGTCCATGGAGTTATGTATATGTGTTAGAGAAACGCCTGGGCGGCTAGCCTAAGCCATGCCTAATCATGGTGAAAACTTGCAGCATAACCATAGTGAGAAATCTATGAAGCATCTTCAGAAAAAATATATAAAAACAAGGAGAAAAAAGAGGCACCATACTCATGGTAAATAAAAATATCGTTGAGATGCTTATTTTCTATTGGCTTGTCATTTTGATATGGGATAGCTCCTGTGTCATGGGGCAAGGGGTACCCATTGGCGGTTCTCTATGATATACATATACTTACAATGACAAGAACTTACTGATACGTCATGAATGTATCTGTAATTTTTGATGTTCCATGCTTGTTTAGTATCCACTTTGCTATGCTTTGTCTACACTTTTTGGTATTTTTATACATTTTCTAGGACTAACCTATTAACAATATGCCACAGTACCAGTTGCCTGTTTTCTGTTGTTTTTGGTTTCAGAAAATCTAGTAAGGAAATATTCTCGAAATTGGACGGGACAAAAGCCAACGTCAATATTTCACCGAGACGAACACAGAGACCGAAGGGCAACCGGAGGGGAGGCACATGGTGGCCGCACCCCCCCACCCCCCACGCGCGGGCCCAGCCTGGCCCGCGCCTAGGTAGGGTGTAGGCCCCCTGGCCTCCCTCCTGCCTCACCTCTTCGCCTATATAATCCCCCTGATGCCAAAACCCTAAGGACCCGATTAGATCTGCATGAAACAGTTCGTAGCCGCTGCCACCATCGTCCCTAGATCATGAGGGATCTGAAGCTCTTCCCGGCATCCTGCCGAAGGGGAGAGATCATCCTAGAGGCCTTTCTTCATCACCATGCCAGCCTCCGGTATGATGCGTGAGTAGTTCCACCTTGGACTATGGGTCCATACAGTAGCTAGATGGTTGTTTATCCTCCTTTGTGCTAACATGTTTAGATCTTGTGAGCTCCGTTCATGATCAAGATCATATATTTGTAATCATGCATGTTGTGTTTGCGAGGATCCGATGGATATTGAGATTACTATGTCAGATTGATTATTGATTATATCATGTCTCTGTTGTTTGAGATCTTGCATGCTCTCTGCTTCTAGTAGCTATCTTGGCCAAGTATATGCTAGTGACTCCAAGAGGGAGTATTTATGCTCGATAGTGGGTTCATGCCTCTATTGAATCTGGGGAAGTGACAGAAATATCTAAGCTTGTAGATGTGTTGTTGCCACTAGGGAGAAAACAACAATCTCTTGTTCATGGAACAATTGTATTGTTTACTTTACACACATTGCTTAATGCAGTTATCCGGTGATTGCAACTTAATACTGGAGGGGGTTCATATGATAATCTGAAGGTGGATTACTAGTCATAGATGTAGTTGGATGGCGGTCTATGTATATTGTTGTAATTCCCAATCAAATCTCATAGGATTACGAATGTCTAGTATTGCATTGTTGTGCCTTGCTCAGTCCTGTCAATTGCCCCACTATAATTTGTTTACCCAGCATGTTGTGTTATTTATCTTAAGGAGAACACCTCTAGTGAACTGTGGTCCCCGGTACAATCTTTACCATTGTTACATCATCCACTGTTACTGTTTACTTTTTGCAAGCAACCATTACCTTCCACACCATACATTTAATCCTTTGTATTCAACAAACTAGTGAGATTGACAACCTCACTATAAGTTGGGGGCAAAGTCTTGAGTTTGTGTTGCAGGATTCCAAGTTGTAGTAACACCTTGGAGTTGTTTCCTTGCTCCTACTAGTTCGATAACCTTGGTTTCATAAATGAGGTAAAACTTACTGTTGTGCTCATCATACCTTCCTCTTGGGGTCTCCCAATGAAGCTCTACTGTTGAGTCACGTCACTTACTGATGACCCACAAGTATAGGGGGTGTATCGTAATACTTTTGATAAATAGGAGTGTCGATTCCAACGAGGAGCAGAAGGTGTTTACTAGTGGTATGGAGCAAGAAATCTCTGTAAATACTTAGCAAATGGATTTTTAGTGGTTTTCTAATAAAGCAAAGAGATAAAGTGCAAGTAACAAAGACAGCAAACGATTGCAGCAAATGGCCCAATCCTTTCTTAGCAAAGGACAAGCCGGTGGAAATATTTATAATGACCAAACGTTCTCGAGGACACATGGGAATTCTGTCAAGTGCTTTCGCTTCAAATAGCTGAGTAGTCTTCTTTGGTTTTGTAAGTGTTGTGTGGGTGAACCTGTGCTAATGTACCGACCTTACTTGGACTAATACATACTTGTGATTAAACCCCTTGCAAGGATCCACAACTACAAGAAATCAATTAAGGTATAAACCTAACCACAACCTTAAAATCTGAGATCCTACACTCCCTTGTGCAATGGTGTCCTAATGGGGGGTCAGGTTTTTATCACTCCGATAACCCCACAATTAGTAGCCAAATACACAATGCATTCCCTAGGCCCATAAATGGTGAAGTATCATGTAGTCGACGTACACATGACACCACTAGAATAATAGCACCACAACTTAAATACTAAACCATTGAATAATATCTCAACACAAATCCACTACTAACAACATGACTTCTCCCATGTCCACAAGAACTAAACGAACTACTCACGAGACATCATATGGATCAAGATCAAAGATGATATGGTGATGAATAACAATCTGAACATAAACAATAATCCAATGGTTCCACTCACAAGCATCAACTACAATAGTAATCAACACCGGGAAAGTTTCCCCTAAGAACTATGCAAGTATTCAACACGATTGTTACAGCGGGTTGGAGTGGTGATGATGGTGCTAGTGGAGATGATGGTGTGGATGATGATGATCCCGATGAAATCTATCTTGATGATGGTGTTGATGGCGACGATCTCCCCTCTCCGGGAAGGAATTTCCCCGGCAGAAATCTTTCTGCCGGAGAGCTCTTTCTCTCTCGGTGTTTTCCGCCCCATAGAGGCGGGGAATCTTTCTGTGGTCCTTCCCCTCGTATTAAGGTTTCGAGGAGAATATATAAGCGAGAGGGCGGATCCAGAGGTGGGCCAGGTGGGCCACACCCCTATAGGCGCGACATAGGGGCGGCCCACGCCTGGGGGGTGTGGGCCCCCTGTGGACCATCTACGGCTCCCCTTCTGGCATTCTTCGTCTTCTGGGAAAATAGGAATTTCCGTAATTTTTCTGGTATTTTTCTGATCTTCGTGAAATTGCATCAAAACACCTCTTTTTCCATCAGAATCGTGACTCCGGCAGTTCATCCTCCAAGAATCATCCAACATGCAAAAACAGATGAAAAGACATAAGTAACACCTCTTAATATGAAATATATCAATGAATAGAGGCAAATTATGATATAGAATGGTGATGCAAATTGGACGTATCAACTCCCCCCAAGATTAGACCTTCGCTTGTCCCCAAGCGAAAACTGAGCTCAGTAATGTTGGGCCACGCAGAGATAAAACAAAACTTTTCCTCTAACATGGTGATCCCAAGACCTAGCTAAGGTAGAAGGCCACGAGGTTTACCACTAGACGCGCGGTTGCGGATTACTGATGAAGAGCGTCAGTTGATGCAGTGCAGTCCTCACGATCCGACTGCCCCAGTGCCGATCGACAAAGACCTCCGCTGGTATCCACACGACAAGGAGGAGCACCGGCGCGAATCGCTAGGTTCGTTACGGCTCGAATCATGTGGAGCTAGGGTTTCCAACACATGGAATAACCTAACCGAACAACGATTAACCTTTCGTGGTTACCGTGCTCCACTATATATAGGAGTGAACGGGCTCGCTTCGCGACCCATTCACTAAAGCCCATATAAAACTAGTCACCGTGAGTCCAACTCACTAACTCACCCTAACTGGTTTAGTTCCAACCCAACCAGACATGATTCGGATCCAATCCGAACTTGCTCCGCCTTAAGTGTGTGACCTCAAGCAGCTCATGGTTACTTGGACACGATTTGAGTCCAACTTCAGAATCGATCAATCGCATCGACTCCCAGCGTAACGCATCTGATTCCCAAATACCAAAGAGTCATGACGACTTGCCTTCCAATGCGACTTACCGAGTCCCTTTGCCTCACGATATACCTTGTCGACTATAGGCGAATATATGTCATCCCTTAAATAGTCCAACTCTTCTCGATCCGAGATAAGTGATTCACCCGACTAACTCTTAGCCGATCGCCTCGGTTAACACTTAACCGAGTCGCATGGCCATGCTTCAATCATATCTCACGAGAGGCCCAGAGAATATCTCTCCAGTGGAGGGCAAAATCCCATCTTAGTTATTCACATCACGCAGCCTTGATTCTCGATCACTGAACCCAACCCTGCTTTATAATCGCCGATTACGGATCAGCGCTTGATGTAACCTAAGTCGGTGATCCTCAACTCGACTATGCAACAACCTCAGGTCTAAGGATTACATTGATTGAGATATACAAATGACAACTTAGTTCGTTGTACCTCAATATGGGTCAATCCGACTCGCTAAACTCTTTAGCCTAGTCTGTGTAAGTTGGAATAGCATCTCCATGCCCATGACAAGTGGAACCGAGTCATCAAGCCAACTTTCACATTGGTCTAAGTTGTGTGTCCAGCACAACCTCAATGACCAAGGATATTTAGTATAAACAACATGAATGCATAGTTCCACAACTGAATCACATATTCAATGATACACATCAGATGTTTATACAAGGACTACTTAATAACTTTATGAATACAATGGGAAATATCATCATACATGATTGCCTCTAGGGCATATTCCCAACAAGTAACATGTCCACAGGTTTATGGAGTGAAGTGTCGATAAAATAATACGGACAAGAAGCATCACACTTACCATTACACAACTCATAAAAGAAAGCAACTCACCATTATATAACTTAGCTTGCAACAAGTATAGGAGTCACAATAGAGATGCATAAAGATAAATCATAATTAGGATTAGCAAACTTTGTTCTTGGTGAGAGAACAGTTGGCAAACAGTTATCAAATAAAGCTTTTGTAGAAGTTTTACAACAAGAGTACTCTTTGCTCAAACATAAAAGGTTTTTCACAATGATGGCTTTCAAAGTAATACTCATTTAAATAAGAGTCTTGTGCAAACAAGGAAGATAAAGAACATGATTGAATAAATCATCATATGAATGCTTGAAACACAACCACTCAAATGCTTGCTAGTGATAGAGAGGAAGAGGTTTACTGACTCAACTTAGAAGTAGAAGAAAGGCCCTTCATAGAAGGAAGCAGGGATTTCAAGTTCATAAAAAGCTTCCAAAAGATTATGGTACTTAGTAGCTTTGATCTCTCATTGCCCCTATCATAAGCATCTTGAGGTGATTAAGGTTAAAGTGAACAAAGATGGAGTATATGCTTGACGAAATATAAGTTGGCAATCTTATGTCCCTTGAGTACGAGGGCCGCTCCTCATGCTACTCAAGTTTAGTTATCGGTAAGTTCTTGTCATAGTAAGTATATGCATATCATAGAGAACCGCCAACGGGGTACCCCTTGCACATGATACACGAGCTATCCCATAATCAAAATGACAAGGCAAGCAAACAATGAGCATCTCAGCAATCTCTTATTTAGCATGGGAATATGGTGGTTTTTTCTCTCTTCCCTCTTTTCAATATGTCTCTTTTTTTATATAAGAAGACAGCTTCATAGATTTCTCATTATAGTGATGCTGCAAGTTATCACCATGATTAGGCATGGCTTAGGCTAGCGGCCCAGGCGTTTCTCTAACACAAGATACATAACTCCATGGACTTACAAGCTCCCCGTTTATTTCACACCGATGACATCCGCAAACAAAAGAGCATGATATCAACTGGATATATATCCATAAGTGTTGAGAACGTTCCCCATGACAACACGGTTCTGCTAATTCCAACGTATAGATGCAAACATATACAACTTCAATGACACAATGGGGAAAGTTTATTAGGGGCAATAAAATAAGGTGTGCCATCAAGTTCGTGAGAGATTTACTAACTAGTTTTCACATAATAAAATAATTTTTAATTTGAAAGATAGATGATGCTTGAGAATTTGCTTGGAATAGCAATATTGCTAATAGGTAGATATGATGGACACAAATGGCACATGTTTTGGTTCAAATGGGGTTGGATGCATGAGAAATATACCTTCTCAAAACAGGCTTTTAGCTAGCAAGCCTGGGTAGCAAGCAAAAGAGTTGAAGGAAACAAGCAAACCTACAAGTGATAAAGCCAAACATGCATTCTTCCTTGAAGACACAAAAGATCTTAAATAAAGAATACTAAACTTATGAGCCAATCAAGAAAGAAAATAAATTATAAAAGATACTTATAAGCTTTTTCTCTTTTCCTTTCAAACCTCAAAAAGTGTTGCTACTAACTAGAGCTCGGTTTGCCAAAACCAATTTAGATCTACTTGATGCTCCCAAAGCGATGCCAATACTGATCAACAATATCAATCATATAATAGAGATTGCAAACTAAAATAAGAAGTGCAAAAGGTAAAAGATGAGACTTCTCATTAATATTCCATAAAGGCACTCACACCAAGGGATACATAGATAACCAACTAAGGGAGAGATACTTCCACAATGCAAACCAACCTATAAGATAAGTTCTCTACCAAAGATATGACTCTACTAAATGGCTAGCTGATGTCTTGAACGCATGTGTAGAAAAAAGAACATAATAAGCATGATGTCTATCTTGCTTGTTCAAAAAAATAATGTCTATCTTCTAAGCCGTATACATTCAACAAATTGCATGTGTTGAGAGTTCAGCTAAAATACATGATTATATTCGAAACAAGAAAACAATTGAAAGGCTTCCAACAAAATCCATAGACACAATTGACAGTTAAACCACGAACATGTACATGCATGTGGCTGGAGACATGCGTATATGCATGAGCTGTTAAACCAAGAACATATACGTACATGTGGCTGGAGACATACGTACATGCATGGGCTGCCTGGCAGCTTTTGCATGCATGTCCTTTTGTCGCATGAGCTAGTATCTACGTATAGTAATGGACGCCTAAGACAAAATCACAAATATATTTAGCTCTGTCACGTATATTTTTCGGTTTATAGGTTATTTCGGTTAACAGAGAGTCAAAACCGAATTAATATTTATAAATTCGGTTAATCATATTTACTAACCGACATTAGTTTCGGCTAATTCGGGTTTGGTGTATTCGGTTTCAGTTCCGGTTAATTCGGTTTCGGTGTTCGGTTTCGGTTTTTTATGCCCACACCTATTTGTAACATAATCAATAGCAACAAGAATATGAGTATACCCTTTTGAAGGAGGAAAAGGACCCATAAAGTCAAATCCCCAACAGTCAAAAGATTCAATAACAAGAGAATAATTCATAGGCATTTCATTGCGTCTAGAAATATTACCAACTCTTTGACATTCATCACATGATAGAACAAACTTCCTTACATCCTTGAAAAGGGTAGTCCAATAAAATCCAGATTGTAAATTTTTTTGTGTAGTTCTATCTCCAGCATGATGTCCTCCATAAGCACTGCCATGACATTTCCTCAATATCTCTTGTTGTTCATATTCTGGAACACATCTTCGCATGATACCATCTACTCCTTCTTTGTATAAATGTGGCTCATCCCAAAAGTAATGCCTCAAATCATAAAAGAATTTTCTTCTTTGCTGAGCTGTAAAGGTTGGAGGCAAATACTTGGAAACAATAAAGTTAGCGTAATCAGCATACGAAGGACTCTCATACAGGCTTATCCTTATTGCAGCCAACTGCTCATTTGGAAAACTATCATTAACAGGCAAGGGGTCAAAAGAAATGTTTTCAAACGAGATAAATTGTCAGAAACAGGATTTTCAGCACCATTCCTATCTACAATATGCAGATCAAACTCTTGTAAAAGCAACACCCACCTAATAAGCCTAGGCTTAGCGTCTTTCTTTGTCATAAGGTAATTAATAGCAACATGATCAGTATGAATTGTAACCTTTGAATCAACAATATAGGGTCTAAACTTATCACAGGCAAAGATTACAGCTAAAAACTCCTTTTCAGTAGTAGCATAATTCTTTTGAGCAGCATCTAGAGTCTTGCTAGCATAATGAATAACATTCAACTTCTTATCAACACGTTTCCCAAGAACAGCACCCACAGCAAAATAACTAGCATCACACATAATTTCAAAAGGTAAATTCTAATCAGGTGGTTGAACAATAGGAGCCGTAGTCAAAGCTTTTTTCCAAGTTTCAAAAGTTTCCATACAATCATCATCAAAAACAAAAAGTACATCTTTTTGAAGAAGATTAGTAAGGGGCTTTGAAATTTTGGAGAAATCTTTAATAAACCTCCTATAGAAACCAGCATGACCAAGTATACTACGAATACCTTTTATATCCCTAGGGCAAGGCATCTTCTCAATTGCTTGAATTTTGGTTGGGTCAACTTCAATGCCTCTTTCGGGAATTTTGTATCCAAGAACAATCCCTTCATTAACCATGAAATGACATTTCTCCCAATTAAGAACAAGGTTAGTTTCTTCACATCTCTACAAAACTTTATCAAGGTTGTGTAAACAATTATCAAAATAAGTTCCATAGACAAAAAAAACGTCCATGAAAACCTCCATAATTTATTCACAAAATCTGTCACATCCCAAAATTTTCCAAAATTTGAAATGTGAAAAATAAATAAACAAAAGAAATAATTGTTGAAATTTAGGGTGAAAAGAAACTTTTTGTTTCATAATGAAAACATCAAAACCCTACTTGAACAAACTTTGAATAAGGGAAGCCAACAAAAATTCAAATCAAGTGAAATGCATTCATCCAATAAATGTATCTTGAAATTTAAACTTGGGAAAATAAACCAAAACCCTAAAACCCTAATGGAAGAAAATCATTTCCAAGATCTCTCTAAGACTATGGATTTGATCCATATAAAAATTTGTCACCAACATTTATAAATGATCAAAAATGATAAATAAAAATATTATAAAACCATAGAAATTGGTTTCACTTAATTTGGAACCATAGATAAAAACTTATAAATTTAATAAGTTAAAAAGGAAATAATTTCCAAAGCTAATAAAGCTCCTATCTAAAAACCATACCAAATTGTGAGCAAATGAATCCTAAAAGGATTTAACAAGGTAAACAAATATTAAATAAATTAGACAAATTGGAATCACCAAGTTTGGATCTATAAATAAAAAAATATGGATTTTATAAGACAAAGAAAGAGATAAATAAATAAGGAATAATTAAAAGCCAAATTAAATCTTGGCCAAATCCATAAACAAATGAAATAAAGATAATCCAAATTAAATAAAGGAATAAAGAATATTCAAATAAAATAATATGGCATTAACCAAATTCTATTCCATTTTGAATAAAGTCAAAATCCCTTAGATAAATGATTAATTAAATCATGGGAAAATAATAAATTGGAATTGTACAAGCTGGATATAAAAGTTATTTAATTAACTTAAATGAAATAAAAGGATCATTTAAATAAAATTTTGGAATTAAAACCATATTTGATTTTATTGGAATAAAGATAATTGCCCGATTTAAATGATTGATAAATCATATTAAAATATTTTAAATAATAATTCAAGTGAATTATTTGCACTAAATAAAACCTACTGAAAAAGGTTTGGTGAAAATTAGATTTCAAATAAAGGTTTGAAAATATGATTAAAATCTTATTTGAATAAAAACAAGTGCCTAATTTGAATAAAAAAATAAACCATAATTGAATAAAGGAATTATTCCAAAATGGTCTTTAAAAACATATTTATAACAATACTAAAATATATTGAAAGTTTGGAAAAGATTTGAATTAAAAATAGGTTTGAAATCATTTGAACAAATGTAAATCATAAAATAAAAACAGAAAAAGATAAAGAAACAGAATAAAAAAGGGAAAGAAACCAGCCCACTAGGCCCAACCAGCCCACCTCTCTCCTCCCCCGAGTCATTTTCTTTCTCACTCGGACCCACATCCCGCAGACGCTGACAACCAGACCCCACCAGAAACCCCCTCACTCGCTGACCGCTGAACCCCACCTGTCAGTCTTCGTCTCCACCCACGCGACCCATTCTTTCCCCCCTCGCTGTTGTTTCTACCGAATGAATGCGCGATTGAAATCATCATCAATGCCGCGTTGTTTTAGCCCCCTGACAACGCACTATAAATGGCCTGCTCCCCCTCTCTGTTTTCCCCCATTCGCCCGCACACAACCGCCACCAGGTTGCCTCAATTCCTCTTAGCAACGCCACTGCTCCGGCGAACCTTTTCCTCCGATTCCTGCCAGACCCCACCTCCCCTTGCTCCCTGACCTCCACGAGAGAATTCCCCACCTCCCTACGCATCTCCCAGTAGCACCAGCCCACTCGCGCGTGCTCTGAAACGTCGATAACTTCGACACCCGAACGCCACCACCGTCTTCCTCTACTCCGGTGAGCTACTGACGCCAACCCCGAGCGCCCCTCGTGTTCTGGTAAGTACCCCTACAACCCTCGAGAACTTGCGCACCCTCCTGACGCATTGCCTTGATCACTTGCGCCCCAAGAGCTCGTCCCTGACAACGACAGCACGTGCCCGAGTCAGTGAGCAACTCCGGCGAGGAATTGTCATCGTCCCCGTGCGCCCCTTCGTCAACCACGAATACATTGAGCATCAGCAATGCACGGTGAGTCTGGTGAGATAATCCTCTCTCTCTCTCTCCCGCGCTTCCTGATTTCGCCGTTACGCCATCGCCTGAGCGTCGCTGCCGTCAGCCACCATCGCAGCACCGCTCGTTTTTGGTCTATTCGATTTGGGCCGTTAGATCTAGATCGAGTGTGCGAGATTAGAATTAAACCGAAGAGGTATCGTGTGTTGTGAGCCATGCGATGCAACTTAAATCTAATGCCTTGTACTGCTCGATCCAACCGAACCGGTACCAGCGAATGAAAACACAACGCGTGGCACTGACTTTGTTTTAAAAACATAAACATGTCTATTAGATATTTGAATTTGTAAATTCCATAACTTTAAATCTACACGTCCAAATTTTGCAAACTTTACATCAATGAAATCAGGAAAAAGAATCCTATCCAACCATGCCCTTTGTTTAATGAATTGATTCTATAAAATTGGTTGTTTTGCAAAAACTTGTTTAGGCATATTTTGAACATAAAAGTTATTCTAGAAATGATTTTAGGGTAAAATCTTTTGTAAATGGCTTGTTTTGAACCTACTAACCATAGAAACCAACTTTTCGATTTAAAAATATATTTTGTGACACTTAGGAATTAATCCTTTGAATTAAAGCATTTCTAATTAAACAAAAATGTTGAAATATGTTTTAAAAATGCTTTTTTGGGTAAAACCTTTTGAAAATGGTTTGAATTAAACTCTCTGACCCTAAACACCAAGTTTTAGGATTTAAAAATATATTTGGTGAACCCTATAAAAATTATTACTTTGCTTAAAGGCATTTCTAACAAAATAAAATGTTGCTTTGATTTAAAAATGGATTTTGGATGAAACCCTTTACAAATGGAATTATTTTAAAACATTATGACCCGAAACATTAATTTTGGTGTTTAAAAACATTTTGGCTAACACTAGAAATTATTATTTGAATAAAATCAATTCTAGCAAAACAAAAAGGATTTAAAGTGGCCATTTCACTAACTTGTTATCAAATCGTTTTGCCACTTTGATAAATGACCAATAGGTGTGTTAAAAATGTTTACAACCTATTATAAACCACTTTTCCAAATAAAACAATCTTTGGCATGCTTGCATGCATTGCTTTGTTTTTATTATTATGTGATGAATTGTTTGAATGCTAGTTTTGAATTTGTGCCTTGCTTGATTGAATTGTAGTGAACTTTGAAGAGTGTGACTATTGCAAGATCAAGGAGTGAACTTATATTCTCTACCAAAAATGCAAGTGGTGCTTCATACTTTTGTCCCATTATTTTCACTATGCATTAGTGATATTTCTAAGTAGGACTTGCATGGAATTTTACTAAGTGTGCTATGCCATGGGAAAACCTAGTAGATGAAACCTTAGTAGAATCTTCCCTAAGATAAGATCCCTACTACTGTCATGCTTAGCTTAGCTAGTAGAAAACAAGGGTGGATTATATTCATGCTATGGAATATTTCTAAGTCTATGACTTGTGTTTTGTTTAATAAAACAACTATGTGAATGAATCACCTGGGTGGAATGGTGGGAATGGATTTATGTTGAGTGGTTACACAAGGCCAGGGAACTGGTGAACCTTGTGTATCACACTTGTGGAATGCCACCGAGGAACAAAGAGATTTGAGATGTCAAATGTTGAGAAGCTTCAAGTGTAGCCACTTGGCATTATGGGCTCTGCCTGGATCATATAGATTGCAATAACTTAGCCAAATGGACAGTTGGTGGTAGGGGATGATAGGTTTGGAACGCGCCCATTTTGGTCTAAGGGAAGGCTTCTGAAAGATCTTGTCTCGATGCATGTCGAGTCTTGTGGGGAAAGCGCACCACCTCTCGAGAGAGTAAAATCTAAGTACTTAGTCGTGTCCCCGGAAATGGACAATCTGAGCGTCAAGACATGGAAGCTATCACGAAACTCCTCATCCCAATTTCTAAGTTAAAAACTTGTGGTTGAACAAGGGTTAAAGGATCTTCAATCTTTGATTGGTAGATGCCTTGGGTGATTTTGACAAACAAAAACTTAGTGTTTTCAAATGATGAGGAAAATCTATTTTGAGCAAAGCAAGCCTAAGCTCCACTTATCCAAATGCATATAGATGATAGATACCACTATTCTACCATAGTATCACTTGATAATACAATTCAAACATGTTGACCTTTGTGGCTGTAACTTATTATGTTGCAGGTTTGTTTGATGCTAGTGAAGTGTGTTGATTAGGATTACAAGTCGACAACCAACATGATTGCATGTGGCACTTTGAAGATGAAGGACTCCATGCTATAGTTATTTTTGTTGCATTGTAATGTGATAGCCAAATGAGCTATGTAAGATGTAATGAATTATTTTATTCCTGGTTATAAAATTGTATTATGACCTTTGTTTCTTTATATTACATCTTAATTGTGGATGCTAGCTATTGATCCAGGGACTAGCATTGTAAACACAGGGATCTCTACCTTATTAAAGGTTGGGACCTCTACAAAATCCATGACAGATAGCAGGCATACATCTCTAAAAGGTAGCAGGGGCATTACATAAACCAAAAGGCATACACCTATAAGCATAAGTTCCATAAGGACAAGTAAAGGTGGTTTTCTCTTGGTCTTGTTCTTTTACCGCAATTTGAGAGAACCCAGAATAACCATCAAGAAAACAAAAGTGGGTATTTTTAGACAACCTTTCTAGCATTTGATCAATAAAGGGCAAAGGATAATGATATTTCTTAGTAACTTTATTAACCTTTCTAAAATCAATGCACATCCTATACCCAACCACTACTCTTTGGGGTATAAGCTCATTATTTTCATTAGGTACAACAGTGATCCCCCTTTCTTTAGGACACAATGAACAAGGCTAACCCATTGACTATCAGCAATAGGGTAAATAATGCCAGCATCAAGGAGTTTTAATACCTCATTTCTTACCACATCCTTCATCTTAGGATTTAGACGACGTTGGTGCCCAACAACTAGTTTTGCATCGGGTTCTATATAATAGCATGGTGACATATAGTAGGAGAAATCCCTTTTAAATCATCAGGAGTATACCCCATAGCTCCTCGGTGTTTCTTCAATATTTCCAATACCCTTTCCTCTTCCTTCCCTGAAAGTTTAGAACTAATAATAACAGGATATATTTTCGTATCATCTAGATAAGCATATTTAAGGTCATCAGGTAGAGGTTTTAATTCAAAAACAGGATCCCCTTTGGGTGGTAGTGTGGTACCGAAATCTTCCAGGTAGATTATGCTTAAGTAACTCAGGTTGACGAAGGAAAACCTCGCCGGTCTCATTTCTTTCCTTCATGAAGACCTCGCTTTCATGGTCTTCCATAAACTGCTGCAAGGCATTATTAGGAGCAAGAGAAATAGCAGAAAGTTGTTCAACCCTGAAATCCTCGTTAGGCAATTCATTTTCATAAGGAGTTTTAGAAAATTTGGAAAAATTAAACTCATAAGAATCTCCATCAAACTTAGTCAAAACCTTTTCCTTCCTACAATCTATGATTGCCCCACAAGTGTTCAAGAAAGGTCTACCAAAGATAATAGGACAGGTTTTACTAGCTTCAGAACCAAGTATTAGAAAATCAGCATGATATTTAATCTTACCACAAAGAACCTCTACATCTCTTACAATGCCAATGGGACAGACTGTCTCTCTATTAGCAAGGTGAATAACCACATCAATATCCTCAAACTCACAAGGACCAATTTCATGCATAATTTCCCTGTAAAGCTCATAAGGAATAGCACTAGAACTAGCACCAATATCACATAAACCATAATAGCAATGATCACCAATTTTAACAGAAAGCACAGGGACACTAGCTTTTCTAGGATGAGAGATAATATTAGAAGCGTCCTCACAGAAGACAATATGCTCATCCTCTATATTTCTAGTGACAAGATCTTTCACAATAGCTACTACAGGTTCAATATTTATTTGCTCATCAGGTTCCGCAGTTTTCTTTGCACTTTTGCTAACCACATTAGCTATGATAGAATGTTCCTTTACCTTAGTAGGAAAATGAATTTTCTCAACATAAGGTTCAGGCAAAAGAGGATCAAAAGTACAAACTTCAATGCTAGAAGGAACATGCGTAACAATGTCTTTATAAGGAGCATGGTACTTGTCCCACTCCTTTTTGGTAATTTCAATATAAAAGGCAAAGGCCTTGAAACATTTTGCAAGAATTTGAGAATCAAGACCATACTCAGTATTAATATCATAGAAGTCATCATTTCCCATAAAAGCTTTAATGCATTCATAATCATAGTTTATACCTGACTTTCTTCCTTTGTCATTCTCCCATGCTTCAGTGTTCTCTTGAATACGGTCTAGGAGATCCCATTTAGCTTCTTCCTTCATACGTGTGAATGATCCAGCACAAGAAGCATCTAGTAAATCTTTATCATGAAGAGAAAGCCTAGCATAAAAGTTATTGATAATAATATTGTTAGGGAGTTCATGAATAAAACATTTAAGCATTAGTAACTTCAATCTCCCCCAAGCTTGAGCTGTACTCTCTCCATCATGAGGCCAAAAGTTATATATCAGATTCCTATCCTTATGAATCTCACTAGGAGGATAGAATTTGGAATAAAAGAGAGGTACTATTTCCTCCCATTCCATGGATTATCCATTCTTCAGCACCTTATACCATTATTCATCTCTTCCTTTCAACGATATAGAGAGTAACTTCTCCTTCACCTTTTCAGTGGTGATACCTACACACTTAAACAACCCGCATAACTCATGTATAAAAAGCAAATGATCACCAGGATGGACAGTTCTTAAAAAGCAAATGATCACCCCTAAATAATAATTATCCATAACACGATCAACAATATTGTAGGTATCTTAAAAGGATCTATCTCAACATGTGGTGGTTCATCTACTACCCTAATAGTAGTAGTTTTCCCAAACAGAAAACCAAGTGGGTTATCCATATTGGAAACAAAGTAACAAACAGAAATAAAAACAATACTCACAGTAGAAGTTTCCTTTACTAGTTCCACTCTTCAATAGCACTTCACTCCCTAGAAACAGCGCCAGAAAATAGTCTTGATGACCCACAAGTATAGGGGTGTATCGTCGTACTTTTGATAAATAGTAGTGTTGATCCCAACGAGGAGCAAAAGGTGTTGACTAGTGGTATGGAGCAGGAACTCTCTATAAATACTTAGCAAACAGATTTTTAGTGGTTTTCTGATAAAGCAAAGAGATAAGGTGCAAGTAACAAAGACAACAAACGATTGCATCAAATGGCCCAATACTTTCTTAGCAAAGTACAAGCCGGTGGAAATACTTATAAGGACCAAACGTTCCCGAGGACACATGGGAATTCTATCAAGTGCTTTCGCTTCAAATAGTTGAGTAGTCTTCTTTGGTTTTGTAAGTGTTGTGTGGGTGAACCTGTGCTAATGTAACGACCTTACTTGGACTAATACACTTGTGATTAAACCCCTTGCAAGCATCTGCAACTACAAGAAAGCAATTAAGGTATAAACCTAACCATAGCCTTAAACTCTGAGATCCTACACTCCCTTGTGCAATGGTGTCCTAACGAGGGTTCAGGTTTCTGTCACTCCGGCAACCCCACAATTAGTATACAAATACACAATGCATTCCCCTAGGCCCATAAATGGTGAAGTATTATGTAGTCGACGTTCACATGACACCACTAGAAGAATAGCACCACAACTTAAATACTAAACCATTGAATAATATCTCAACACAAATCCACTACTAACAACATGACTTCTCCCATGTCCTCAAGAACTAAACGAACTACTCACGAGACATCATATGTATCAAGATCAAAGATGACATGGTGATGAATAAAAATCTGAACATAAACAATAATCCAATGGTTACACTCACAAGCATCAACTAAATAGTAATCAACACCGGGAAAGTTTCCCCTAAGAACTATGCAAGTATTCAACACGATTGTTACGGCGGGAAGGAGTGCTGATGATGGTGTTGGTGGATATGATGGTGTGGATGATGATGATAATCCCGATAAATTCTATCTTGATGATGGTGTTGATGGCGACGATATCCCCTTTCCGGGAAGGAATTTCCCTGGCAGAAATCTGTCTGCCGGAGAGCTCTTTCTCTCTCAGTGTTTTCCGCCCCGCAGAGGCGGCGGAATCTTTCTTTGGTCCTTCCCCTCATATTAGGGTTTCGACGAGAAGATATAAGCGAGAGGACGGAGCCAGAGGTGGGCCACACCACCTGTAGGCGCGGCCTAGGGGTGGCTCGTGCCTGGGGGTGTGGGCCCCCTGCGGTCCATCTCCGCCTCCCCTTCTGGCATTCTTCGTCTTCTAGGAAAATATGATTTTCCGTAATTTTTCTGGTATTTTTCTGATCTTCGCGAAATTGCATCAAAACACCTCTTTTTCCATTAGAATCCTGACTCCGGCAGTTCATCCTCCACAAATCATCCAACATGCAAAAACATATGAAAAGACATAAGAAACACCTCTTAATATAAAATATATCAATGAATAGAGGCAAATTATGATATAGAATGGTGATGCAAATTGGACGTATCACTTACCTGCGAGTAAAGTTGAGTAGCATGAGGAACGACCCTCGTACTCAAGGGACATGAGATTTTCAGCTTATGATCTATCAAGCATATAACTCATATTTGACCTCACTTTAACCTTAACCATTTAAATATGCTTATGATAGGGGCAATGAGAGCTCAAAGCTAATGAGTACCATACTTTCAACATTTGGAAGCCAACCATTTAATCTTTTCTTTTACTTTTATGTTGAGTCACCATTTATTCTATGAGCACCTCCCGAGAGCATAGCTATCATTCTTAGTGTAATGTGCTTATCTAAGAACACAGTTAATTGTGACATAACTTTGATGCTTGTATCTTTGACATCTTTACTTCTAGTCTTCACTTGAACTTCAGAGGTGCCTTGGCATTTATGTTTTGCTCCAAAATAAAGGCAAGCGAGATACCACTTTATCATACCTTCTTGTGAGCATTACAATCTTGCATATGCTTATGTTTCATGTTGCTTATTATTATTGTGTTGGAATTTCCTCATAAGCTTGCATGATTACTGGGTAAACTTATTTGCATACTCCTTATTATGAATTGCCTAAGTATTTGATCATATGCTAAGAATATATACATCTTATGAAGCAAATGTGTTCCTGAAATTTTATTTTATCGCACTCAGTTTTCAACCGAATTGCTTGAGGACAAGCAATAAGCTAAGCTTGGGGGAGTTGATTGTAGGGGTTCGTAGCATGGAAAACAAAAAATTTCTACCGCATGCACACAAACAAGCCAAGTGACGAGGTTTGATCTCGTCAATGCCCATTGTTATGGACTTGGGTTTTGGAGAAGATGGGGATGCTGGAGATCGTGGAACGGTTAACAGACAAGCAACCAGGGGACACGAGATTTACCCAGGTTCAGGCCCCCGGAGGGAAAACCCTACTCCTGCTTGTCTGCTCTTGATTACGGCGGAACCGAAGGTTACAGGGTGCGCAGATTCGATCTGGCGTGAGGTGCGTATGCGAGGGTATGAGTCGAGAGATCTAGGACGTGCCCTCCTGGCCTTTATATAGACTTAGGCATGTCCCGGGCATAGTCCTAGTCAGTTACAAGTTCTAGGGTTTTACCCCTTTGAATTTCCTATCTATGCTAGTCTTGTTCTCCAAGGATCCGAAGGCGTCATGGGCCCTGGTCATCTGAAAATCTTCATGGGCCAGCGTATGTCTGCTGTGGGCCTTCCTTGGGCTGGACCAGTATGTCAAGTCACGCATTGTGAGGGTATAACCATGTCAGTAGCCCCTGAGTGATCAGTCGAATCGTAGGTTCGGCTGAGGACTCTTCTATCCTTCGGGTGAAACTATGTATTAGTAGTATATGTGTGTAGGGATTGTTGATGCGTGTGCCTGACTCACCCGACGGATCAGGGTCAGTTAACTGTCTTAGGACGAAACAACACGATCTTCTTCAGGTTCAAGTCCCTCAACTCGGACCTGGAACATATGCTGGCGTAATTCGACTCAGGCCGTGGAGGTCTTACAGGAGTGGAATTCCAGTGATTTCAATTAATGTACCCAACGCGTCCGTCAGGATTTTTCATCACGCCTGTTGGCATGGATTTATACTAGCAGAGCGCAGTCATATACGTTGCCAGGCCATCAGATGATATCTGCAGGTCATATCTTTGCGCCGCAGACGCAACATCCGAACATTTGTCGCCACGGAGGTGCTTCGGGTGGCCAAGGAGATTTGTAACTCACTCAGCGTTTTGTTGAGGCAAAGTTGCCAAGAAGCATTTGCGTGCTGATCTGAAAGATCACAGTCGAAGAATTCATAGGGTGCGCGACCAGCGCTCCCTATGGGAGTAGCTCTTTAGTGTCTGCTCGAGTCAGAGACTCGAAAGCAGACTTTAGTTCAAGCATTGTTCAATTGTTAAGTCCGTAGGACTCAAAAAAATTTGGATGCTTAAATCCATCCTCCCTATGGGAGTATCCCCCGAGTCCGTAGTGGAGTCGTAGACTCGACGTAGGACTCGAAGAAATACTTTGTCGTTATTCATCTTCCGGGTGCGCGACCAGCGCTCCTGATAGGAGTAGCCCCCGAGTATTTAGTCGAATCGAAGATTAGAGTGATTACTCTTAGCTGTGGAGCCGAAGAATTGTAGTTGGTGCTAGTATAGCTTTTGATGGCATCAGTGCTGACGATCAATGACCTCAAGCGTCTGCTACGCCAGAGATGACTTGACTGGACGAATGTGGGTCCCACTTGCTGACTTTGAATTGACCGGTCACGCGCGGCGTGGAGATAATTACGGCGTCTCCTCGATTTCCGCGCGTAGTGGACGGCGTGGTAACGGCGGTTCGTTGTGATGTTGACACATGTACGGTCAGATCTGCCGTTGGCGTTAGGTCTTCTGGATGGACGCGCATGCGCCTTCGCTGTTATAATCATTGGGGAAAGCTGCGGTTTGTTTTCACCGCATCAGTTCTTCGTTTTCATTGCTTCCTTGTGCTCTAGCGATTCTTGCTGCGCGCTGGGATTTCCTTCCACATTTCCGTCTTTGTTTCTGCGTTTTCACCGCCGACACCGCCATAGCGCAATGGGGAAACCAAAGAAATCTTCATCTGCGGTTGGGACCAGCGCCGCCGGAGGAAAGAAGGGCACCGCCACTACTCGTGTCACCGATGGTGGCTGGCGGCGATCAGAAACGCGGGAGAGCGATCTCCGCAGCTTATGCGGCTGGGCCGATCCCAAGATAGGGAGGCCGTCAAACTCCCAAGAATGAGGTAATCCCCGCCCCATCCGGGTATCGGGTTATGTTTCTCGCCTTCGCTTTGTGGGTTTTTTTCCAGTCCACTTCCTCCGTGGACCGCTCTTCTTCTATGGGATTCATTGCATCATCCGTCACCCAATTCTCTTCTCCACATTGTGTTTTATCACTTTTATGAGTCTGGCTTGGCATTGAGCCGCACTTTGGCCTCTTCCGGAACCTCTATTCCGTGAAGAGGCAACCTGGTTCGGATGGTGTGTATCCCATTGGGGGTTTCATCATCTCCCTCAGTCCCAATCTTCTCTTCTTTTCTTTTTCCATGTCCGAATCTGTCTAGTACTGGCGGAGGCGATGGTTATATATCCGCGACTCCGTAGTGCCTGGGCAAGATTTTGGTCTTGTTCCCTTTGACCCTTCCCAAATGATTGAGCGAAAAAGGTCCCGTAAAAACCAAATCTTGGACGGTGAGGTGGCGGAGATAGAGGCCCTTTACCGTCGGGTGGAGGATCTCCAGCTGATTCCGGAGAAGGAGGTGAACGGCGTGGACATCATCCGAACTTTTCTTGAGCGTCGGGTGCAGCCTCTCCAAGAGAGGGCGCACCCGATGTTTCTTTATTCTGGGTGCCGTGATCCGACGAGGGTTTCGTCTGAGAAAATGTCCGAGGGGGATCTTGACAAGGCCCTTCACGCGCTGCTGAAGTTCAAAGCCGGAGAAGAAATCCCAGGGAAGTCGCTAACTCCTCCATTTTCTTCGGCGTTGGCCGTACCGCAGGTGTAGATTTGTGCATGTAGTGCTTTTTGTCGACTATGTATTTATTTCCTTTGTTTGCTAACAAAGTTCCTTCTGATTTTGCAGAGCTTCAAAGTGCCGGGCATGGTACCGCCATTGCCCGAAAGGTATCCGAATGCCCCGGATAATGAAGTGGTTGATTCCGTGTCCGAGCTGCCATCGGCGCGATCTCCGGCGGAGGATGCCGACGAGTCGAGTGAGGACCATACGCGAAAATGGTCACGGAGCTCCAGCGAGTCTTCGGATGCTTCGACTCCTCCGACTCCCAGAAACCCTCTGGGCCTTGAGCGTCATAGTGACGGTCATGGAGGTTCTTCTTCTCCCATTCCTGCCATTCCTGTGCGGGCTGTAGCACCGCACCCGCCAGCGAAGCGGAAGAAGGAAGAGAAAAAGGAGGAGAAGAAGGAAGAAAAGAAGGAGGATAAGAGAGCCCGAAGGACTCCTCATCTTCGACCGAGCTCACCGGGCTCGTAAGTTTCTTTTTGTACTATTGTCCTTTTCCTTCATGATTGTTGCGCTTGTCGATTGGTTCAGATACGTGCATTCCTCCCATGATTCCTCCAAAGGTGGTGCGCGGGAGATGATGGGGAGTCGAAAATGCGTCTCCGCGCCTCCGACGGTGGCGACTTGGTGGCGGCTCGGATCCTCCGCTGCGGAGGTGGTTGTGCCTCAGAATTTCGCAGGCGGTCCTTCGGAGTCGCCCTCAGAGCATGTAAGTTTTTCTGCTTCATGTCACGGGGGGAGCCCCCGAGTGTCTTCGTGAGCGAACTTTGTTTTTACTCCTTTGTGTTGGGCGTGGCCCCCAAGTCCTTCTCTCACTGCTATTTCTTTTTCTTCAGCCTTTTGTGCAGGAGGCCAAGCGGCTGGTGCAGGAGCGCTTGGCGCTGGAAGCGAACCTTCGGCAGCTTCAAGGTACCTATCTGCCTTTTAGCGCTTCTCTTATTTGTCCTGGTCCTGTCTTTTGACGCTTTCTTGTCTTGAATGCAGAGGAGCATAACGATTCTCTCCGTGATGTCGACGCTCTCAAGAAGAGCCTTGGCCAATCGGAGCAGAAGGCCGAAGCCGCCATTGGCGCGAAGGAATGCCTCGAGCTAGAGCTGACTAAGGCAGCCGAAGCGAAAGAGCGTCTGCAGCAGGAGGACGCGGACCGTGAGGAGCAGCTGGCCACCGTTGCGGCTGCTCGTGAAAGAGAGGTGGCGGCGAAGCTCATGGATGCTGCCAAGGCTATTTCGGGTGAGTGCTACATTTTGTGTATGTTTTTTCATGCCTCTTGTCTTCTTCTGTGTTGCTTTTCTTCATGTCTTCCTTCTTATCTTTGTCTCAGATGCCGCAGGCATCGAGTTTGACCGCGGTGCTCTAGAGCACGGGAGTGCTCTAGATGATGCTACTGTGGCGGTCGAAGACCGCTACAGCACCGTCACGCCCTTGCCAAGGCGAAGAGGTCCTTGGTCGCTTCTACAAGGAGCTTGTCCCTAAGGCGCATCCTCGATGATGTGGACGCCTGCGGAGGCTGTCACCGGCGCTGCGCATAAGAACAAACTGAAGGGCATCGGCGCGTCCGTCGGGCTGGCGATGGCCTTGGCGGCTAGAGCGGAGCTGGATCTGCCCGAGATCACCTCTCGGATGCCGACGACTGCGGATGGATCCGAGGTAGCATTTTCTGCCTACTCGTCGCAGTTTATATGAGCCCAAGCTCATTGATTTGCTGTCTGAGTATGCACTGCGGCAGCAGGGCGGGGCCAAATCTAGGCAGTCTGGCTCCAAGGCGACTCAGGGTGCCGCATCTTAGGCGTTTGTAGACGTAGGGTAGTTTGTAGTCTACTTTTGTTGTAAATATCTTGAAGAACACCATCCTTGTGCCACGTAGTGGCCTTTAATTAATTATGCAGAGTTGTGCTCTATCATTTGTCTGAATGTCTATGTTCCTTTCTTTTTCTGCTGCTATAGGTTCCTTCGGGTGCTGACCCTGTTGACACCCCATCCGAAATGCCGCTGCGGCCATCTTTGGATGATTCCTCGCAACTCACTTTTCTTCGGGATCGTGTGCGTAGTCTGGAGAGGGAGTTGCTCGGGTTACGCGGTCATGCCGACGTTTGGAAGTCCAAAGCAGATCGTGGTGCAGCCAGAGAGGAGTACTTGATGGCGGAGCTGGTTCATGCTGGCGACATTTGCAATGTAAGTTGTACTTTGGTTCGAGCTGTAGCTCAGTTCTTCAGATGGGCCTGCTGGCCTTACTCTTATTTTGTGCGATTATCGCAGGTGCGAATATTGCTCCGAGGGAAGAAAAGGAGCATGTCGCTGTTCGGGTCAATTGCTTGACTCAACAGGACATGGAGGCTGGCGGCTTCTTTTGGATGGATCGTGATCGCGCCATGGCTCTGACGACGGTGCAGGATCGTGTTCATCAAGTTTCGCGGGTGCTCCGCCATGCGCATATCGCTTTTCTGTCGCACGTCATGTTCCCTTTGGATGCCGTACCGACAAGCCTTGCGGGTCTTCTTTCGAAGTTTCGGAACGCAAGCAATGTCAAGGAGTTGGTGCGGCAGCAGCTTGTCGCAGGAGTGAAGGCTGCTTTGTCTCTTATGAGGCTGCACCGGCCTGACGTGGATTTGGCTGTTGTGGCCGTTGGGCCACCCCTTCGTCCTGATGGTGGCGAGTGGGACATGCGTCCGCATTACGCGGCTGTAAGGCAGAATGTCGAGCAGGTTGTAGATTTTTTTGAGCATCGTGCTCAGGTTATTCTTCAGAATAGGTAGAACCTGAAAAAGGAGATAGATGTAAAACTTGTATATTTCGGCTGGGCGTGTTGTGCCCTTTGTTGTAAAGGTTTGTTTGTTGTGAGCACGCAGTGCTTTGATTGAGTATGTGTCCTTTTCGTTTGCCTAACGTTGTCAGCTACTCAGGTGTGCACGTTTGATCCTCAGTCGATGAAATCGTGAGGTGGGGGAGCCCCCGAGTGCGTTTGTAGCATGTAGTAAGGTTGCAGAAATAGTGAACCGAAGTTTTGGGGCGAGACACTTAGCTTTACTTATATCGTAATGGAGGAGGTACATTGTTCGGCTGAGTAGCCTTGGCTAAAAGCCTTATTGAAAGTAAAGGGGTAGGTAGCTAGGGATAGAATCGTCGCAGGTGCGCGATGTTCCATAGGTTGGAGTATGCGACTCCAGACTCCACGTGCTTGAGGCGATAGGCGCCACCTGGGATGACTTCGGTGATGACGTAGGGTCCTTCCCATGGTGACTCTAATTTATTCGGTCGCTTTTGCTTGAGTCGCAGGACGAGGTCTCCTTCGACGAAGGACCTTGGGCGCAGCCGGCGGCTATGGTAGTTGCGGAGACTCTGCTGGTACACCGCTGATCGTGCTGCTGCTATGTCCCGTGCTTCGTCGAGTGTGTCGACGGCATCTTCGAGTGCAGCCGTGGATTCGGCTTCATTGTGTTTACGACCCGTGGGCCTGTGGCGTTTCGCCGGTAGCACGGCCTCGGCTCCGTGAACCATGAAGAACGGTGTGTAGCCTGTGGAGCTGTTTGGCTTAGTCCGTAGGCTTCACAGGACGGATGGTAGTTCTTTTGTCCAGTTTCCAGCTTTTTGTTCGAGTGAACTCATGAGGCGCTTCTTGATGCCGGCGCCGACTCGGCCGTTGGCCTTTCCACTTGCCCGCTCGCTTGCGTGCTATCGAGGCATATGTGATGTTGATCCCAAGGCCTTCGCAAGTCCCGGAATTCTTCGAGATGAAGTTCGATCCGTTGTCGGTGATGATGTTGTGCGTACGAACAACCGTAGACAATGGACTCAAGAACTTGACGGCAGTTTTTTTCGGTTGGTGACCGCATGGCCTCGATCCACTTGGTGAATTTGTCGATCGCAACCAGGAGGAAGACGTGTCCCCTTCGATGATTTTGGCGGTTGTCGATCATGTCGAGGCCCCATTGAGCAAAAGGCCAGGCTATGGGTATGGGTCGAGCTCGGACCTGTGCGCGGTTTGTCGCCGAACCGCTGGCATCCGTTGCATCTTTGGACGATGTCCTTTAAGCGTCATGGTCATGGCAAGAGAATCTGCTCAGAGAGCTTTGCGACAAGGGAGCGGCTGCCTGCGTGATGGCCGCAGATGCCCTCATGGATGTCTAGGAGTATGGCTTTGCCATCGTCGATGGTGACGCACCGTTGTAGTACACCCGTGATGCTGCGCTTGTACAGCTCACCATTGATGATGGTGAAGGCTTTTGACCGACGAGATATGCGCCGAGCGTCAGTCGGGCTGTCAGGCAATTCTCCATGTAACAAGAACTGGAGGTATGGGCGCGTCCATGTTTCTTCGACTGCCATGACCTGCATTAGGTTGATCATGGCTACCTCTGTGTCCAGTTTTTTGGGTCCTTCGCGTCCTTTGGGTAGCGTGGCTCCCGAGTGTTCTGCTTCTTCGGGTGATCCCTTGGGGAATTTCCGCTTGATGGATGGCACGCAGATCTGTTCGAGGAACACACCTGGTGGCACCTTTGCGCAAGTGGAGCCGGTGTTGGCGAGTCTGTCGGCTTCCTCGTTGCTTTCTCTTCCAACATGCCGAAGCTCGCAGCCGTTGAATTCTCCTTCGAGTGCGTAGAGCGCGATACGCGATCATGTTTTCGGCGTGGTATCGTGACTCATTCATCGTCTCACGGACGACGAGGTTGGAGTCACCAGAGATGACCAGGCGCTGCGCGCATATCTTGCCATCCTCATGCCATGGATGAGGGCTTCAGATTCGCCTCGTTGTTGGAGGCTCGAATTTCATCCGGAGGACGTACTTCATCTTGTCGCTTATGGGAGGTCAAGATGACCTCGCCTCGCCCGGCTTCACGCTTGAGCCGCCAAAGTGCATCGTCCATGACCGCAACATATCCGGGTATCCGCAGCAGCTCCATCCAATGTACCAGGAAATCCGGAAGGACTTGAGATTTGATTGCGTGTCGCTTCGTAGATGATGTCCAAGGGTGACACCGATGCCCCACAGTGGTCACCCGCCCCAGCCTCGGATTATTCAGATGCTATTCGGGGTGCCTCGCTGACGACCATCACTTGGTGCTCACGGAAGTAATGGCTCACCCGCCGAGCCATCATGAACACGCCGTAGGCAAGCTTCAGTAGTGAGGGTACCTCTGCTTTGTTGGTGTTAGTACCTCGTGAGGTAGTAAATTGGGCTGGACCCGTGGGTCTTGCCTTCTTCGGTCGCTCGACCACAGTACGGTCCGACCACTGTGTGTGGCTGCTATGTACAGCAGCAGGGGCTCGCGCTCCTTTGGTGTAACCAAAACGGGCGAGGTGGAGAGGAGCCGCTTGAGGCTTTCGAATGCGTATTTGGCTTCTGGTGTCCACTCGAACTTGTCTGCCTTGCACAGCAACTGATATAATGGTAGGGCCTTCTCGCCCATGCGGATGATGAACCTGCTTAACGCTGCTACTCGTCCTGCGAGCTGCTGGACGCCTTTGAGGTTTTTCGGCTTCTCCATCGTCATGATGGCTTTCATTTTCTTCGGGTTTGGCTCGATCCCTCGTTGAGAGATGAAGTACCCGAGCAGCTGACCCGATGGGACGCCGAAGGCGCACTTTTCGGGATTGAGCTTGATCCTGTAGATATCGAGGTTGTCGAACGTCTCGCAGAGATCGTCGATAAGTGTCCTTGCCTCCTTGGTTTTTATTACTATGTCGTCGACATAGACTTGGACGTTGCGACCGATCTGGTCCTTGAGGCAGGCCTGCATGCATCGCTGCTACGTGGCACCCGCGTTCTTTAGCCCGAAGGGCATTGTGTTGTAATAGAATACTCCGAACGGTGTGATAAACGTCGTTTTCTCCTGATCTTCGACCTTGAGTCGAATCTGGTTATAGCCTGAGTAGGCGTCGAGGAAGGAGAGTTTCTCGCAACCTGCAGTCGAATCGATGATCTGGTCGATCCGAGGAAGAGGGAAGTGGTCCTTTGGGCAGTGCTTGTTTAGTGACGTGAAGTCCACGCACATCCGCAGGATGTCCGTGTCCTTCTTTGGAACCATCACTGTGTTTGCAAGCCACTCGCTTTCCTTGATTTCCCTGATAAAGTATGCGGCGAGCAGTCTATTGATTTCCTTGCCGATAGCTTCGGTTCGTGGCTCCGACAGTCTTCGGATGGACTGCTTGACTGGCTTGGTGTCTGTAAAGACATTGAGTGCATGCTCGGAGAATTCCCTGGGAACTCCTGGCATGTCCGCAGGACACCAGGCGAAGATTTCCCAGCGCTCACAGAGGAATTCGACGAGCGCGCCTTCCTATGCGAGTGAGGTCATTGCCATCGGGCCGCCTTGGAGGCATCCGGATGGACTTGTACTTTCTTGGTGTTGACGGTGGAGTCAAGGACATGTCGTGCGTCGCCTTGTGACGGGGTACCCCATTGTTCATCACCTCACGGAGCCTTACAAGCTCGTCTTGCATGCCGAAAGATCGGGAGATTTTGTTGAAATCTCGTCGCATTGGTCCGATCGTGAAGCTCCGTGGACCGTGATGACGCCTTGGTCGGCATCTTGAGTAGTAGGTACGCGAGTGTGGGACGGGAACCTTGCGAATGCTACACGCAGGATGGCGTGGTATTGCGACGACACCCACCACTTCAATTTAGACGCCCCGCCGGAAGTTGTCCGGCTTCCCAAAGATGATGTCGAGTCCTATTTTGCCCAGGGGGAATATGCCCTTCCCTGGGACAATTCCGTGGAACGTTATGTCTGATTGTTCCAGGCTGCATTGCGGGATCCGCATAGCTGCTAGAGTGCTTGCGAACATTAGGTTGATGCCGCATTTGTCCATGAAGACGCGACTCATCTCAAGCCTCCGATATGTGCCTCCAAAGACCAGTGGCAGCATGACTGGGCGAGGATCCGCAAGGTGATCCGCGAGTGAATGTGATGCAGACTCGATCCGCGAGGTACTCGAGAGATTGCAGCGGAGTTGCCACGCTGTTGATTTGTCGGGTGATTTTCTTCGCACCCTATTTGTGGGGCGCCCTTCCGATCATATTTAATGCACCTTTTGGTGGGGGTACCCCATCCGGCGTTGTTCTGATACCGGTGCGATCGTTGGTTTGGGCCTCCAATAGGCGGGGCGGAGGAGCTCCGTGTGCTACTTCTCTGGCGCAGCGTGTTTCAACGCAGGATCGGTGCTTGTTGCCTCATCTCGCACCATGCTTTCGCTGAGTTTCGAACTCGCGACAGTCCTTGAGCATGTGGTCGGCTTTCTTTACGCCATCCTGCTTTGTCGATGTAGAAGTGGATGGTGCATGAACCCGAAAGTTTTTCAATGCCGAGGGTCCGTTGTCGCGTCGCGGCTACACGATCGCTGGTCGCCCACCGTCGCGAAGTTTCTCCGCGTATCCTCTCGCCGCTATGTTGTTGTCGTTGCGGTGGTCGGCGTAGCCGGCCGCGACCATGTCAGGTCCGTCGCGGTCCTCATAGACGCGCGATCTATGCTTGATGCGGCGTTCACGTCTTCGGCCGTAGTCGTCCTCTTCATCCGATTGTGCTCGGTGAATGCAATCTTCGCCGTCAGCCCACCTGTTGGCGATGTACATGAGGTGGTCGAGTGTCTTGGGCTTGACGCGCCCAAGTTCCTCCTTGAAATCTTGCTTGACGCCTCTCAAGGCGTCGATGGCCCTCTCTTGGAGATATGTGCTGCAGAGTTCTTGGTGGTAGACAGGTAGTATGTACGAGCGAATAGATTTACCTGCTCGAGTGCAGGCTCGCAACTCTTCGATTGAGGCGGCCTCTTCTGGTGCCCTTGAAATTTTGGATGAAGCTGTAGCTCCTCCCAACCGGATGGACCCTTATGATAAGTCATTGAGCCAAACCGCGATGCGCTGTCACCGCACAAGGCATTGCATGGCGGTTTCTTTGCTACCACCGTGCAGCTTGACGGATGACAGATGGTCACTGAGCCAAGATTTTGGATCTTGCGTGCCATTGAACTTCGGAGTATCCGAAGGAAGCTTGAAATTGTGTGGCATCTGTGTTCGCCGAACAGATCTGCTGAAGCATCGAGCTCCGCAGAGTTCTCCTTCATCTTCATCCATCTCGAACTCGGACGAGCATGCGCGTTTGGCTCGTGCTTTGTCAATTTTGCGTTGTGTAAGCGCTTCTCTGGCGTCGTAGTCGCGTTTATGGCGATGCAAGCTTTTCTTCCTTCGAGGAAGGTCGTGCTCCTCTTCCTCTTCGGATGAAGGGGTGGGGCTCCGGTCGCGCCTGGCCGGAGCTTTCTTCTTCGGCTCCGCAGGAGCGTCTTCATGGAGCGCATCTCCGACGAGTCCGAGCCCGGTGAGTGCGGACTTATGCATGGATCTTTTCGGGTCCCCTTTCGGAGGTTGGTGGGCCGCGAGATACGCAGTGGCTGCCATGATCGCAGCTTGCAGTGTCTTTGGGATGATGTTGCCGTCGGCATCCATATCCATGAACGATGTGTGGAGAGTTCGGGTCACATCACGGCGCTCCTTGGGATCCATGTTCTCCACCCGCGAGCGGTGCTTGTTTCCCTGGTTTCCGTTCGTGCTAGAGTCGGGTGCCATGGCGGAGAGCGCAGCTCGTCGCGCGCTGGACTCAGAGGCTGCTTGCTTGCGTTTGTCGAGCGTCTCCTGCATCTTGACTTGCTTCTTGTGCTCCTCGATGAGGAGGTAGTGGTATGCCATCACTAGATCGCGTGGGGAGTCCACAGGCAGGACTATGTCGCCTGCGACGGCACGGCGTGCCTGGACCCATCCTTCTTTGCTAAGTTGGATGACGTGGCCGTTGTTTTCCCCTTCGGGTGGGGGGGACTGGCTTCTTCTATTCCCGCCGTTTTTGTCCTGCGGGTTGGGGTTCGTGTTGGGCGGCGGGTTAGGCGTTTGCTGCTCCTGGATGACTGCGGCGCATTGGTAGCGCTCGTAGATTGGTCCGCTGTTGCCGCAGCTTTCGGATCTCGAACCGTAGGTCCCTTCATCCGAAGGTGGATCGCACAGATCGGAGTTGCAGCTGCTGCCGTCGTAGAACTCATCTGTCGATGGTGATGTGCGCAGCACGGGGTGTGGAGCCCATGAGGCGGGCCTGATTGATGGCACGGGCACCCGCTCAAGAAGGCGGAGGGTGCCAGTTTGTCCCACCTGGAAGAAGAAGCTCCCGAACAAAATTTCGAGTCCGTCGCCTACGGGCTCGAAATCTTTCATGGTGGCCGGCGAGTGGGCGGTGAAGTCGAAAGTACCAAAGAGGAGGTGATTCTCCGTCGCCGCGGAGTTGTAGATCGATCGGGTCGGGACCGTCACGATCGCACAATCAACAGCCCGATTCCTCATGGCGGGCGCCAATTGACGAGGTTTGATCTCACAATGCCAATTGTCATGGACTTGGGTTTTGGAGAAGATGGGGATCTGGAGATCGTGGAACGTTAATGACAAGCAACTGGGGACACGAGAGATTTACCTGTGTTCAGGCCTCAAGGAAAACCCTACTCCTGCTTGTTCGCTCTTGATTACGGCGAACCGAAGGTTACAGGTGCGCAGATTCGATCTGGCGTGAGGTGCGTATCGAGGTATGAGTCGAGATCTAGGACGTGCCTCCGGCCTTTATATAGACTTAGGCAGGTCCCGGGCATAGTCCTAGTCGGTTACAAGTTCTAGGGTTTTACCCCTTTGAATTTCCTATCTATGCTAGTCTTGTTCTCCAAGGATCCGAAGGCGTCATAGGCCCTGGTCATCCGAAAATCTTCATGGGCTAGTGTATGTCTGCTGTGGGCCTTCCTTGGGCTGGACCAGGTATGCTGAAGTCACGTACCCGTAGGGTATAACCATGTCACCAAGATCTATCTACTATATTGTAGCAACGAGTCAATAGAGGAACTCACCCTCGAAGATTCCAAAGCGGTTAACAAGAGCGGATTCTCGTGGGTGATGTAGTCGTACTCTTTCCGATCTCAAGATCGCGTAGACGATCCTTCCGGCGCCGCGTTCAGCGCAGCCATGATCGGTCACATGCTCGATACTGATGAAGACCTTCCTCTCCTTGTTCCAAAGAAAGTGAGAGGTTGTAGCACTCTCCTCGTGATTCCAAGAAGACGACGGCACCTAAGTAGAGGGGAGATCTCGCAGGGCTTCGCCTTAAGCCGGAGCGAGTATGGTGGACTATGAGAGAGGCTTGGCGATCTAAGGTTTAGAGGCACCAAGTAGAGGGAGCTAAGCCGGCGGCTAGGGCAAGGGGATTGCCCCAAGTCGGCGGCTTGGGCAAACCCTAGGGCGGCGGCCGCTCTGGTGGCCGGCGGCGGCTAGGGTTAGGTTTAGAGGGGCAAGGTGTGTGTCTTGGAGGGGCAGCCCTGCCCCTCCTTATATAGGTGGAGGGGGCGTCCAAGGGGAGGGGAGTCCCTCCCCAACTCGGCTTCCAAGGCCGGCGGTGGAGGGAGAGGGACTTCCTCCCCAAGTAGGTTTCCTACTCTCCCTCCACCAAGCAAACTTGCCGTTTGACTTTTCAAATTGGCGTTTGACTTTTCAAACTAGGATTTGAATTATCCCTTTATTTTGCTCAGCGATGACACCTAGTACATGATTCAACCATTCCAACTTGTAATGACACATTCATGTACCCTTCCCCTCCGGAGTGCCGGACATTCCGGGACCTTCTAGAACATTCCCTGATGAAAACACCGGAACCATTCTCCAACCCCGAAACAGGACTTTCCTTATATGAATCTTATTCTCCGGACCATTCCGGATCTCCTTGTGATATCCCGGATCCCATCCGAGACTCCGAACAACATTCGGTCTCTTACTCATCATTCCATAACTACTCAACAACATCGAATCCTTAAGTGTGTCTCCCTACGGTTCGTGAATTGTGCGGACATGATCGAGACACTTCTCCGAACAATAACCAATAGAGGAATCTGGAAATTCATATGGCTCCCACATATTTCTATGATTACTTATGATCGAATGAACCACTTACATACGATACCAATTTCCCTTTGTCTCACGATAGTTTACTTATCCGAGGTTTTGATCGTCGGTATCTCTGCATACCTAGTTCAACCTCGTTACCGATAAGTACTCTTTTCTCGTTCCCATGGTATGTGATCCCTTGTGAACCAGTCACATGCTTGCAAGCTAATTGGATGACATTCCACCGAGAGGGCCCAGAGTATATATATCCGTCATATGGATGGACACATCCCACTCTTGATCCATGTGTCTCAACCCATACTTTCCGAACACTCAATGCCACCTTTATAACCACCCAGTTATGGTGTGGTGTTTGATGTCATCAAAGCATCCTTCCGGTGATGGTGATAAGCATGATCTCATGGTCGAAGGAATTAGGTTACTATGTATCAGAAAGCTTATAGCAAATGAACTATATTAAATGACTTGATCTTTATGCTACGCTTAACTTATAGGAGTATGTCCATCACATCATTCTCCTAATGATATGGCCCTGTTGTTAATAACATCTCTATGTTCATGATCAGGAAACCATGATCATATATTAACCAACAAGCTAGTTTAACAAGAGGCTTTACTAGGGACTCTTTTATGTTTACAAATCACACAAGTATTAATGTTTCCGGTTAATATAATTATAGCATGGTATGTAAACATTTATCATAAGTGTGAAGATATATAATAACCACTTTATTATTGCCTCTTGGGCATATCTCCAACAGTCTCCCACTTGCACTAGAGTCAATAATCTAGTTTCAAACCTTTGTGTATTCAACACCTATGGCTTTCTGGTGTCGTATGTACACGATTGCTAGTGGTCAACTGATCTCCGGATCTGACACTTCCAGATCCGTGTGTAATTGCATGTCTTTGCGTCTCTACGCATCACTTATTCTCCAATGAGATGGCTTTGTACAAATTTGGTCCTTTGGTGTGACCTTTAGTTATTTGGGGTTAAAACATGTTGATAATATTGCCGTACAATATATCTTCATAGTATTATCCCTGCTGTGAACTACACCTAGTTTGGTAACAAACTACTTGACACAAATGCCCTCTTTTGTTGTTATAACAGCAGTTATATACTTAGCCTTTTGTTGTAGTATCTGTCACATTATCTTAACTTTGGAACTCATCCAAATTCATTATGGAACTCTCATTCCATCATATTGTGCCACCCTTAGTTTAGATTGAGATAAACTTAATTTGTACTTTGTGACAAAACTAGTATCAATGTAATTCATTTACAATGAAATAACCATCTATTTGTCACTTCTACAAAATAATATATTCTTATTTCTTTTACAAGATCATAAGAATATATTTACTATTGTCCAATAATCATCTTATGAATCATTATGGTATACGATCATAACATTTAGAGCATAGGAAATATGTGGATTTGTACACATCACAGCATGATTGATAAAATACTCTTTGTGTTTTTATACATCAAGTATCAATCTATACTTGAATCTTTGTTTCACTTACCAAGTGTCAATACACTGGAATATATCATCAATATTGAACTCATTCAATCCTTTCTGTGCGACAAGAACCTTTCTTGTAGTTTCTATATTGAACTCATTCAATATATCATCTATGTACTTTCGGCACAACCATATTAGCGTCTATTGATGCCAAATATTTGGGTTTTGCCTAAGTCTTTCATCGAGATAAAATTCTTATCATGTGTTAATAAAAGATACATTATTTCCAATCAACAGTATGTCTTCCACATAATGTATTAGAAACATGTCTTAGCGCTCCCACTTAATTTCTTGCAAATGCAAGCATCTTCATCGTCTCCGATGAAATTAAACTCTTTTAACAGTTTCATCATAGTGAAGATTCCAACTCCGCGATGCTTACTTCAACCATTGAAGTTTGCATATGCTTTTAGCATCCTTTGAATTAACAAAACCCTTTGGACCGTGTCATGCATACGTCCTTGGTAACCATTCTATTAGAAGAACTTGTTTTGTTTATTCAACACATAACAAAATTATATGTCGTGGTTGCTACATTAATCCGTCTAGACTAAATATCGCTATGAAATATCAGATCTTGCCATAGTCAACCTTTGAACATTGGTGTGAACTCTTTCCCAACATGTTGACTATTTCATAGATGTGAAACATCCATGTCTATTGCTTTATAGATCCAAATACGACTATAAGGTCTTGTACCTTTCCAGAGGGTCTTTCAAATTCAAAGCTTGATCTCTCGTATATGGAACTATCACGGATTTTATGGCTTCAAGCCATTTGACGGAGTCAGGGCCCATCATCGCTTCTTTGCATGTAGTCGGATCATTATTGTCAAATAATGATTTAACTCTCAAATCTTGGTATTTGATTGTTTACCCGACCTACTTGTTTCAATAGGAACTTAGATCTCCGTGGCCACAACCTTTGAGGCACGTGAGCCACGAGCATTGTTGCTGCCTCCGGAACACTTTTCGGCGCTGCGCAACTTTTATCATATAGCTAAGGTTCTTTTAACCTTATCAAAGTTCTATTGTCCTCCCACTTAACTTTTCACGAGCAATTCCTTCTCTAAGAAACTTGACGTTTTAAGCGACAAACACTTTTGTCTTTGGTGTTATGGAGGAATACTTAACTATTTTTCAAAATAACATACAAAGATATGTTCATCCGATTTTGGTTGCAAACATCTTTCTTATGCATAGCATACCAATTTTTAAGAAAGGACAACTTGGGTTTTATCCCAAACCATAACTTTATATGGTGTCAATTCAACAGATTATGATGGAGCTCTTTTCAGTGGAAAAACGGTAGTCTCTAAAGCTTCTAATCTTTAAAATATAATGAAAGTTTTATGAATTACACCTTTGATCTTACCATGTCAAACAAGGTTTAATTACATATCTCGAACGCTCCATACTCTTATGGTGTTTCGGGAAATGCAAATCCACGGAACGATTCCTTAAATCTTAGGTATTATGATAAACTTGTAACTCAAATATCTTCCTTTATGATCTTATCATAAACTATTTATATTCTTGTTACAATGATTTTGCACTTCATCTTGAAAATATTTGAAATTTTCAAATGTTTCATACTTCATCCTTATTAAGTAAATATTCATATATTCACTCAAATTTTCGGAGAAAGTATATAAATTTGAAATCCATCGCTCTTGACTACACATAATGGACTTCATATAACAATATGTACAAGTTCCAATACGCTAGTCATTCGTTCCCTTTTGGCCTATGAACGAAGTTTTAATTATCTCTAGGAAAGTTTAACAAGCGTCATTTGATCAAAAATCAAAAAACTCCAAAATTCCATCCATATGGAGTTTCTCCATGTTTTCTTTCCAATATAATTTAAACGACGATGTCACTTCCTAAGTGATCTTTTAATTTGTCTTTCGACATTTTTAGCACTAGTTTTATGGATGTGATTTCTCCAACGAGATTTGAAAATCATCCATATTTTATGGATTACGGCAATTAATTGAACAACCCTTTTGTTCTCATAATACATAATAAAACAAATCTTGAAGGCAAGCTTTGATGTTTAACGAGCAACACAATAACCCTTTATTTGTTCTCGATGAATATTATCACATATTATTTTGCTAGTTACTTAGGCCATTGTAATTCATGAATTCTGTTGTTTGTATGACGATTCATACCAACAAATTCAGTATCCAATACTTAAGAACCACATTATTTAACAAGCAAAGAATACAGCCATAACATGTATATCCTTTATATACCTAAACTGAACAATTCTAGTCTTTTATTTTCTGCCATATATTTATGAGATTCTCTTCCAGTATTTCTTTTCTGTTTGAAAGAATCTATCAATATCAATAGTGGAGCCATATACATGACACATAGTCCAAAGCATGTATAGTAAAATACCAATGTCTTTGGACTTGCACTTTGAAGTAGATCACCATCATCAAATGTTTGGTGTTCTTTAAAATTCCTTTCTTTAGTAATCTCTTGGTGTAGTAAACATTTTACCTACATCAAATATTCACCCTTATCATGGAATTATCCATGATCAAGATAATTTTAGCTTATAACGGTGAATCGCGAGTATAATGTTGCTCTCCAAATCCTTTTGGAGGATTAGGACAACTAGTGTCTCCAACCTTTTGCAAATTCTCATCAAGTATGAGAACGTGACTTCTGTCATATTATATTGTATCATGTTGCAACCAAAACTTCGTTTCAGATATCACAATATCTTCCACACATCATGGTTTCTGAAACAACTCTTTCAGATCCTAGATAACCTTGATATTAAGACAATCCTTTGAATATCAAGAATCATGGAGACAAACATGATACTCATACACTAACACTTGGAATTGTCACTCTTGATTTAATACCAATTATTAAACTTCATGGAGTAACCGGAACTTACTGAAAGTTTGCAATAGGACTTTTAAACTTTAGATTAACACTTCAAAACAATACGATACCAGTTTGTAAAGTAACTAACCAGAATTCTATAGTTCTATCATCTCAATAATAACTAAGCGCAAGGTGGTAAACGGGTGCCAATGACTACAACAACTATGCAAATTCACTTTGATTTAATTTATGATAAATAGTGTTCAACTTTTAATCATATTGCTGTTGAACTCCCACTCAAAACAATATCCCTCACATTGTTTTAGTGATCACACGAACCAAATCAACCACATCAAAACCGATCATCACGAGAGTTGATGTAGCTTCAATGGCGAACAATCAACATGTTCATCATATCTACTATATGACTCATGCTTTACCTTTCGGTGATCCGTGTTCCGAGACCATGTTTGTACATGCTAGGCTCGTCAAGATCAAACCTTAGCTTCTGCATGAGCAAATCTGGCTTGCTCACGTTGTATACACTCGCAGAATCTAACACACCCGATCATCACGTGGTGCTTCGAAACAACGAGCTTTAGCAACGGTGCTTACTAAGGATGAACACTTTAAAACTTGAAATTTGTGTGCTTGAGGGATCATCTTATAATGCTACCGTCGTGAACTAAGCAATACAAGATGCATAAAAGGATTAACATCACATGCAATTCATAATATGTGATATGATATGGCCTTTCTTCTTGTGCTTCCGATCTCCATCTTCAAGCACGAACATGATCTCCATCATCACCGGTGTGGCGTCAAGGTCAATGGCGCCGCTTCATGGTTGTCTTCCACCAGCATCAACTATTACAACTACTTTGAATAATAGACACGAAGGACTTAATGGAAACAACCATATGGCTCCTGCCGGTTGCCAACTTACAATAAGGAACATTGCATACATCATATATAATCACAATCATGGCCATATCACATCACAGCACACCCCTGCAAAACAAAGTTAGACGCCTCTAATTTTCTTTGCATGTTTTACGTGGTTTGGGGCTTTCAATAAGTGTCATTCTAACTTACGAACAAGAACCACAACATTGATACTAGTATTGTCAATCACCCGTTGTAAATTGAATCTTAACTATGTTGGGAGAAACAGGCACCCGCAAAGCCACTTATGCAATACAAGTTGCATGTCAAGCGTGGAGCAAGTCTCATGAACGATGTCATGTAAGGTTAGCCCGGGCCGCTTCATCCCACCATCCCGCAAGATGCAAAGTACACAAGAAGCAATCGACAACAAAAGCATCAACGCCCACAATGATCATTGTGTTCTACTCGTGCAACAGATCTACATATAAACCTGGCTCTGATACCAGGGGTTCGTAGCATGGAAAACAAAAAAAATCTACCGCATGCACACAAACAAGCCAAGATCTATCTACTAGATTGTAGCAACGAGTCGATAGAGGAACTCACCCTCGAAGATTCCAAAGCGGTTAACGAGAGCGGATTCTCGTGGGTGATGTAGTCGTACTCTTTCCGATCTCAAGATCGTGTAGACGATCCTTCCGGCGCGTGCTCCGCAGCGCTCCCGATCGGTCACACGTTCGTACTCGATGAAGACCTTCCTCTCCTTGTTCCAGCGATCGGCGGAGGTTGTAGCACTCTTCGTGATTCGGCAAGACGACAGTGGGTACCGGAAGTAGAGGGGAGATCTCGCAGGGCTTCGCCTTAAGCCGGAGCGAGTATGGTGGACTATGAGAGAGGCTTGGCGATCTGAGGTTTAGAGGCACCAAGTAGAGGGAGCTAGGCTGGCGGCTAGGGCAAGGGGATTGCCCCACTCAGCGGCTTGGGAAAACCCTAGGGCGGCGGCCGCTCTGGTGGCCGGCGGCGGCTAGGGTTAGATTTAGAGGAGCAAGGTGTGTGTCTTGGAGGGGCAGCCCTGCCCCTCCTTATATAGGTGTAGGGGGGGCGGCCAAGGGGAGGGGAGTCCCTCCCCAACTCAGCTTCCAAGGCGGGCGGTGGAGGGAGAGGGACTTCCTCCCCAAGTAGGTTTCCTACTCTCCCTCCACCAAGCAAACTTGTCGTTTGACTTTTCAAATTGGCGTTTGACTTTTCAAACTAGGATTTGAATTATCCCTTTATTTTGCTCAGCGATGACACCTAGTACATGATGCAACCATTCCAACTTGTAATGACACATTCATGTACCCTTCCCCTCCGAAGTGTCGGACATTCCGGAACCTTCTAGAACATTCCCTGATGAAAACACCGGAACCATTCTCCAACCCCGAAATAGGACTTTCCTTATATGAATCTTATTCTTCGGACCATTCCGGATCTCCTTGTGATATCCCGGATCCCATCCGAGACTCCGAACAACATTCGGTCTCTTACTCATCATTCCATAACTACTCAACAACATCGAATCCTTAAGTGTGTCTCCCTACGGTTCGTGAATTGTGCGGACATGATCGAGACACTTCTCCGAACAATAACCAATAGAGGAATCTGGAAATTCATATGGCTCCCACATATTTCTACGATTACTTTGCGATCGAATGAACCACTTACATACGATACCAATTTCCCTTTGTCTCACGATAGTTTACTTATCCGAGGTTTTGATCATCGGTATGTCTGCATACCTAGTTCAACCTCGTTACCGATAAGTACTCTTTGCTCGTTCCCGTGGTATGTGATCCCTTGTGAACCAGTCACATGTTTGCAAGCTAATTGGATGACATTCCACCGAGAGGGCCCAAAGTATATCTATTCGTCATATGGATGGACAAATCCCACTCTTGATCCATGTGTCTCAACCCATACTTTCCGAACACTCAATGCCACCTTTATAACCACCCAGTTACGGTGTGGTGTTTGATGTCATCAAAGCATCCTTCCGGTGATGGTGATAAGCATGATCTCATGGTCGAAGGAATTAGGTTACTATGTATCAGAAAGCTTATAGCAAATGAACTATATTAAATGACTTGATCTTTATGCTACGCTTAACTTATAGGAGTATGTCCATCACATCATTCTCCTAATGATATGGCCCTGTTGTTAATAACATCTCTATGTTCATGATCAGGAAACCATGATCATATATTAACCAACAAGCTAGTTTAACAAGAGGCTTTACTAGGGACTCTTTTATGTTTACAAATCACACAAGTATTAATGTTTTCGGTTAATACAATTATAGCATGGTATGTAAACATTTATCATAAGTGTGAAGATATGATAGTAACCACTTTATTATTGCCTCTTGGGCATATCTCCAACATTGATACGTCCAAAATGTATCTACTTTCCCGAACACTTTTGCTATTGTTTCTTCTCTAATTTGTGTGATTTGGATACAACTAATGCGGACTAATGCTATTTTCAGCATAATTGCTTTGGAGTCTCGTTTTGTGCAGGAAATCAACTTTCAGGAAAAATCCTAGAAAATATGCCGAAAATCCTATTTTCCTAGAAGACTCACGGAGCCAGAAGATGGAGGGGAGAAGAGTCCTGAGGGGCCCACATCACCCCCTGGCGCTTGCTAGGCCTGGTCGCGCTAGGGCATGGTGTGGCCGCCTCGACCTCTCCTTTCGCCTACATAAGCCCTCTGACCTAAAAAAAACGAGGGGTTAGATGTTTTTCGAGAGAGAGTTCCGCTGTGCCGCCACCACTAGAAACCGCGATTCGGAACCAGAAACTCCGTTCTAGCACCCTGCCGGGATGAGGAATTTGAGGAGATCGTCGCCATCATCATCACCAACGCCTCTCCATCAACCATCCATGATTCTCCCATCCATGAGTGAGTAATCCCCCGTAGTAGGCTATGGGGATGGTAGGGATTGGATGAGATCTCTCATGTAATTGCATAAGATTGTTAGGGCATGGTGACTAATATCTATTGTTAGTGCCTTTTGACATTGTTGCGACTTGTTATGCTTAATGCTTGTCACTAGGGCCCAAGTGCCATGATCTCAGATCTGAACATGTTATTGATTCATGATGATATTATTGTTTGTGATCTAGTTGTATACACATATCATTATCCGGAACCCGAGGCCCTGAAGTGACATAAATCGGGATAACCGGAGGGGGTGGCTGTGATGTGAGTATCACGTGTGTTCACGGAGTGTTAATTCTTTGCTCTAGTACTCTATTAAAAGGAGTACCTTAATTTCCAATAGATTCCCTTGAGGCCCTGCTGCAAGGGGCTGGTGTTGATGGCTAGCATGGTTGACGTGGAGCACTTCGTCGGAAACCCCAAGAGCAAGGTGTGAAGCAACACAGCAGCAAGTTTTCCCTCAGTAAGAAACCGAGGTTATCGAACCAGTAGGAGGAAGGAAACGTCACACAGGTGTTGCAAGCAACACGGAGACCTGCATAACACAAACTCAAGACTTTGCCCCAACGAATCAGTGAGGTTGTCAAGCTCACCGGTTTGATGTAACAAAGGATTAAACGTATGGTGTGGAAGGTAATGGTTTGCAGCAAGTAAACAAGTAACAGTGGAAGATGTATCAATGGTAAAGACTGGACCGGGGTCCATAGTTCACTAGAGGTGCTCTCCTTAGATAAACAACATGGCATGAAGGGTAAACAAATTACAGCAGGGAAATTGACAGTAACTGAGCAAGGCATGACAATGCAATGCTAGCCAAAAAAGATCCTATGAGATTCGATTAGGAAATACAACAAGATACATAGACCGCCATCCAACTGTATCTATGACTAGAAGTCCACCTTCAGGTTATCATCCGAATCCCCGCCAGTATTAAGTTGCAAGCAACAGACAACTGCTTTAAGCAAAGTGTGTAAGGTAAATAGTACACATGTTCCATGAACAAGAGACCATTGTTTTCTCCCTAATAGCAACAACACATCTATAACCGAAGAGATTTCTGTCACTTCCCTTGGAAACTAGAGGCATGAACCCATTATCGAGCATAAATACTCCCTCTTGGAGTCACTAGCAACTACTTGTCCAAGATAGGTACTAACAAAGGAGAGCATGCAAGATCACAAACAACACAGACACGATAGAATCATAAATACAAAACCATTAATCAATCCAATATAATAATCTCAATATCCATTGGATCCCCGCAAACACAACATGCATGATTACAAATAGATTAGATCTTGATCATGAACGGAGCTCACAAGATCTATAAATGAAATCACAAGGAGGAGATACAGCCATCTAGCTACTACATGGACCCATAGTCTAAGGTGGAACTACTCACCATCATACTGGAGAGAAGGCCTCCGGGATGATCTCCCCTCCGGTAGGGTGCCAGGAAGAACTTCATATCCCCCCGATCTAGGGACGACGGTGGCGTCAGCTACAGAAGGTTTCGTGGAATATTGATCGGGTCCTTAGGGTATCTGCGTCGGGGGCTTCTTATAGGCGAAGGGGGAGGCCGAGGAGGCGACCAGGGGGGACACACCCTGCCTAGGCATAGGCCCACCCCTGGCTGCGCCTAGGGGGGTTTGGCCGCCCCGGCACGCTTCTTTGTCTCCCCTCTGGACTTCTTGTTCCCCACGGAAAGTTATTGACTTTGGCTTTTGTCCCGTCCAATTCTGAGAATATTGATTTTCTGCCTTTCTAGAACCAAAAAACAAAAGAAAACAGGCAACTAGCACTGTGGCAACTTGTTAATAGGTTAGTTCCAAAAAAGATATAAAACACCTCAAAGAAAGACAAAGCAAAGCAAAGTAGATACTAAAGAAGCATGGAACATAAAAAATTATAGATACGTTTCCGACGTATCAAGCATCCCCAAGCTTAACTCCTGCTCGTCCCCGAGTAGGTAAGTGATAAAAGAATAATTTTTGAGGTGACATGCACCTTCACAATAAAGATCAAACCATTTGCAAGCATTGAAAGCTGGGATCAAAGAACTCTATACATGTGCATGAAAGATGGAGTTATAACAATAGGACATAGTAACTATGCATGCAACATGAAAGGCTACAGACAAAGATCATGAATAACTTGCATTGAAAAACATTTGTTTGTTTCACATACAAAAAACATGGCATAGTGGCAATCATCTTGTCCCTCATAGAGTAGCAAATAGATGCATAGGACACCTTCTAAGTTCACAAGGGTGACTAGAAACAAATAGCACAAGAACAAGTAATATCACAATATGCATCAATCAATAAGCTTTGGGACACTACACACAGAATGACAACTATCTCTCTTAATGGTGCCTAAAGGTAGAAGGTGGAGACTCAAATAGTGGTGGAAGAAAGGCCTTTTATAAAGGAAGCAGGGATTTCAAGTTTCGAAAAGAGCTTCCAAAAATAATGGTACTTGTTAGCTTTCAGCCCTCATTGCCCCTATCATAAGCATCTTGAAGTGATTAAGGTTAAAGTGAACTAACTATGGAGTATATGATTGACAAAGTATAAGTTGGCAATCTCAAGTCCCTTGAATATGAGGGCCACACTTCATGCTACTCAAATTCGGACACCTGTAATTTCTTATCATTGTAAGTATTTGCATATCATAGAGAACCGCCAACGGGGTACCCCTTGCACATGGTACATGAGCTATCCCATCACCAAAATAACAAGGCAAGCAGACAATGAGCATCTCAGCGATCATTTTATTTACTATATGCATAGCTTTTTATTGAGGATGCTTCATAGATAGCTCACTATGGTGATGCTGCAAGTTCCACCATGATTAGGCATGGCTTAGGCTAGCGGCCCAGGCGTTTCTCTAACATAGAATACAAACTCCATGGACTTACAAGCTTCCTCTTTATTTCACACTGGTGACATTCATAGACAAAAGAGCATGATATCAACTGAGTACAAAGTACAAGTGCAATATTGAAAATGTTCCCCATGACAGCATGGTTCTGCTAATTCCAACGTATAAGTGCAAGCATATACAACAAAGACGACACAATGGTTCAAGTTTATTATGGGCAAAGAATATAAAGTGTGCCATAAAATTTGTGAGGGCTTTACTCACTAACTTTTCATATAACAAAATAGTTTTTAATTGGAAGATAGCTGAAAACAAGAATATACTTGGAATGGTGTAACACACCATGCATAGGAGTTTATAGTGGACACTTTGGAAAAACTTGGTTTTTTCTGGGAGTTGGAAGCATGAGTAGAGCTTACTCATACAAGTGGAGGCTAGCAAAAGACTGGGAGCAACCAACTAAGAGGGCATAATGGCCATAATCATGCAGAACAACAAAGCATTACTAATCAAAGCACATAGTGGTACTACAAGTCAAGGACTAAATGATCATAGAGGCTATGGTGACTTGTCATAGTCATATCATGGTATGAGCATGTGCCAAGTCAACCCAAACAAAGCATCAAAGGAGAATACCATAATACTATGCTTTTGCATGCTAAAACAACACATAGTTTCTTCAAGGCACACTAAGCAATCCCAATTGTTTGGAACAAGACATGATACATCAATAATCACTAAGCATAAGGTTAAAACAACACCTAGCATGTCATGCTAAAGTCTAAGTCACAGTCAATGCAAGCTCCTCTTGCACTTACAAGCAAGAACTTACTACTCCTTTCCAACACCAAGCAACTTATTTGCAAAACAACACAACGAGAATGGGGGTCCAAACTACTTTATTCAAGCAAACTGAACAACCTAAGCAAATCAAACGAAAACTAAGACGCTCCAAGAACAACACAACTATGCATGAAACAATAAAAACGAAGTGTCTAGACAGACATGAGCTATTTATTGATGAAGAAGGGGATGCCTTGGGCATACCAAGCTTTAACGCTTGTACCTCTAGGATATTTCTTGGGGTGACACCATGGTGGCATCCCCAAGCTTGAGCTTTTGTTCATTCTTCATCTAATTACATCATTCTCTCTCTACACCTGAAAATTTTCCTTCATACAAAACTTCACACAATCTTCATTAGCAACATTAGTTTATTCAAAAGATATTAGACCTCTGGCAAAGCTTTGGAACAACAATACTTTTCAATAAAAAACATAAGCTACTGTAGTAACTCCTTCAAAAATCTTAATTCCCCAAAAGAGAACTCAAAAATGAATCAATAAGAAGCAAATGCAAATAATGGCAGAAATCTGTCAAAATAGACCAGCAGGTAGAAACCGATTTTTTTGAAAATCTTCTGTTGCACAAATCAAAAAGTGTTGAACTAACTAAATTTATCTATTATACCGGGGGATTTATTCGTAAACTTTTAGCTCAATCCGAGTTACATAAACTCCTCACGATTTTTTTTGGTGAAGGACAGAAATCTGTTTCAGAACAACAACTCCCCAAATCTTATTCCCTCTCATTAGAGGTCATTCCTGGCACAAAAAGCAAACAAAAAGGATAAGTAGAGGTCATTACTGAAGCAATAACTTCCAAGACTCAAGGAAACTCTTGGGTTATCTCCCAACAAGTACTTTTCTTTAACGCCTTTAAGTTAGGCACAAGAAGCAAGAAGAATCAAGTATTTTTAAATGAGGAAGCATTAACATCAAACCTTGCTTTGAAAGGAGGAGCAAAAAGCAACTTCTCTCTCCTCATAGGGAAGTTTCCAATACCTTTATTGAATGGAAAATGATATTTAATGGTGCCTTCTTTCATATCAATTATGGCACCAACAGTTCTAAGAAAAGGTCTTCCCAAAGTAATAGGACAAGAAGCATTGTTTTCAACATCCAAAACATAGAAATCCACAGGGACATAAGCATTGTTAACCATAATGAGAACATCATTAATACTCCCCAGGAGTTTCTTCTTAGCATTATCATTAAGTGTGACATCCAAATAACAATCTTCCAAAGGTGGCAAATCAAGCATTTCATTAATCCTCCTAGGCATAATAGAGACACTAGAACCAAGATAACATGAAGCTTTGAGATCAAAATCATTCACTTGCATATTAATAATGAGTTCCCAACTATCTTCTACTTTCCTAGGAATAGAAGCTTTGTGTTTTAACTTCTCTTCCTTAATCTTAACAAGAGCATATGTAATGTGTTTAGTGAAAGAAACATGCATATCACTAGCATCAGGACTTCTAGCAAGCTTTTGTAGGAACATAATCACATCAGAAATATTGCAACCATCAATATCAAAATCAAACTTAGCATCACTAGTAGTAGGCTCAATAGGCTTAGGCATAGTAGGAGGAGGAACAAGGACTACTTGTGGTTTAGTGGTGATGGTGCACACACTAACGTTTCTATTAATTTCAGCTTCCCTTTCCCACCTAGCATGAAGTTGATCTAACAGCCTAACATTTTCATCAATAGTAACTTGTATGTCATGAGCGGTAGCAAAGGTATTTTCCATGGTTTCAGGTTTAGCAGCCATTTTATTAATCAAGGAGGACTGACCTTCAGACAAAGAGGATATATTTTTCTCAACATCTAAAAGCTTTTCCTCTATAGCCTTATTGAAAGTGATTTGCTTACTAATAAAGTCTTTGAGCATGACTTCAATTTCAGAGGGGGCACTTCTAGCATTGTTGTAAGAGCTTCCTTATGAATTGCCATTATTAGGAGGATAAGGCCTATAATTGTTGTTACCACCAAAATTATTCCTATAGGCATTTTTTGAAATTGTTGTTTCTAATGAAGTTCACATCAACTTGCTCTTCTTGAGCAACCAAAGAGGCTAAGGGAACACTATGATCTAAAGGAGCTTTTCCATTAACAAGCATAGCCATAATAACATCAATCTTATCACTCAGAGAGGAAGTTTTATCAACAGAATTTACCTTCTTACCATGTGGATCTATTTCAGTGTGCCATTAAGAGTAGTTAACCATCATATTATCAAGGAGTATAGTTGCAGCACCCAAAGTGATGCTCATAAAGGTACCTCCAGCAGCTGAATCCAACAAGTTTCTTGAGGAGAAGTTCAAACCTGCATAAAAAGTCTGGATAATCATCCAAGTAGTGAGTCCATAAGTGGGACAATTCTTAACCAAAGATTTCATTCTTTCCCAAGCTTGAGCAAAATGTTCCTTATCAAGTTGTTTAAATTTCATAATATCACTTCTCATAGATATAATCTTAGCAGGAGGATAGTACTTTCCAATAAAAGCATCTCCGCACTTAGTCCAAGAGTCAATACTATTTTTAGGCAAAGAAAGCAACCATTCTTTATCTTTTCCTCTCAAGGAGAAAGGAAAAAATCTTGAGCTTAATAATGTCTCCATCTACATCCTTATACTTCTGCATCTCACAAAGTTCAACAAAGCTATTGAGATGGGCAGCAAGATAATCAAAACTAGTACCAGAAAATTGCTCTCTCATCACAAGATTCAACAAAGCAAGCTTAATTTCATAAAAAGTAGCATCAGGAGTAGGTAGAGCAATAGGTGTGCTAAGGAAATAATTGTTGTTGGTGCTAGTGAAGTCACACAACTTGGTGTTCTCAGCAGAGTTCATTTTGGCAAAGGTGGGCAAGCCAAAAACAGCAGCAGCACCTAGAGCAGGAACTAATTTTTTGTGTTTTTAAATAAAGAAAGCAAACCAAACTAGACTAACTTTTTTTTGGGTTTTTTGAAAAGAGGCAAACAAAACCAAGCAAAAGAAACAAAGAAAACAAAAAACAAAGTAAAGAGAGAGGAAGTGAAGGACTCCCCTTGTGAAGACGTTCTTAGCCTCCCCGAAAATGACGCCATAAAAGCTTGTTGATGGCTAGCACGGTTGACGTGGAGCACTTCGTTGGAAACCCCAAGAGCAAGGTGTGAAGCAGCACAACAGCAAGTTTTCCCTCAGTAAGAAACCGAGGTTATCGAACCAGTAGGAGGAAAAAAACGTCACACAAGTGTTGCAAGCAACGCGGAGACCTGCACAACACAAACTCAAGACTTTGCCCCAACGAATCAGTGAGGTTGTCAAGCTCACCGGTTTGCTGTAACAAAGGATTAAATGTATGGTGTGGAAGGTAATGGTTTGCAGCAAGTATCAATGGTAAAGACTGGACCGGGGCCATAGTTCACTAGAGGTTCTCTCCTTAGATAAACAACATGGCATGAAGGGTAAACAAATTACAGCAGGGCAATTGACAGGAACTGAGCAAGGCATAACAATGCAATACTAGTCAAAAAGATCCTATGCGATTCGATTGGGCAATACAACAAGATACATAGACCGCCATCCAACTGCATCTATGACTAGAAGTCCACCTTCAGGTTATCATCCGAACCCCCACCAGTATTAAGTTGCAAGCAACAAACAACTATTTTAAGCAAAGTGTGTAAGGTAAACAGTACACATGTTCCATGAACAAGAGACCGTTGTTTTCTCCCTTGTAGCAACAACACATCTACAACCGAAGAGATTTCTGTCACTTCCCTTGAAAACTAGAGGCATGAACCCACTATCGAGCATAAATACTCCCTCTTGGAGTCACTAGCAACTACTTGTCCAAGATAGCCACTAACAACGGAGAGCATGCAAGATCACAAATAACACAGACATGATAGAATCATAAAGAAAAAACCATTAATCAATCCAACATAATAATCTCAATATCCATTAGATCCCCGCAAACACAACATGTATGATTACAAATAGATTAAATCTTGATCATGAACAGAGCTCACAAGATCTATACATGAAAGCACAAGGAGGAGATACAACCATCTAGCTACTACATGGACCCATAGTCCAAGGTGTAACTACTCACGCATCATACCGGAGAGAAGGCCTCCGGGATGATCTCCCCTCCGGTAGGGTGCCGGGAAGAACTTCAGATCCCCTCGATCTAGGGACAACGGTGGCGGCGGCTACAGAAGGTTTCGTGGAATATTGATCGGGTCCTTAGGGTTTTTTCATCGAGGGCTTCTTATAGGCGAAGGGGGAGGCCGAGGAGGCGACCAGGGGGGCCACACCCTACCTAGGTGCGGGCCCACCCCTGGCCGCGCCTAGGAGGGTTTGGCCGCCCTGGCATGCTTCTCTGTCTCCCCTCTAGACTTCTTGTTCCCTACGGAAAGTTATTGACTTTGGCTTTTGTCCCGTCCAATTACGAGAATATTGATTTTCTGCCTTTTTGGAACCAAAAACAGAAGAAAACAAGCAACTGGCACTATGACAACTTGCTAATAGGTTAGTTCTAGAAAAGATATAAAAACACCTCAAAAAAATACAAATCAAAGCAAAATAGATACTAAACAAGCACAGAACATAAAAAATTATAGATACGTTTATGACGTATCAGCTGGCAAGACAAAAGATGTTGTGCAAGTTCTCATTGCGAGCACATATGACCATATATGGAACACACGCCTATGATTACTTAATACTTGGATGCTTTACCTTTTTTTATCTGCAAATGCCCTTGATCTTGATATTACATGAATTGTCTTGTCCATGCAACGCCCGTCCATCCATCCCTATGTCTAGCGCACTTAAATCCTGCTGTTTACTACAATTGTTACTACTGTCTTTATTTTACTACTGCTGTTACTTTGCCATTTCTACTACAAAACTGTTGCTACTGATAAACTACTGCGAGCAAGACTATTTCTAGGTGCAGCTGAATTGACAACTCAGTTGTTAAGGATTATAAATATTCTTTGGCTTCCCTTGTATCGAATCAATAGATTGGGCTTTACTGCCCTCGAAGACTGTTGTGATCCCCTATACTTGTGGATCATCAATGGCGGAATCGAAGATTATAGGGGGTGCACATATGCAATCTGGCGTGAGGTGTGTGTATGAGTTGGAGAGATCCTCCTCGTCGTGCCCTACTGGCCTTTATATGGGGAGGCCAGGTCTCGGGTAAGTCGAGTCAGTTACAAGTTAGGGTTTCACCCTTGAATATTATATCTATAGCTTAGCCATGTTCCCCAAGGAGTCAAACTTTTACCGGTCTTGGGACATCTAGAGTCTCCCTGGGCTTCGCGTTAGCAGCAAATCTTCGTGTGGGCCTTCACTAGACTGGACTGGGTAGGCCAATATTAGGTACCCGTAGGGCATCTCTATGTCAAATGGAGCACGATAAAAAGTGGTAGCTTCATGGCGTCATCGCGCTGAGGACACAACATGGGGCATCTATTCTACAATGCGGGTCTCCAAGATGCAACCTTTTAAGTGGACCTTATACCATACCTTTTCTACACACGGTGTCATCTTCTTCCTCCCTTCTCCCGTGTACACTTCTTCTCTATTATCCCTTTTGCTTGCTTTCTTGATTGGAGCGACTGCCTCTTCTGCAAGCAGCACTAACACTCTCCAAGCCTGCATCTCTAACAATCTGAGCCTAAAAAGCCTTTGGGTGCATATGATTGGGGCTATACATTGGCCATGCCCTTACATTCAATTGACAAGCTAGCCCCCTTCCGTCATAGGCCACACAGAACCTCATCTCCCCATTAATCGCACGGTCCTGCTGCCTCTCCTTACGTCCTTCACTCCAACGCCCCGCCAAGCAACGCCACCAGAACCAAGAAAACACGCGCATGACCCACGAGATGGGAGGAGAGGCGTCACACACTTGTTTTGTGCCATGCTACGCTCTGGCCTTCTTCGCTGAGCCTCTCTGGCCTATGTGGTCGGGCGCAGCCTGTACAGGATGCGAGAGACGCTTAGTAGAGATCCTGCCGGAATTGGAGGAAGGGCCGGTGGTGCCAGACGAAAGCTCAGGACACGACAAGGATAGATATTGAGATGGGAGCGCCGCCAGCGAGGACCCTATATCCTTGGAAGTGCTAGGGTTCCTAGTGCTGACTAGAGAGCGATTAGGGTCGGGAGGGGGTGAGATGGAAGGGCCGACGGCGGCGGGACCCTATGGTATGGGAGGAGGTTGGGGGATAATAGGTCGAGGCCCTTGATTTCTTTTTTCGTCTGGCATTTTGAACCAACATTTTGCACTTACCAGTGCCAGACTATTGAGACGACTTCCTATACCGTCGGATGTATATCAGACAGTCCGAATTTTCCAATGATTAATGTCAAAGTGTCAATCTGTGACCTACCAGGCCCATGCTGCACGGCTGACCTCCATGGGTGGATTGAGGGTTGAGGCCCATGCTTCACGGCTGACCTCCATTTCCGTTATAGATAAATCGTCAGAAACAAGGCCCACCAGGCAGCTTCACATCAACGTGAGCCCCAAGCCAAAAAATCCCCATTCTATGGCGGCCTCTGCCCCCATCTTCCTCTTCTCCGTCTCGTCGCCTCCACTCCACCAGTCCACCCCCGCCACCGCTAGGGCAGGGCAAGGCGCATGGAGCTCTCCCGGATTCGAATCTTCGAGAAGCGCGTCCTCCGGCCGCTCCTCCGCCTCCCCGCGCGCTCCAGGGGATTCCAGACCCTGGCCCGCTCCCCTCCGCCTCCCGCGCCCCTCCTCCTGCTCCGCACGCGCCACCTCCCTCCCCCGCCTCCCCGGCGCGCCTCTCTCCCGCTACTCCGCTCGTTCGCCTCCGTCTCCCCGGTCCCGGCCCCAGGGACGGACCTCCACTGCAACAACGACGACGACCTCCCGCCCGCGCCCCTCCCGCCGCCGCCCGAAGAGCTCGCCTCCGACGACGACGCCTACTACCAGGAGCAGCTGCTCGAGTACACGCAGGAGGACGAGACCCGCCTCGTCCCCGTGAAGGCCTACTTCCCCTGCACCAGGTTGCCTAGCGTATCTCACTTGTCAATATAGTTACTTGTTGGGATTTGGGGACTCACTTTGTTCCTCTTACCAAATTGTCATGTCTTGCAGCATCAACCTCAAGAGCCTCCAGTCGCAGAATTCCTTCAATGTCATCCCACCCACGTCGCGTGCCACCAACTACGTCGTCCTGAGATACTATGATGTCAAGGGAGACCCAGAGGTGAGTCAAATCCTGGCCCATCAATGTTTATCAATTTGTTACAATTTCTGTGGTCTATTTCCGCTGCAGCTTGTTGATTCGTACATAATGTGACCACCATTAGGTGGTCTGTTCAGCTGAACCTTAGAAACAATGTAACTTCTGCACCATGTTGTGTTAGTCCACACTTCTACAGGCGTCACCATCTCGGAGTGAAGATTTAAAATAGGCATGATTTGCAGAAGGCCTACTTAACTGCAGGCGTCACCTTCAAAAGTACCTGCCATAATTTTCAAGAACTAGAGGGGCAAATTATCTATATATTTTTCTATTTATACCATGGTCATTCTAATGTTAGATGTGGCTAGATTAAAACATTGTCCCAGTCGCAGTGAAACCAAAACACAGTCTGACATGACATGTACATGGAGGATTGGAAGGTGATTATCCTAAGCCTTTCATCCAAGCCAACTCACAGTCTTACAGAGTGATGAGATAATTGGGAATATCAGTTTTACAGACAGAAGAAAAGCAAAACATAAGACTTAAGCTATTGGCAATGCTAAAACTCTAGTTCAAAGTTTCCCAAGAAAAAAACACAATTCACGACATATTTGGTGAGGTTTCTTGCTTCTTCTTGTCACAGTTCACAACCACATCATTCTTTACCTTTTCAGTCCCTACATAGCCTATAGGTTAGTTAAATATGAAGTATGCCACGCTCGAATTTCCTTCACGTATCTTTATGTTTTCTTCGGTTATTTGGACAAATTGGGGTATTATTTAGATCATGAAAATGATTCGAAATATGTTTGAACTTGTAGATGTGTATCTAGAAGCTTGATTGTCGACGTTGTTTTTCTCACTACATATTTCTTCTAGGACACATTTATACTTTTCAGACTTGTGATGGCTGTCTTGTTTATTCTTAGTTATTCGTGACGAGTTCACTGTTTTCTATCCTATTGGGATCATGAATAACTGTTGGAAGTTGATTATCTCCAGCCTCCAGTTCAAGTCAAGTCACACTCTCAGAGTACCAAGATAACTAGGAATATCAGTTTTTCAGACACAAGAACAGAAAAAACATAAAGGTCTCAAGCTCATGGCAAGCCTTACAGCTCCAGTTTAAGTTTTCCAAGACAAAAACACGATACATGACATATTTACTGGCGTTCGTTTGCTTTCTGCTATCACGGTGACACAGCCATATTTTTATTCTCTTTTTTGGTCCCTATATAGCCTACAGGTTGGTTAAATACAGAGTATGTTACACACGAATTGCCTTTGTGATTCTGTTTATGTTTTCTCGGTTATTTGGACAAATTACGGGACTTAAGACAATGACAAAATGATTTCTACTCCCTCCGTTATCTAAAAGTTTGATTGTCGACATGCTTTTACTCACTGCATATTTCTTCTAGGGCACATTCATACTTTTCATACTTGTGTGGCCATCTTGTTTAATTATTCATACGTTATCCATGAGGAGTTCACTGTTTTCCCTCCTATTGAGATCATGAAGAACTGTTGCAAGCAAAGTTATTTGTGTGACTGCACCAGCACTTCTCTAGAATGGTGATGTTATCATTCTGTAATGTGTTCCCAAGGATCTAATAGAGACTTACAGGGCCGTGTCACCTGCTATTTTGTAGGGTTTTAAGACTGGTGTCATAGATGAGAGTCATTGCCACTATATGGTAGTTTTCCAATATGGGTCCATCGTGCTGTTCAACGTTTCTGATCATGAAGCTGATGGATATCTAAAAATTGTCGAGAGGCATGCTTCAGGGTTACTGCCAGAGATGAGGAAAGATGGTAAACGCTTTCTCAATTCAAGATGATTATACTTATCTGATTTGCTAGAGTATAATTCCTGAATCTTTATCTGATTTGTTTGTTACTGTTTACTTCCTCATATGAATATTATATTGATAATAATGGTGAAACATTTTCCTATTAGTTCTGTAACATGGATTTTTCTCAATGCTCTTTGTTAATGTAAAATGCTGTTATGATGGTAGGAGGCCTGCGTAGAAATCTAATCTATGGCTAAATGTTCTCTGTTAACCAACATCTAGCAACAAAATTTAAGTATGGCAGCTACCTTCTTACAGATGACTGTTAGCTAATTTTATAATACTCGATCTGTGTTTTCTTTTTTCACATGCAGAATGCCTCCTATAATGACTGTCATTTCCTCTTAGTTCAAGCTGCTACTGGAACTGTACAATCTTGTCATACTTTGTGAATAATCCATCTGGCCTTTAATTTTGTTATGTAGAGCTTGTATAAGATGGTCTCACATTTTGTTAGATGTTCTGTGACGAAGTTAATTGCTGAGTGGTGAACTTTGCCCTTTCATTTCGGTGTTTTGCAAGAGCAATTAGCATATGCTGTAAGAGCCGCATTCTGCACCTCTAAATAAACGTAGATTCATGATATGTATGCATCATTGTGATTACCGTTATAGCAATCTAATTGTTAGCATTTATGAGGACTCAACCTTGGGATCTTAAACTGTAGATTATGCTATTGTTGAAAAGCCTACTTTGGAGACGTGGATGGAGGGTGGACTTGACTTTATTATACTTAGGGACCTGAGTATTGATGGCATTCGTACAATTGGGAGTGTCCTTGGTCAGAGTATTGCTCTAGACTATTATATCCGCCAAGTACGTACTGTTTAATTTCATACATGGGGTTATGAAACTTTGGAATATCTATTTTAACTATCTCCATTAATAGGTGGATGGAATGGTCGCTGAGTTCACGGATATAAATCGTGGAATGGAAAAAACTGGTACCTTCAATATGGAAAAGAAAAAGCTTTTCCAGCTGGTAGGAAAGGCTAACTCTAACTTGGCAGATGTCATTCTTAAGCTTGGACTTTTTGAGAGGTAACTATAGCATCAGACTGAGCTAAGCATGTAAATATAATTTATGTCAAAATGTGTGGCTTTTACATTCCAGAATGTCTGCCGGTATGTGACTGTTTGGCTCGTCTCTTGTATAGTCGTATTTTGTTGTATCTAAACTAGAAATAGTTTCCAAGCTCTGGAATATAAATAAGGTAGATAATTTTCTTTGTTCCATTCACCATGTTAAATGATGTCTTTCTTGCATATTAATTATTATTGCATGTGTTTTCACAACCTCATACTCCTTATCCTGTCAGATAACTGGTTGTTTCATCCACTTGTTAGTCATGTACTCTTATGTGATCAGCAGATCATATCTGAGATAAGCTTTGGCTTCGTTTATAGTTTAGTGGTTTTGTGTAATGGTGGGGAGGTGTCAAAAACTAACAGAATAAGATTGAAATTGTATTGTTGCATAATCGCTGTCAAATTGAAATCTCATATTACAGTCAAAGTGTTACATGGATATCGGGTAATACTGTTTTGGTAAAGAGCATTCTTTTGCAGAATGCCAGAATCATGAGCGAAATAATCTTTGTCACTGACTTGAAATAGGTGTATTTTTAGTCTTTTTTTTTGTGTGCAGCTTCATAGGTATTGTCGGTTCAGTTTTATTCAAACACTTTATTGTCTTAATTGGATAGTTTTTTATTGGCATTCTTCATTTCGACTATTTAAGTATGTAGGTAATGTCACACATCATGATAATTCTGAAATTTTATTATGTACATGTTGGTCTTATGTCTCCACAAAAACAATGTTTGCTTGTTATATGCATATTTACGTATTGAAAGTTGAAAACTCTGAAAAGCTGAAGGGATTTCCCCGCTTAAGTATGAACTTGCAAGGCTTACACTTTTTCATCCCTTCCGGTTCACATAAAACATGTATCTACCCTTTAATATGTGTGCTTACAATTTTGTGCACTGCAGGTCAGACATTGCTTGGAAGAATGCAAACTATGCTCAGATTTGGGAATTTCTTCGAGACGAATACGAGTTAACTCAAAGATTCGGGAACCTTGATTTTAAGTTGAAGTTTGTCGAGGTAAGACTAGTGGCGTGATGTATTACAGCATTTGGTAGTTCACCTGCTCATATCACTAGCAAATATCAATGCACACCACATGGTTTAGTTACCTGAAAACTTCCGACTGTTGTGAATTTTGCAGCACAATATCCGGTTTCTCCAAGAGATTCTTCAGAACAGGAAGTCAGATTTTCTGGAATGGCTGATCATCATCCTGATCAGCGTTGAGATTTTGATATCTGTCTATAACATTGTCCAGGAGCAAATGTAGGCGTTAGGAGAGAACATGGATGAGTGTGGAGAAGCGAAACCTCCTTAGTCGCTAGAGCCATCGTTACACGAAGCACATGTTTTGCCGCCCGTGATTTTATTCATTTGCCCTGGTACCCCCTTGTAAAAAAAATGCTTGGATTGGATTCTACATCCGCCGATAAGTCATCACATAGTCGTAGTGCACTTTCTTGTCTTGGTTCCAGTCGTAGAGTGTGAAGGTATGATGTTTTGTTTTGTGGGAGTGTTGGTTAAGTTGAGGCCCGTGGTGTGAAATGTGGACCAAGTGAGGCCGTAGCGCCTAGTTATATGCCCTTGGTCCCTCTTCCTCGTGGAAATTCCATGTGCTCGTGAGACTCTGAGAGCGTGTGTGGCTAACACGGCATGATATTGACATTACGGATGGCGATTGGATCCTTTCCTGTTGCGACGCATGTGAGTGGTTCGAGTGACGTTGGCCGGCCGGGCGCGTGCAGGGCATAAGCCAAGTTCACATTCTGACGACTACCACCGCGTACTGCCTTTTCGAATGGAAACAAACTTGGAATTTCAGATGCAACATCGATGTCGATCCACCGGACTATACAAGTATTATGTACGTTATATAATTATAAGATTAGTAATTCTCCTTTTTTTAGATGAATGATGCTGCTGGTACACCATGATTTGTGTTAGAATAGCATATCTATTGGCCACTTGCCCCTGATTAATGAGGCGGACGGCCAGATGCATGCCTACCCTGTCCGCCTGTCTCCTCCTCCACTCTCTTGCATCTACCACTGCGAGTCGTCGCGCACCTCCCCCTCCGAATAGCGCTCTCTGACTGACGTGGCCCGGGCGGAAATGCTCGGATCCGGACCACTCACGGCCAGCCACGTGGCGCGCTCCCCGTCGGAATCTCCCGTGTTCACACCGTAAAATTACCTCAATGCCCACCCGCCCTACGACTTCATAAACACGAGGGCCACAGGCCTCCATCTCACCCGGACCCCAGACCCTCTCTTCTCGCATTTCCAATCGGACCTCACAGCCATGGCCGCCAAGTGCTACCCGAAGGTCAGCGATGAGTACCTGGCCGCCGTCGCCAAGGCCAAGCGCAAGCTCCGCGGCTTCATCGCCGAGAAGAACTGCGCGCCCCTCATGCTGCGCCTCGCGTAAGAGTCCATCCCCCCGATCCGCGTCCTTTTCTCTTCTCTTCTCTTCCCTTCCCGCGAGACGAGGCACCCCGATCTGATCTGGCCGATCTCCCGTACGCAGGTGGCACTCGGCGGGCACCTTCGACGTCGCCACCAAGACCGGCGGCCCCTTCGGCACCATGAAGTGCCCCGCGGAGCTCGCGCACGGCGCCAACGCCGGCCTCGACATCGCCGTCAGGCTCCTCGAGCCCATCAAGGAGCAGGTCCCCATTCTCTCCTACGCCGACTTCTACCAGGTCAGTCCCGATCCGATCAGATCTCGCCCGCCCAGATCGCGGTGCCTTTTATTGTCCTCAAAAAATGAAACATTAACCCGATCTGGTTTTGCCCCGTCGCAGCTCGCTGGAGTCGTCGCCGTCGAGGTCACCGGCGGGCCCGAGGTCCCCTTCCACCCGGGGAGACAGGTGAGAATCATTTCGTGATCCCCCCAACGGTGATATAAGATTTCTCTAGGGTTTAAGCCATTATTGCCATGGGACCTGAATGACGCACCATTTCTGCACCCTATCTCTTAGTGGGATGGTGGGCCTGTGAGTGAGTGAGTGTTGTTGACTTTAGTGACGACATGTGCGGTATTGTTTTACGTGGGTGGTTGGAATTGGTGGCACGGAGGAAATTATTTCTACGATGATAGTGACTTTGCGAAAGAGAGGGGCTTGTTTATTGGTGTGATTGATAGGTTTAAGGCAATTTATTGCTGCTTCCTCTATGGAGTGTAGGTTTTTGTTCCATTCAGTGTCTGATTCTGATCTGCTAGCCATGATAACTATGAAAAAGAAATTGCATGGGTATCTCATGAAGTTTCTGTCCCAGATGTGTTAGGTGTGGGTTAGCAAAGAGTTCAGAAGGGATGGTGTTCTCTTCTAATTATATTGATTGGACTGTCTTGTCTCTCCATGTTATGTCTGGGTTTTTTTTTTGTGATTGGACTGTCTTGTCTCTCCATGTTATGTCTGGGGTTGCTGCTGTGGTTTGACCATGGGGGATTGAAAGGTTGTGGAACTAATTGATCATCTTCTACATAGATCCTATATACATAGGTGGTCACGTTTTCTGGTACTACAGTTTTACAAATAGCATGTAGGGACATGGATTTTGTATGATAAGCATAATTGCACATCCTAGCAGACAACATCTATGTATGCATCTTCTTGTTGAGGACTGTAGGTTTAAGTAACTATTGGTAGTTTAGACTTGGTAGTTAGCTCTCCTGATATGTTGTACGTGTGGAAGATTCTACATTTTTTAATAGGCAACATTGTATGCATTTGTATAGAATCTAGATGCGCTGCCTCACAGTGCTAACAGTTATCTGCTTGTCGAACAATATATAACATATGAGAACGATCCTGCTAATTATGGGGTCTATCAGAACGTTTATGGATCATGTACTGATGATTTTTTTGAAGTAAGGGTCCTGTACTGATATGTGTGATTGAGTTAGAATATGTATGTCTTGCAGTAATTCTCATGACCCTGTCTAAAATCTTTTACATGGAAACGACTTAAGGGCACCGGTTTTCTTTCTCTGTATCTTTATGTGCCTTGTTAACTGTGGATGTTTATAATTTCTTGTCTATGTTTGTAGGACAAGCCTGAGCCTCCTCCAGAAGGCCGTCTTCCTGACGCCACCCTAGGTACAACGAGCAACATCTTCTAAATCAACACAACTATAGTACTATGCAACTTCTATACTGACAAACATGGCTTGTTATGCTGTTCTTTTTGGTACCATTTATGCAACAAAATGTTTGCATAATGTGTTAAATAATCATCATCAAGCATTTTACAATGGTATCTAGTATGTGACACTAGTATGTTTTAGTGGACATAGTTTTATCGCTGAACACACTTAACTACCCCAGCCAAATAGTTAACAATTCGATATCACAAATCCAATACCTACATGCTTCTGTGACTTTTGGGTAACCTCTGAATTTAAGTTACTAGGCTGACATGGTGAACTTACTGTTGTATCAGGCTCTGACCACCTCAGGCAGGTGTTCTCCACTCAGATGGGCTTGAGCGACCAGGACATTGTTGCTCTTTCTGGTGGTCACACCCTGGTTAGTCCATTAGTGTGCAATTAGCATATCCCTGTCATGCTTGTTACTGGTTTGGAAAGTTGTGCTTACGCAGTAATTATCTTGTGCAGGGAAGATGCCACAAGGACAGATCTGGCTTTGAGGGAGCCTGGACTGCCAACCCTTTGATCTTCGACAACTCCTACTTCACGTATGTGATATCTTGTTTGTTTTCAAAGAAGTCGGAAGTTTATGCTGTTTTTTTCTCAAACTAACAGTTTAAATGTCTTTGCAGGGAGCTGCTGACAGGTGAGAAGGAAGGCCTTCTTCAGTTGCCAACCGACAAGGTCCTCCTCACTGATGCCGCCTTCCGCCCACTTGTGGACAAATATGCCGCGGTACACCCTCGGTCCTTATGGCCTTTTTTGGCTTCCTTGAAATTTCATTGGTGAGTTCTTTGTTAGCTATCCTAGTTTGTGAGATCTGAGACGCTGGTTGTTGATTGTTTGCAGGATGAGGATGCTTTCTTTGCCGACTACGCTGAGGCACACCTCAAGCTCTCTGAATTGGGGTAAGTGATCCGACCATGGATGCAAGCATTGCAATCAAATTCTCAGTGCAATATTCTTAGAACTGAACCTGTCTTGTTTGATTTCAGATTCGGCGAGTTTGCTGAGGGCTGCTGCTAATTCGTGTTCGTCCTCGAAGCCGGTATGAAGACGACGAAGAAGAGCAATAAAATGTGTCCTGATGGCCATGTGATGTATTATTTGGACTTGGTTTAGCTCGAAATCAGTGGGGGTATTTCATTGTTTTGCTTGATGCCTCGTGTCTCTGTGGCCTCATGGGCATTATTGTAGTTCGAACTATGAATTGTTATGTAGTTCCTTTCATGTTATTCCATCTCGAGGACGAAATTGAAAGTTTGGTTGCCCTCATCTTGGCTGTTGAACCAAATCTCTGTGTCTGCTTTACTAGCTTATCGTTCTCTCAGCTTTGTTTGTTCATGGCATGTGGCTGGGATGCTTGGTGGGTTTGATGTCTTTTCTAGTTTTGCTTCTGAAGCTGCAGATATGCATTTGAAGCATTTTGCAGCATATATATGTTCCCACTTCCCAATGGAATGAATACACATTTTACCATCGAACTGTTGTACACGCGATGGTTGGCCGGCAATTGATCTGGTGGTTTGGTTTGATTTATCATCAGCGTTTGCAATTGTATCGAGGGGATATGTAATGGCGTTCAAGCCAATAATCGTGGCGTGTAATGCGTACTCAATCGAAGTAGTAGTACTCCTGTAAATCGATGGAGTACTAATTAGCACATTTTTTCTGTTGCTTTCATTGATGTTATATCGAGTTGCAATGAGAACGATTGTCCAAAAAAAAAAAAAGAGTAGCAATGGGAACGGCTTCAATTTTTCTTTTGAAAAAAGAGAGAAGAGGAAGGACAAAGTTGGCACTCCTATAAATCTGTCTCCCACCTCAACTCCCTCCCTCGTTAAGAAGCCGCCGCAGTCACCACCACACCAACCACCAGCAGTCAGATCAGTCCACCATACCCAGATTACCATGGCCTCCTCCTCCGCGCTACGAATCCCCACACCAACCCACCATCCCGCCGCGGGGGCCCGTCCGCGGCCGCCCCGCGCCGCCTTCGTCTCCGTCCGCGCACGCCGCCCCGCGGTCTCCGTCTCCGCCTCCTCGCCGCAGCAGACACCGGGCGACGATGACGGACCCACCGGCGTGCCCGCGCCGATACCGGCCCCCCGCGACACCGCCATCGCGCTGCCTCGTAAGCTGAAACATCTCGCTCTGGCTTCCTGTTTGCTGCTGTTCGCTTCGCTGCTCTAACTGAATGTGTGCGCGTGTGTTTGTTTGGGAAATGCAGGGCCGCTGACGAGCGCGGATCTGATGGGGGAAACCAACACGCACGGCCTCAAGGTCGCGTACCAGGTCTGCTTCTTCTTCTTCTTCCTCTGTCCCCCCCTCATAGAAGCTTCCTGTTATGATGACGATCAACGATTCTGACGACGCAATTCAAACTCGATCGATCATCCACAGGGGTGTCCCGGAGCATACAGCGAGGCGGCCGCCAGGAAGGCCTACCCGGGCTGCCAGACCGTGCCCTGCGAGTACTTCGAGACAGCCTTCCAGGTACCATCCAGCCTGCTGCTTGCTCTCGATGGAACGATTTGTGGGGGACATGTGACTCTATTACTAGTATCTTGCGATGTTGATCCTGTCGGCCAGCAGATAACTAGCAATGATCTTCCCCGTCTGTGTCTAACAGGCTGTTGAGAGTTGCGTGGCTGATCGTGCGGTGTTGCCGCTGGAGAATTCGTTAGGTGGGAGCATACATCGAAACTACGACCTTCTGCTTCGCCATAACAAGCTGCACATTGTTGGCGAGGTAAGGCTCGCGGTTCGCCACTGCTTGCTGGCCAACCGTGGTGTCAAGATCGAGAACCTGCGGAGCGCCATGAGCCACCCTCAAGTAAGCTTTTTCTTCGCCCCATCCATTTTATGGATTGTTATTCTTCACCCTGTTTGATTAGCTTTCTTTCTGCAAATCAACTTGTAGGCCCTTGCGCAATGTGAGCAAACACTGACGATGTTGGGCATTGAGCACAGAGAAGCTGTTGATGATACGGCTGGCGCAGCCAAGGTATGATGCTGTTTACTTTTACCTGCTGCACTGACTACAATGATTAACGGAATGCTGGTTGCTTGTTTGTTTAGTACTAGTTCAGAACATCAAGTGGTTCATCTTGTTAATTTCGTGGACAGTAATCAGAGTAATATGTCCCCTTCAGCATATTGCAGAACAAAACTCCAGGACACTGGCGCGGTTGCTAGTTCCTTGGCTGCTGAACTTTATGGACTGGATATCCTTGCAGAAAATATCCAGGTAGAACAAAATCATTCTGAAATGTCAAGAGAACATTCTCTCTCCTTATTCTCGGAAAAAATAACTCACCTATTTCTGTAGGATGACACGGATAACGTAACCCGCTTTATGATGCTGGCTAGGGAACCTATTATTGCTCGCACAGATAAGCCATTCAAGGTACGCGATGCGTAGAATCGTCCAGCAATTCGTCACTCCACCATTTCCTAGTGAATGTTAATAAACTTGTTTCTTCCATCATATGATCGCCAGACTAGTATAGTCTTCTCACTGGAAGAAGGGCCTGGACAACTCTTCAAGGCGCTTGCAGTGTTTGCTCTAAGAAAAATTAATCTCACCAAGGTATCTTCAGCAAAGTCATGCTTTTAGTATTTCTCCAACACTCACATGCTCCCCGCTTGAAGCAGAGCTGATCACTCCTCCATCCTTTTTGTATGACGTGCAGATGGAAAGTCGCCCACACAAGAAAAGGCCTCTACGTGTAGCTGATGATAACTGTTCCACGCCGCTGAAGTAAGACAAGATCTATTCATCTGAGTTTCAGTTAACAGTGCACATTTCTTAGTTGCACGGGAACTGTATGTACAATAACGTTTCCCAAACTGTTGCGCCAGGCACTTCGACTACCTCTTCTATGTAGATTTTGAGGCGTCAATGGCCGATCCAAACGCTCAAAATGCTCTGAATAACTTGAAGGTGTGGTTTTATTGTTTTAGTATGGTCTGGTGGCAGGCGAGCGGTGACTGAATTCGTTTTTGTTTTTGTTTCTTTGCAGCAGGAGTTTGCTACCTTTCTAAGAGTTCTTGGGAGCTATCCTACTGATGTTAGCGAAACATGAATCGTCTGGGACCTGCTCCAAACTATGCTCTTGTGATTGAGTAAAAGAAAGGGAAAACCATCCCTTTGCTGTCGATATTATGCTCCGGAAGAGAGCCATTTTTTCGTAACTCCACGATCCATTTCTGTTCAAATTAAATCATCCTGGGTTGTAGTTTGTTCCTTCCATGGGACAGTACCCCAGATGTTCTTCTTTTTTCTCCCGCGTGATAGAATTCTTGACACATTTCTCTCTTATCTGAGAGCTGGTAAGTGCTTGTATTTATAGTGATATATATACTTGCCCGGGGGAATAGTTTTGGTTGTTTTGTCTGCCTTGATATAGTAGTTTGAAGTCGAGCATTATGTTGTGTTATATGTTTGAGGTCGAAATAATGTGTGTGCCCGTTATATGTAATGTTGGTGGGGATGTGCTACCCAGCATGGGTGGTGTGGTCTGAGTGTAGACTTGATTGTTATGGTGATGGGGTGGTCAAATTGTGCCCTCAGTCTATCCACATATTATTCTTTGTATTCTGAATCTCGGGCTGTCTTTTTTGTCGTCAAATCTGGGCCCTCACTTTGATCATGCTTCAATCCTGCAAAATTAGTTATCCACTCACATACATAATATGTGTCGTCGCTGATTTAGTATAACTGTACTAAATCAACGATACTTATTATGGATCGGGGGAGTAGCATACAACATGTCGGTTCTATATGCATATTGCTATTGGTAAGACAGATCAAGATTCAAGAACCGAGAAGCTGTTTTACCTTGAGCTGTAGTGGCCAATAAGGCATGGCTGAGCAAGAGTTGTGCCCAACGTGACCTTGTCGAAAGCACATTGCAAGATACCAACGGCACATCGTGTACACAGATGCCAAATCGGTCGGAAATGGATCCAATCTCACATGGATGGACATAAAACAGTGAGTAACATATGCTGTACTTACTACCGTTTATTGCTCGATTTTTTTTACTGATAAAAGGTTGCTAAACAGAGTAGCACTCATCGGGTCGGTGGCAAAGCTCGCTGCAGTTATTTTCCATACGGTGGTGTGATGTGAGGCCAGGGCGTCAACGGTTGAGGAAGCCACTGATGGCCTCGTCCTGCGCGAGGGCCTCGCCGCAGCACGGGTCCAGCAGGTGGAACCTGTGCCCCATGCCCTTCGCCTGCCACAACTCCGCCTCGCCGCGCCACCCGCTCGTCGTCGTGAGCCGGTCGTGGTACGCGTGGCCACGGTCGCGGAGCACGTCGTCCTCGCCGACGCAGACGAGCACGCGCCGGCACGCCAGGGCCTCGAGGCCCGGCGCGCCGTCGGCGAGCGGGTTTATGAGCGGGTCATCCTCCCCCGCGGTGGCCGGGCACATGACGCGCCACAGCCGCCCGAGCCTCTCCCGAAACCGAGGGTCCAGGTCGTCGGAGCCCACCTTGTTGCTGCCCAGGAAGTAGGGGTGGATCATGACGAGGCCGCGGATGGCGCCGCTGGCGAGGGCGAGGTCAGCGCCCGCCCGCATGGCCATGTGGTGGGCGATGTTGGCGCCGGCGCTGTCGCCGCCGAGGTAGAGGCGGGAGAAGTCGGCGTGGTTGGTCAGCCATGGCTCGTCGCCGCCGGCATGGTGGGAGTGGGACGCGACCCACGCGAGCGCCTCCCACGAGTCGGCGTACGCGGACGGGACGGGGTGCTCCGGCGCGAGGCGGTACTCGACGGAGACGACCAGGACGTTGGCGAGCGCGGCGAATCTGTTGAAGTAGGCGTGGAAGGTTGAGTCGAAGGCGGAGCCGAGGCAGAAGCCCCCACCATGGTAGTACACGAGCACGGGGAGCTTGGCCGCCGGGGAAGCAGCGTCTAGGTGGGGCCGGGGGAGGTAGAGACGCGCGGAGACGTGGGCAGAAATGGTGATGTCGCGGGACCTGACTGCGGCGTCGTCGTCCGTGGAAGCGGCGACGAACTCATCCGAGCACAGATAGCGCTCCACGCGGTTCTTGTAGACCCGGAGGCGGGGCATGGACTCGTAGAGGATCTCGTCGTCGTCGGCGACGGCAAGGGTCGCCATGGTGGGTGCGGCCATAGGGTGGATGGTTTGCGATATTCAAGTGATCGGCAAGCTGCCTGCGGTGTGATTGTTTTATAGTGAGTACTACTATATAGGATAGTCAAAGTTAGTTGGTCGGACGATGGAAATGTCAAAGTTCCATCGCTCAAACTTTTCTTGAAGCCAAAGCCTTTGATCGAGATAACATTATTTAGCTGTTTCGTGTGAATGCTTCCGATGTGCAAGATTGCTGCAAAGTAGTAAAACATGTGTGTTGAACAGAATCTAACAGCGAAATGAGACATTCTTCCGACTACCAAATGCTCGCACTATATACAAGCACTGTTTATTTCTAAAATTATTGATATTTACAGGGAACATATGGTAGGAATATACAGATACATGTGTAGCAATGGACCTATCTATGACTAGGATGTAATATTTGTACGGACACGCTCGATGTCGACATAAACATAAAGAATGCAATAGGGATCCACCGGTCTTCCTAATCAGTTGTCGCCATCGGACCAGGTGATGCCCTCCATGCCGACGTTCTGGTCGAGCCCGAGGGCATTCCACACCGCCGGAGAGGCGTCGACGATGTTGTTCGCACAAGGGGGTTCAAAGTTATGGTCTTCATCGCAGCCATACACGGAGTCGCACTCGTCCACCACCTTGGCATACACGGATTTGCCATTGGCACTGATCTTGATGCGGTGCCCACAACGGGCCATGTTCTTGAACCACCCGGTGGAGAGTGCGACAACCATCTCCTCATCACTATGGTAGGCATTGTCACACTCCGACGGGCCACCGCCGTCCTTGCCCTTCTCGAAGCTATTGAGGGTCAGGACGGCCTTTGTGCTCGAGGTGACCGGCGGCGAGCAATGGAACTGCGGGTACCTCTTGCCGTCCTCACAACAGTCTGGGTCATTGCTCTTCTCACAGTTCCCCGACTTTCCTGGGAGGTAGCCGCTAGCATGGCAAACACCGAGGCTAGGGCGGAGTGAGGACACAATGTGGGAGGTTGACAGCATCACCATGAGAAGGAATGCCATGGTGGCTAGAGCTCTTGCGGTTGCCATCTTAGACACTGAACACTATTGAAGTATAACCCCTCTTCTTTGTATATGCTACACTAGTTTGTTTGTCTTGATTGCTTGTGATTAGAGAGCTGCCGCAGGGTCGACTTTATATGGTGATCTCCCTGCTGGTCTGCTTGTTCAGTTACGAACACCAAATGGTTGCATGTTTTCCACGGCAACTTGTTTTTTTGACCTGCACGGCAAATTGTTGATAAGTTTATACTTGGCAGTCCACCAGTCCGTAACGTATCAACAAATTTGATAAATAGGACTGACGTACCGTATGTCTTATCGGATCCTTAGGAAAGAAAGGTTAGAGCGATATAAAATATTGCAGAAAAGGTTCAACAAGGAGTTGAATGAACTGATAGCATTTCCCCGGTGCTTCCAACGACGACTGACACCATAAAAAGGTCATGAAAATCGAGAGATTTTGGTTAGATAAATATAACTTCAACTTATCCCATACATTGTTACTATATTAAATATCTGAATTACGTTTGCACATTAAGAAAAGAAATTAACCAGCTGATGTAACCGTGGAAAATCGCAAACTTCTCGAATCAGATTTTCGTCCGGCTATATAAATATAGCAACCAACCGATTGAGACCGCTGCTGGCTAGCACAACGCTAAAAAATAAAACAAAGAAAAAGAAGAGAAAACAAAGCCGACAACAGTGGCTCGACGAAACCGAGGATGACCCGCAACCATTGCGCCCTCAAGAGAATTCCACCATGCTTCTAATGCTTCGAAGAGTCGCGTACCAAGCAACACCCCCAAGAGGAAAAGCGATGACAACGACACTGCTGCTCGGACTAGTCCTAGGGTTTCCCCGATATGCTATGTTAGGCGGGGAAGAGATACACCCGACCGCCCTTCAAGAAGGATGGCGACACCCGCAAGCGTCACTGTGTCGGCGTCTGGACGAGAAGGATTTCTCCCGACCCCTAAGAAAAACCACGATCCCATACGCTTCGTATTGCTCCACCAAGCTCGCCACCCACCAGCACATGGCACCACCAAAAAAGGAGAGACTTTGGCATGGGTCGACGGAACGTCAACACGCGGGAGGGAACTAACTCCACCGCCGGAAGATGGTAGCCGACTGGAAGCAACAGCTGGGGAAAACCAGACCCTCCCTGGTTCGGCCGATCCTGAATGGGTACGTGAAGCCCCGCCGCCACACTGCAGTAAGGGTGACACTGTAATCACCAACCACCGTTCTAGTCCCTACTTCATAGTCCACCAGTGGATCTTCCTCCACCGCAAATCCCCGTCGCCAAGCAGCAGCGTCGTCGCCATCATGCTTACTCGGTCCAACCGGACCGCCGCCGGTCTAAGCAGCAACCCCGAACACAAACCCTCAGACCATAAGACGCCGCCACAATGGGTCTCGAATTGGGTGAAGGAGGCTAGCACTAGACCTAGGCCCGCCTGGCCTAAGTCAATCCATCACGCGAGGGCAGGAGTGCAATAGGGACAAAGAATCGTCCCCAAATTGCAGCTCCCAGAACCACCATGCATCCGTCAAGTGACCACCGGGGTTCTGCCCGCCTGAGCCAACTCTGGCGCCTCGGTCCAGTGGCCAAGGGTAGGCTCCCGAGCCCACCTGCTCAATACCAAGGATAGGCCAGGGCCGGTCAACCCAGATCGGGTCCAAACCGGCCTAGATCTAGGCCACACTACCCATTGCCATGGCCTACTTCCACCCGCCGCTGACATGGTTATAGCCCGCGGATACACGAACTCAGCATACCTAGTCCAGCCCAAGGAAAGACCATGGCAAATATACGCTGGCCCATGAAGACTTTCGGGTGGCCAAGGCCCATGATGCCTTCGGATCCTTGGAGAGCAAGACTAGGGTAGATAGGAAATTCAAAGGGGTAAACCCTAGAACCTGTAACCGACTAGATCTGTGTCTGGGACCTTCCTAAGTCTATATAAAGGCCAGGAGGGCACGACCTAGATCTCTCTCTCATACTCTCGCATACACACCTCCACGCCAGATTACATCTGCGCACCCCTATAATCACCGGTTCCGCCGTAATCAAGAGCAGACAAGCAGGAGTAGGGTTTTCCCTCCGGGGGCCTGAACCTGGGTAAACCTCGTGTCCCGTGTTGCTTGTTTTCTAACCGTTCCGCGATCTCCAGTATCCCCATCTTCTCCAAAACCCAAGTCCATAACAATGGGCATTGACGAGATTAAACCTCGTCAATTGGCGCTGTCTGTGAGAACTGGGGACGCTGATTGTGCGATCGTGACGGTCCCAACCCGAGCGATCTACAACTCTGCGGCGACGGAGAGCCACCTCCTCTTCGGCGCTTTCGACTTCACCGCCCACTCACCAGCCACCATGAAGGACTTCGAGCCCGTAGGCGACTGACTCGAGACCACTCGGGAGCTTCGCCGGTGGGGCAAACCGCACCTCCGCCTCCCGGCAGGTGCCCCTACCATCAATCGGGTCCGCTTCGTGGGCCCCACACCCTGTTCTACGCACATCATCATCAACAGATGAGTCCTACGACAGTAGCAGCTGCAACTCCGATCTGTGCGATCTGCCATCGGATGAGGGGACCTACGGTTCCGTATCCGAAAGCTGCGGAAGCAGCGGACCAATCTACAAGCGCTACCAATGCGTCGTAGTCATCCAGAGTGACGTGGATCAGCAAGCGCCCAACCCGCTGCCCAACCCGCCACCTAACCCGCAGGACAGAAACAACGGGAACAGAAGAAGCCAGTCCCCCCACCCGAAGGGGACAACGCCGGCCAGGTCATCCGCCTTAGCAAAGAAGGATGGGCCCAGGCACGCGCCGCCGTGGCGGGCAGCACGATCCTACCTGTAGATGCCTCATGGGACCTGCTGATGGCATACCACTTGCTCCTGATTGAGGAGCACAAGAAGCAGGTCAAGATGCAAGAGGTGCTTGACAAACGCAAACAAGCAGCCTCGGAGTCGAGCGCGCGATGAGCTGCGCTCTCCGCCATGGGCATCGGCTCCAGCTCGAACAGCAACCACGGCAACAAGCACCGCTCCCGGACGGAGAACATGGACCCCAAGGAGCGTCGTGAGGTGACCCGAACCCTCCACGCATCCTTCATGGAGATGGATGCCGACGTCAACATCATCCCGAAGACGCCGCAAGCTGCGATCATGGAAGCCACCGCGTACCTCGCGTCCCACCCACCTCCGGAGGGGGACCCGAAAAGAGCCATGCACAAGTCCGCACTCACCGGAATCGGACTCGTCGGAGCCGCGCTCCATCAAGAAGCTCCTATGGAGCCGAAAAAGAAAGCTACGGTCAGGTTCGACCGCAAGCCCCACTCCTTCATCCGAAGAAGAGGACCATGACCTTCCTCGAAGGCACAAGAGCTCGCGTCATCGCAGCTATGATTACGATGCCAGAGACGCACTCACACATCGCAAAATCGACAAAGCGCGAGCCAAGCGCGCATGCTCGTCTGAATCCGAGATGGACGAAGACGAAGGAGAACTCTGCGGAGCCCGGTGCTTCAGCAGATCTGTCCGATGGACACAGATGCCGCAAAATTTCAAGCTTCCTTCGGATACTCCGAAGTTCGATGGCACACATGACCCCAAGGCGTGGCTCAGCGACCACCTGTCATCCGTCAAGCTGCACGGTGGAAACAAGGAAACCGCCATGCAATGCCTTCTGACCAAGCGACAAGCGCAGCCGGATGCGGCTTAGCAGCCTATCTTGAGATCCATCCGCTGGGAGGAGCTGCTTACAGTTTCATCCGAAACTTCAAAGGCACCGACAAGGCCCGCCTCGATCGAGGAGTTGCGAGCCTGTACTCAACGAACGGGCGAATCCATTCGCTCGTACATACTGCGCTGGTCCAACACCAAGAACTCCGCGGCGCACATATCCGAAGAAAGGGCCATCGACGCCTTCAAGGACGACGTCAAGCGCCAGGACTTCAAGGAGGAACTTGGGCGCATCAATCCCAAGACACTCGACCACCTCATGGATATCGCCAACAGGTGGGCCGATGGCGAAGATTCCGTCCACCGGGCACAATCGAAGGAAGAGGACGATTACCGACGGCGGGGCGCCGTAACAAGAGGAGGCTGGCGTCACGACGATCGCGATGGACCCGACATGGTCGCGCGGCCACGCCAATCGCAAGAACGATACCGGAGGAACTTCGCGATGGAGGACGCATAACGTACGTGGTAGGGCATGTCGCGAAGCGGACCCTCGGCATACGAAAACTCCGGGTCCATGCACCATCCACTTCTACATCGAGCGGGATGGTAAGAAGAAGGCAAGCCACATGCTCAAGGACCGCCATGAGTTCTAGAAGCTCGGAAAGCATGATTGATGAGGCAAGCTCCACCCACCGGATTTGGGAACGCACCGCACCGGAGAGATAGCGCATGGAGCTCCTCCACCGCCACTGTAGGAGGCGAACCAACCATCGCACCAACACGAACAACGCGGGCACGGGTATATCCCCGAAAGGAGCACTGATGATCCAGAAGGGGCGCCCCACGAATAGGGTGCAGAAGAAAATCACCCGTCAGATCAACCTGGCCGTGACAACTCCACCCGCCATCCCTGAGTACCTCAGCGGATCGGAGTCCTGCATCACGTTCAGCCGTTCGGATCACCCTTGCCAGATCCCTCGCCCAGGTCATGCTGCCCTGGTGCTGGAGGCACAGATTGGAGGTTTCGAGATGAGCCGCGTCTTCATGGACGGCGACAGCGGCATCAACCTGATGTTCGCAAGTACTCTAGCAGCAATGCGGATCCCGCTGTGCAGCCTGGAACAGTCAGACACAACGTTCCACGACATCATCCCAGGAAAGGGCATATTCCCCCTGGGAAAAATATGGCTCGACGTCATCTTCGGCAAGCCGGACAACTTCCGATGCGAGCGGCTCGAATTCGAAGTGGTGGACTGGCCATCACAATACCACGCCATCCTCGGGCGCGTAGCATTCGCAAGGTTCTTGGTCGTACCACACTACGTGTACCTGCTACTCAAGATGCCAGGACCCAGGGGCGTCATCACGGTCCATGGGAGCTTCACCCGATCGGACCACTGCGACAGGGACTTCAACAGAATCTCCCAGTCATTCGGCATGCAGGAGGAGCTCGTAAGGCTCCGCGAGGTGACGGACAACGGGGCACCCCCAGTCGCACGACAAAACGCACCTGATATGTCTTTTGACTCCACCGTCAACACAAAGAAGGTGCAGGTCCACCCGACGGATGCCTCCAAGACGGCGCTGATCGCTAACGATCTCAGCCCCGCATAGGAAAGCGCGCTCGTCGAATTCCTCCATGAGCGCTGGGAAATCTTCGCCTGGTGTCCTGCGGACATGCCAGGAGTTCCCAGGGAATTCGCCGAGAATGCACTAAACGTCTTTCCAGACACCAAGCCCGTCAAGAAGTCCACCCGGAGATCGTCGAGCCAGGGCGAAGCCATCGGGATGGAAATCAACAGACTACTCGCTGCAGACTTCATCCGAGAGATTAAAGAAAGCGAGTGGCTCACCAATACAGTGATGGTCCCCAAAAAGGACACGGACATCCTGCGGATGTGCGTGGACTTCACGTCGCTGAACAAGCACTGCCCAAAGGATCACTTCCCTCTTCCTCGGATATACCAGATCAGCGATTCGACCACAGGATGCGAGAAACTCTCCTTCCTTGACGCCTACTCAGGCTACAACCAGATTCGACTCAAGGTCGAAGACCAAGAGAAAACGGTGTTCATCACGCCGTTCGGAGTGTTCTGCTACAACACAATGCCTTTCGGGCTAAAGAACGCAGGTGCCACGTACCAGCGGTGCATGCAGGCATGCTTGAAGGACCAGATCGGTCGCATTGTCCAAGTCTATGTCGACGACATAGTCATCAAAACCAAGGAGGCGAGAACACTCATCGACGATCTCCGCGAGACGTTCGATAATCTCGACCGCTACAGGATCAAGCTCAACCCCGAAAAGTGCGCCTTCGGCGTCCCATCGGGTCAGCTGCTTGGCTACTTCATCTCCCAGCGGGGGATCGAGGCGAACCCGAAGAAAATATAGGCCATAATGGCCATGGAGAAACCGAAGAATCTCAAGGGTGTCCAAGATTTCGCGCGAATAGCGGCATTGAGCAGGTTCGTCAGCCGCATGGGCGAGAAAGCCTTGCCATTCTACCAGCTACTACGCAAGGCAGACAAATTCGAATGGACACCCGAAGCGGACGACGCATTCGAAGATCTGAAGCGGCTGCTCTCCACCTCGCCCGTCTTGGTTACGCCAAAGGAGTGCAAGCCCCTACTGCTATACATAGCAGCCACACACCAGGTGGTAAGCACCGTGCTGGTGGTCGAGCGACCCGAAGAAGGCAAGACCCACGGGGTCCAATGCCCAATCTACTACCTCAGTGAGGTATTGACGCCAACAAAGCAGAGGTACCCTCACTACCAGAAACTCGCCTACGGCGTGTTCATGACGGCTCGTCGGTTGAGCCATTATTTACAGGAGCACCAGGTGATGGTCGTCAACGAAGAACCCCTGAACAGCATCCTGAACAACCCGGAGGCCACATGACGCGTGGCCCTGTGGGGCATCGAGCTGTCACCCCTAGACATCGCTCACGAAGCGCCCATAATCAAGTCTCGAGTCCTCCGACTTCCTTGTACCTTTGGATGGAGCTGCAGCTGCGATCAGTAACACCCTCGATCGGACCTATGCAAGTTTGAACAAAATTCGCCAAACCCGCATAGAAGCGATTCAAAGGTGCCACCAGCACTTTCGCGGGTGGAAAGCAAGTAATAACATTACACAACAGTCCTCGATGGGACCCACGGAGAGATATATATATATAGCGACTCAAGGAGTCAAGAATACGGATATAATATACAAAGATCCAAATCACCTTGAAAGCGATAGGCGTCCAGCTACGGACAAGATGCAAATGGAGCTAAGAGCCACGAAGAATAACCAATGGCGTCCATAACCCTGCCTGAGCCAAGCGGAAGGGTAACCACCGCTAACGTCCGATCTCAAACCTGCTTAAACAAAAGGGTGCCGACAAAGGGCAAAGGAAAAAGAAGGGCGTCGATCGAGGCCGACACGGCGAGGCTAGAATGGGCGGTCCTCGCCTACATAGGTATGGTGGACTGTAGCGGCAGCGGCAGCATGCACTAAACAACCTATAGAGACTCGATACAACTGGCGGATATCAGAGAGGGTGAGAAAGACCTATTCGGATCCAACCTGAGGCTAACACCAACAAACCCATCCTGGTGTTTCCCCCTCGAGACCAAACGAGGAAGTCAACCGAGGAACTCACACCGTTGGCAGTTTTATTTATTCAGTTATCGTTGCAGCAATTACTAGTCAGGTTTAGATAATCATCCTGATAAAGTAAACAGTGGGCACTTTTAGTTGACCATTCCGTTATAGTGGCAGTACTTACTAATCAGATATAGATAGCATGAGATAAACCCAAAACCCAGCAGTTGTTGGTACTTTTATTCAGCCATTCCGTTGTAGTTGCAAGATTTACTAGTCAGGTACAATGGTCGCAAGCGACACACAAAACAAGCAATTGTGGGCAGTATTAATTAGCCATTCCATTATAGTGAAGCTGATTACTAGTCATTATAGTCAAATTTATAGCAGTAAACTTTAGTTATGCTTGTCTATGATCGAGATACTGTGCTCCAAGTCGTCCATATCCGCGGACACGGCTTTCAGAAAGTTTTGACCCGGCCGGGGTGCACCAATAGCAACACACGCTCGATCAACCTCGGAAAAACCAAATCAAAACCCAACGAGGCTTTCACGACTGAACAATCACAGGATTCAGAAATATTTCAGGGGGCCACCCCTTAAGTAGAACCCGCAACGGAGTAAGCAAGCTCCGAGACGGCCTCAAGGTCTGGGTAGACGGCTGTGAGCGGTCGGGAACCCCAAAGCGGGCTTGACACCGCGTAAGCGTGTCCCGATCCTAAGCGATGCAGTGCTATCCGTCGCACAATCGTAAATAAAGCGGTAAACATGGCATAAGTGCAGGATAGTAAAACACCTCAAACTAGTTTGTGGCCCCAAGAAATAAGATGAATCAAGCTCGCTCGGGGTCCCATATACCTCCCGGATGTGGATAGCGCAAAAATCAAGGAATGTATCAAGTACTCGGGGTCTTACGGGACACAAGTGGGCGTTGAAACCAAATATTATCTATCCCCACCGATGCCTCGCTTATTCAATTTTAGTTGTTAAACGAAATTAAAGTGACTATAAGTAAAACTAGAATCATCTCCAACATCAACATGCGGCAATACATCAAGAATCGTGGCATATGGCGACACACATCAAGACTTGAGCAAGCAACTACGACGCAAGTCCAACTATCTACCAAACAACGGTAATAGGGTGTGTCCAAGGCAATATGGGGCTGCACGGTATATCACGGTACGGAAACTAAAGCATCGCAAATACGGATAGCAATAGATCAACAGGAGGGTAAATACTATAAAAGTAAGATAGGTAGAAAGGGAGATGCTCACTGAAACATTGTCGAAGGGTCAACGAAGATCGGGTGACTCACATCAACTCAACGGCCTTATCCGCGAAGAAGCAAAAACACTAGCAGAAGCACCGGATGCAGTATTTAATACACGGCAGAAGATCGGCATGATGCATGCATGATGGATGACATGGCAAGGTGCGATGCAATTAGGTCAAATTAGGCGGAACCGGGGTCCCGACATTTAATTAGATGGTGCAAGTTGTTTAGCTACCCCGCAATTTTAAATGTTGTTATATCAAGGCGAGATGAGATACCGGTTCGCTACACAAGTTTAAATGAGGCCAATATAAGGCTAGATTTGCCCGCATATGGGCCCCATATTTGGTTATTAGGTGAATCGGCATAAGGCCCCCAAACCAATGCTGTGCATGCGGGAATGACAATTTAATGTGCAACAATTGATATGTTATAAAATAGGGTTCGAGGAAAAGGGGTCACACATTGAGGGGGCTCGACGATCTTGGGTTCCGGGGTTCGGGGTCGGTCTCAGGGTCCAGGGTTCGACGATCTGGGGTGCGGGGGTTCGACAGAAGCGTTCTCGGATAGCGGGGTAGATCTTGCGTTCCGGGAAGAAGTACTAGGCGTTCTGCGTCGGAGCCGTTCTTGTCGCATTCGCGGTCTTCGGGTCATGTCGACGATCATGGCGCCCTGAAAGAAGTACTTGGCGTTTCGTGATGATCTTGTTGATTCCAGGGCGGAGGCCTTGGCGATTCGGATCGGCCTTCGGATCGGGGCTTCGGGTCCGTGAGGCGGTCTTGTCGTAACGGGGAGAAGATCTTGAAGGGTGCCGGCTTCAATTGTCGACGGCGGACTTGTTCGGTGACGGGGTTTTTCCGGGGATCTTGGTACGGCGCCGGAAGGTCTTGAGTGTAGGGGTTCGTAGCATGGAAAACAAAAATTTTCTATCGCATACAACCAAACAAGCCAAGATCTATCTACTAGATTGTAGCAACGAGTCGATAGAGGAACTCACCCTCGAAGATTCCAAAGTGGTTAACGAGAGCGGATTCTCGTGGGTGATGTAGTCGTACTCTTCCCGATCTCAAGATCGTAGACGATCCTTCCAAAGCCACGTTCCGCAGCGCTCATGATCGGTCACACGTTCGGTACTGACGAAGACCTTCCTCTCCCTTGTTCCAGCAGGCGGAGGTTGTAGTACTCTCTCGCGATTCCCAAAGACAACGGCGTGGTACGGAAGTAGAGGGAGATCATGAGGCTTCGCCTTGCTTGCAAGTAGTATGGTGGAGCTTATGAGAGAGGATTAGTGGCCTAGTAATTAGACACACCAATTAGAGGGCTCTAAACCAATTAGAAGGCTCTAAACTGTTGGCTAAAGCAATTAGAAGCTCTAAACCAAAACAGCTCTAAACCGGAGATCTAGAGTAGAAAGTATTGTGTCTATGGAGGAGCCCCGCCTCCTTTTATGGGAGGAGGTCCTGGCGTGCCAGGAGGGAGGAGTCCCTCCCAAGTCGGCTTGGGCTGGCGCCCGGCTGGAGGAGTCCTACCTCCTCCAAAGTTGGTTCCAACTCCTCTTGCTTGTTTCCCACGTTTCTTGTTTTGGCGCTTGACTTTCAAACCGACATTTGACTTTTCTGTTTTAGGATTCAATTTAATCCTTTATTTGGGACAGCAATAACACTTAGTACATGATGCAATCATTCAATGATCAATGACACATTCATGTACCCTTCCCCGGAGTGCCGGACAATCCGAACCTTCTAGAACATTCGATGAAAACACGGAATCATTCCCGAACTCAAACGGGACTTTCCTTATATGAATCTTATTCTCGGACCATTCCGGATCACCTCGTGATATCCGGATCCCATCCGAGACTCAACAACATTCGGTCTCTTTCTCATAATACCATAACTACTCAAACAACGTCGAATCCTTAAGTGTGTCTCCTACGGTTCGTGAATTATGCGGACATGATCGAGACACTTCTCGAACAATAACCAATAGAGGAATCTGGAAATTCATATGGCTCTACATATTTCAACGATTACTTACGATCGAATGAACCACTTACATACGATACCAATTTCCCTTTGTCTCACGATATGTTACTTACCCGAGGTTATGATCGTCGGTATCTCTGCATACCTAGTTCAACCTCGTTACCGATAAGTACTCTTTCTCGTTCCGTGATATGTGATCCCTTGTGACCAAGTCACATGCTTGCAAGCTAATTGGATGACATTCCACCGAGAGGGCCCGAGTATATCTATCCGTCATGTGGATGGACAAATCCCACTCTTGATCCATGTGTCTCAACCAATACCTTCCGAATACTCAATGCCACTTTTATAACCACCCAGTTACGGTGTGGTGTTTGATGTCATCAAAGTATCCATCCAGTAAAGGTGATATGCATGATCTCATGGTCGAAGGAATTAGGTTACTATGTATCGTAAAGCATATAGCAATTGAACTAATGAAATGACTTGATCTTTATGCTACGCTTATCTATAGGAGTATGTCCACCATATCATTCTCCTAACGATATGATCTTGTTGTTGATAACATCTCAATGTTCATGATATGGAAACCACAATCATTAATCAACCAACAAGCTAGTGAAGTATAGAGGCTATACTAGGGACTTCAAATTAAGTTTACAAATCACACAAGTATTAATGGTTTCCTTGTCAATACTATTATAGCATGAATGTAAACATTTATCATAAACACAAAGATATAATAATAACTACATTTATTATTGCCTCTAGGGCATATCTCCAACGCCTCCCACTTGCACTAGAGTCATCTAATCTAGATTACATGGTAATATACCGAACACCCATGGCAGTTTGGTGTTGGTCATGTTTTGCCCTGGAGAGGTTTAGTCAACGGATCCGCCACATTCAGATGTGTGTACTTTGCAAATCTTTATATCCCCATCCCGGATATGTTCTCGAATAGCGTGAAAACGCTTTTGATATGCTTGACTTCTTGTGTGACCTTGGTTCTTGCGCATTGGCTATGGCGCCCATGTTATCACAAGAGATAGACATTGGGTCCAGCACTTGGAACCACACCCAGCTCAGTAATGAACTCTTTCATCCATATCGCTTCTTGTGAAGCCTCCGGCAGCCATGTATTCGATTCGCTTGAAGATCTCGCCACAACGCTTTGCTTTGCACTCCTCCAGCTAATCTGCACCATTCAAAATGAATACGATCCGGATTGTGATTTAGAATCATCCGGATCGGTGTTCCAACTAGCATCGGTGTAACCATTAACAACGGTGCTCATCACCTCCATAAGAAAGAACCATATCCTTAGTTCTTCTCAAGTACTTAAGGATGTTTTTGATCATTCCAATGATCCGCTGCTGGATCACTTTGATATCTGCTAGTTAAACTAACAGCATATGCAATGTCGGGTCTAGTACATAGCATGGCATACATTAGAGATCCTATGGCTGAGGCATAGGGAGTCTTACTCATCCTTTCTCTATCTTCTGCCGTTGTCGGACTTTGAGTTTTACTCAAGGTCGTATAGCAACATGGGCAAGAACCCTTTCTTGCTTTCCTCCATTCCAAATCTCTTTAGAACTTTGTCCAAATATGTACTTTGTGTCACTGATATTTGGCGTTTCGGTCTATCTCTATAAATCTTTATGCCTAATATGTAAGCTGCTTCGCCAAGATCCTTCATTGAAAAACTATTATTCAAATATTCCTTGACACTATTAAGAAGGTCTACATCATTACCAATCAACAATATGTCATCCACATACAAGATTAAGAATGCTACTGAGCTCCCACTCACTTTCTTGTAAATACAAGCTTCTCCATAAGTTTGTATAAAACCAAAACTTTTGATTACCTTATCAAACGTTGATTCCAACTTCGGATGCTTGCTTCAATCCATAGATGGACCGTTGAAGTTTGCATACCTTGTTAGCACCTTTAGGATCGACAAAACCTTTGGGTTGCATCATATACAACTCTTCATCAATGTCTCCATTGAGGAATGTTTTGACATCCATACGCCATATCTCATAATCATAATATGCAGCGATTGCTAACATAATCCTCACACTTCTTTCGCATCGGTGAGAAAGTCTCATCGTAGTCAACTCCTTGAATTTGTCGAAACCCTTTATGACAAGTCGAGCTTTATAGACAGAACATTACCATCAAAGATCTGCTTTCTTCTTGAAAATCCATTTGTTCTCGTGACCTTCCGCCATCCTAAGTCCACCAAAGTCCATACTTGGTTTTCGTACATGGATCCAATCTCGGATTTCATGGCTTCTTGCCATTTATTGGAATCTGGGCTCATCATCGCTTCCTCATATGTCTCGGGTCATCGGTGTTGTCCACCACCATGACATTCATAACGGAATCATACCAACTGAGTGGTACGAGTTCTCGTTGACCTCCGAGGCTCTGAGCAACTTCAACGAAGTTTCATGATCATCATCATTAGCTTCCTCCCTTATTGGTGCAGCACAGAACTTCTTCCGTCTGCGCTACTCGCAATTTCGAGAGAAGGTTCAACAACCTCGTCAAGTTCTACTTTCCTTCCGGTCACTTCTTTCGAGAGAAATTCCTTCTCTAGAAAGGATCCATTCTTAACAACGAATGTTTTGCCTTCGGATCTATGATAGAAGGTATACCCAATAGTTTCCTTCGGTATCCTATGAAGACGATTTTTCCGCTTTGGGTTCAAGCTTGTCAAAGTAACTTCTTTACATAGGCTTCAGATCCCCAAACTTTAAGGAGCGACAATTTAGGTTTCTTCCCAAACCATAATTCATACGGTGTCGTTTCAACGGATTTAGACGGTGCCCTATTTAAAGTGAATGCGGCTGTTTCTAATGCATAACCCCAAAATGATAGCGGTAAATCTGTAAGTGACATCATAGAACGAACCATATCTAAGAGAGTTCGATTGACGTTCGGACACACCATTACATTTGTGGTGTTCCCCGGTGTCAATTGTGAAAGTATTCCACTTCTTTAAATGCTCGCCAAACTCAGAACTTAGATATTCACCTCCACGATCGTAACGTAGAAATTTAATCTTCTTGTTACGTTGATTCTCTACCTCACTTTGAAACTCCTTAAACTTCTCGAAAGTTTCGGACTTGTGTTTCATAAAATAGATATACCCATATCTACTCAAGTCATCCGTGAAGGTAAGAACATAACGATAACCATCACATGATGCTACACTCATTGGACCACACATCGGTATGTATGATTTCCAATAAGTCCGTAGCTCGCTCCATCATACCGTAAAATGGAGTCTTAGTCATTTTACCCATCGGACATGCTTCAGATCTTTCAAGTGATTCAAAATCAAGTGATTCAAGAAGTCCATCGAATGGAGTTTCTTCACACGTTTCACTCGATGTGACCAAGACGACAGTGCCACATATAGGTCGAATTATCGCTTGATTTCAAACGTTTAGCCTCAAGATTATTGATATGTGTATTTCCACTATCGAAATTCAATAAGAATAGACCATCTATCAAAGGTGCATGTGCGTAAAACATATTACTCATATAAATCGAACAACCATTATTCTCTGACTTAAACAAGTAACCGTCTTGCAATAAACAAGATCCTGAGATAATGTTTATGCTCAACGCAGGCACTAAATAACAATTATTTAAGTATAAAACTAATCCCGATGGTAGATGAAGGGTAGCGTGCACCGCGATCACATCAACCTTTGATCCGCTTCCCACGCCGCATCGTCACCTCGTTCTTCGCTAGCTTCCGTTTATTCTGCAAAGACTGCTTGAGTTACAAATATGAGCAACCAACCAAGATCAAATACCTGTGCACTACTACGAGTACTAGTGAGATACACATCAATAACATGTATATCGGATATACCTTTCTTCTTGATGTTGCTCTTCAGATCCGCCAAGTACTTTGGGCAATTCCGCTCAAATGACCTTCTCCCTTGCAGTAAAAGCACTCGGTTCGGGCTTAGGTCCAGCCTTGGTCTTCTTCGGCGTGGTAGCTTTCTTACCACCCTTCTTGAAGTGTCCTTTGCTTAGACTTGCCTTTCTTGAATTTGGTGGTCTTATTGACCAACAACACTTGGTGCTCTTTCTTGATCTCCACTTGCAGATTTCAACATGGCAAAGAGTTCGCAACGCCTTGTTCATGTTACGCATGTTGTAGTTCATCACAAAGTTCTTGTAACTTGGTGGTAGTGATTGGAGGACCAGAAATCCCCAAAGCATTAGGAATCACAATACCCAAGCTTTGAAGTTTGTTTGCATGCCCAGACATCTTAAGCACATGCTCACTGACGGAGCTGCCCTCTTCCATCTTGCAGTTAAAGAACTTTTCAGAAGCCTCATAGCTTTCAATTGCCGCATGAGTCTCAAAATCAATTTGAGATCCTCGACAATATCATATGGGTCTGACTCTTCAAACCTTTTCTGAAGCTCCGATTCTAAACCATACAAGATAGCACACTGAACTATGGAGTACTGATTCTTCCGAGCGAGGTAAACGTTCTTTACTTCATCGGGAGCATCAGCTGCAGGTGGGTCACCCAAATGTGCATCCAAAGACATAGGTCAAATTACCACTGTGAGGACAATCCTCAAATTGGAACCAATCCATGAAGTTGCTTCCATTGTTTTCAACTTTTCTTTCTCTAGGAACGCATTAAAATTGATGGTAGGCTGCCATTGATCTACAACATATTTGCAATAGTTTAGACTAAGTTTATGACAAATTGAGTTCAAATTAATTAATGAAATTAAACTAGGTGAACTCCCACTCAAAACAACATCCCTCACATTGTTTTAGTGATAACGAACCAAATCCACTACATCAACACCGATCATCACGAGAGTTGATATAGTTTCAATGGCGAACAATCATCATGTTCATCATATCTACTATACGATTCATGCTTTACCTTTCGGTAATCCGTGTTCGAGACCATGTCTGTACATGCTAGGCTCGTCAAGATCAAACCTTAGTTTCGCATGAGCAACTGGCTTGCTCACGTTGTATACACTTGCGTAATCTAGAACACCCGATCATCACGTGGTGCTTGAAACAACAAGCTTTAGCAACGGTGCTAACTAAGGGTGAACACTTTATGATTTGAAATTGATGTGCATGAGGGATCATCTTATAATGCTACCGTCGCTACTAAGCAATACAAGATGCATAAAGGATTAACATCACATGCAATTCAATATATATGTGATATGATATGGTTTTCTTCTTCGTGCCTCCGATCTCCATCTTCAAGCACGAACATGATCTCCATCATCACCGCATTGCATCAAGGTCAATGACGCTTCTCCATGGTTGTCGCCCACCGCTTCAACTATTACAACTACTTTGAATAGACACGCGGTCTTAACATAAATTAAAGACAACCATATGGCTCGCCGGGTTGTCGACTTACAATAAGGAACATTGCATACATCGAATATAATCACAATCATGGCCATATCACATCATCGCACCCCTGCAAAACAAAGTTAGACGCCTACTTTCTTTGCATATTTTACGTGGTTTGGGGCTTTCAATAAGTGTCGTTCTAACTACGAACAAGAACCACAACATTGATACTAGCATTGTTGATCACCCGTTGTAAATTGGATCTTAACTATGCTAGGAGAAACATGCACCATAAAGCCACTTATGCAATACAAGTTACATGTCAAGCGTGGAGCAAGTCTCATGAACGATGTCATGTAAGGTTAGCCGGGCCTTCATCCCAACATACCGCAAGATGCAAAGTACACAAAAAGCAATCTACAATAAAAGCATCAACGCACAATGACCATTGTGTTCTACTGGCAGATCTACATATAGACACGGCTCGATACCCTTTGAGGGGTTCGTAGCATGGAAAACAAAAATTTTCTATCGCATACAACCAAACAAGCCAAGATCTATCTACTAGATTGTAGCAACGAGTCGATAGAGGAACTCACCCTCGAAGATTCCAAAGCGGTTAACGAGGCGGATTCTCGTGGGTGATGTAGTCGCACTCTTCCCGATCTCAAGATCGTGTGAGCGATCCTTCGGTATACGTTAAAGCGCTCCATGATCGGTCACCGTTCGGTGCTGGCGAAGACCTTCCTCTCCCTTGTTCCAGCAGCGGAGGTTGTAGTACTCTCCTCGCGATTCGGCAACTGGCGTGGTAGGAAGTAGAGGGAGATCCAGGAGGCTTCGCTAAGCGGTCAAGTATGGTGGAGCTTATGAGAGAGAGGATTAGTGGCCTAGTAATTAGACACACCAATTAGAGGGCTCTAAACCAATTAGAAGGCTCTAAACTGTTGGCTAAAGCAATTAGAAGCTCTAAACCAAAACAGCTCTAAACCGGAGATCTAGAGTAGAAAGTATTGTGTCTATGGGAGCCCTGCCCTCCTTTTATGGGAGGAGGTCCTGGCGTGCAGGAGGGAGGAGTCCCTCCCAAGTCGGCTTGGGCTGGGCGCCTGGAGGAGTCCTCCTCCTCCAGTTGGTTCCAACTCCTCTTGCTTGTTTCCCAGTTTCTTGTTTTGGCGTTTGACTTTCAAACTGGACATTTGACTTTCTGTTTTAGGATTCAATTTAATCCTTTATTTGGGACAGCAATAACACTTAGTACATGATGCAATCATTCAATGATCAATGACACATTCATGTACCCTTTTCCCCAGTCTTGGGACAATCGGAACCTTCTAGAACATTCGATGAAAACAGGAATCATTCCCGAACTCAAAGCGGGACTTTCCTTATATGAATCTTATTCTCCGGACCATTCCGGATCACCTCGTGATATCCGGATCCCATCCGAGACTCGAACAACATTCGGTCTCTTTCTCATAATACCATAACTACTCAAACAACGTTAATCCTTAAGTGTGTCTCCCTACGGTTCGTGAATTATGCGGACATGATCGAGACACTTCTCCGAACAATAACCAATAGAGGAATCTGGAAATTCATATGGCTCCCACATATTTCAACGATTACTTTGCATCGAATGAACCACTTACATACGATACCAATTTCCCTTTGTCTCACGATATGTTACTTACCCGAGGTTATGATCGGTATCTCTGCATACCTAGTTCAACCTCGTTCGATAAGTACTCTTTTCTCGTTCCGTGATATGTGATCCCTTGTGACCAAGTCACATGCTTGCAAGCTAATTGGATGACATTCCACCGAGAGGGCCAGTATATCTATCCGTCATGTGGATGGACAAATCCACTCTTGATCCATGTGTCTCAACCAATACCTTCCGAACTCAATGCCACTTTTATAACCACCCGATTCGGTGTGGTGTTTGATGTCATCAAAGTATCCATCCAAGAAAGGTGATATGCATGATCTCATGGTGAAGGAATTAGGTTACTATATCGTAAAGCATATAGCAATTGAACTAATGAAATGACTTGATCTTTATGCTACGCTTATCTATAGGAGTATGTCCACCATATCATTCTCCTAACGATATGATCTTGTTGTTGATAACATCTCAATGTTCATGATATGGAAACCACAATCATTAATCAACCAACAAGCTAGTGAAGTATAGAGGCTATACTAGGGACTTCAAATTAAGTTTACAAATCACACAAGTATTAATGGTTTCCTTGTCAATACTATTATAGCATGAATGTAAACATTTATCATAAACACAAAGATATAATAATAACTACATTTATTATTGCCTCTAGGGCATATCTCCAACATTGAGGTTCCCTTGGGGTTCAACGAGGTTCGACCTCAGGGTCTTCGGGTTCCGGAAGGCAGAGCTTGACGTCCGAGGGGTTCGGCCTTCGGGTCCACGAGGTAGTCCTTGGCGTATTCGCATCAGCGTGCAGTTCGGTTCCATGTGGCGATCTTGTCGGTTTCATGATCAAGACTCCAACAGTGCCCCGGCAATGTTGAGGGACGCCATGCCCAAAACGGAGATGGCGGGAGGCCGGGCGAGCTTGCCGAGGAGGCGGTGCTTTCAGACGGGCGAGGACGGAACGGCAAGCAGCGGTTGCGGGCGGCTCGAGGAACCGAGGTCGAGTCATGGGGCTGGGCTGGTCGGCGGAGGGCCGGCGAGGCGGAGGCGCTGACGGGCGGGGCCCCGGAGTGCAGCGTGGCGGGCTTGCAGTGGTGAGCTGCAGAACGGAGGTCGCCGGGCAGAGCCGCTCGGCGGTGGTCGAGTGGAAGGAGGCGGCTCGCGCCGCAACGGCGAGGGCAGCAGGGCAGCGGTGACGGCGTGGAGGTGGCGTGGAAGCGACGCGCTTGTGCGGGCGGCGGCTGGTGAGGCGGCGGGCGCACGGCGCCTGGTTTGTCGGAGCGGAGGCGAAGCGGGCGCAGCTCCAGGTGTGAGCGGCCGGAGGCGAGGGATCGGAGGCGAGGCGAGATCGTGGGCCAGGCTGGAGCGAAGTGGCCGGAGGAGGCTCAGGCCATGGGCAGCCTTGTGGAGGAGAAGAGGTCAGGCTGGGCTGGAAGCGTCTTGGAAGGCGGCCAGGCGGCAGGAGGAAGATGGCCAGACGGGGGAGGGCGCCAAGGGCGGAGGTCGTGGGGAGCTTGCAGGAGGAGGAGAGGGAGGACCGGACGGAGAGGGAGGACCATGGGCCGAAGTGAGGCGGTGGTTGGCGGGGAAGAAGAAGAGGAGGGAGGAGGCGCGGTGGTGGGGGCAGTGGGACCCAGTGGGCCAAGGAGACAGTGAGGTCAGCGCGTCGTAGTGCGTGTGTGGTCTTGTGTTGGGTTGGCAGTGGGATGTGTGTGTGTGGCTGAGTGGGGGCTGGCCACGTGGCGGCCTGGGATTGGTAGAGGGGAGGGGAGAGGTGATGTGGCGGGCTCTGAATGGTGGGAGTGAGGTGGAGGGTGAGAGAGGGTAGATTTTTAGGTGGGTTTAGGATTAGATGGGGTAGGCAGGTTGGACCGTTTAGAAAATCTGGGGCGGTCGTTCGGGTCGGGTTGGCCCGTTCGACTGCCCCTACTAAAATAAATAAATCTTTTATTTAATTTAATTGGGCCGTTTGCAACCCGACAGCAACAAAACAAAATAACCCGGAGTCCCGGGGTTTTGGCGTTTGAATAAGATGGGCGTTTAGAAAACAAAGACGGGTTTTGCAAACATAGTTTTGGCAAACAATGCATGATGATGACGATGCAATGCACAAATTCAACGCGATTTTCTAGTAGTGGTTTTGCGGGATGCCACACAGACACCCCAGACATGTCGCAGTCATGGACGATGCATTTCGACGGCTCCAAGCGCGAAGCTGGAGCGGGAGCCGGGGTCATACTGACCTCCCCGCAGGGCGACAAGATGAAGTACGTCCTTCAGATGAAATTTCGAGCTTCCAACAAGGAGGCCTAATACGAAGCCCTCATCCATCGCATGAGGATGGCAAAGATCTGCGGCGCAATGCGCCTGGTCATCTACAGTGACTCCAACCTCGTCGTCCAACAGACGATGAATGAGTGCAACGCACACGCCGAAAACATGATCGCGTACCGCGCACTCTACAACTCACTCGAGAGAGAATTCGACGGCTGCGAGCTTCGGCACGTTGGAAGAGAAAGCAACGAGGAGGCCGACAGACTCGCCAACATCAGCTCCACCTGCGCAAGGGTGCCACCAGGTGTGTTCCTCGAATAGATCTGTGTGCCATCCATCAAGCAAAAATTCCCCAAGGGATCACCCAAAGAAGCAGAACCCTCGGGGGCTACGCTACCCGAAGGTCATGAAGGACCCGAAAAACTAGACACAAAGGTCGCCACGGTCAACCTGATGTAGGTCATGGCAGTCGAAGAAACTTGGACACGACCGTACCTCCAGTACTTGATAGACGGAGAACTACCTGATAGCCCGACAGATGCCCAACGCATATCTCGCCGGTCAAAAGCCTTCACCATCATCAATGGCGAGCTGTACAAGCGCAGCATTTCGGGTGTACTACAAACGTGCGTCACCATCGGTGACGGGAAAACCATACTTCAAGACATCCACGAGGGCATCTGCGGCAATCACGCAGGCAGTCGCTCCCTTGTCGCCAAAGCTCTACGAGCTGAATTCTCGCCAACGGCCATGAGCAACATAAAGACATCGTCAGAAGATGCAAAGGGTGCCAAGGTTCGCCGACAAACCACACGCACCGAATTCGAGCTCAGGCCCATAACTTTGGCGGCCCGCCCAATGGGGCCTCGACATGATCGGCAAACTTCCAAGGTCCTCGAAAGGGGCACGTCTACCTCTGGTCGCGATCGACAAATTCACCAAGTGGATCAAGCAATGCGGTCACTAACCAAAGGCAGATCGTCAAGTTCTTTGAATCCATTGTTCTGTGTTTGGCATCGATAGCATCATCACCGACAATGGATCAACTTCATCTCCAAAGAATTCCAAGACTTGCGAAGGCCTGAATCAACATCACACGCCTCATGGCGCACCCGCAAACGAACGGGCAGTGGAAAGGGTAACGCCAATCGCGCCGGCATCAAGAAGCGCCTCATGATCCCACTCGGCGATTCACGGGAGCTCGGACGAAGAGCTACCCTCCGTCCTATGGAGCTGCACCCGTAAACAGCTCCACGGCTACACGTTCTTCATGGTGCACGGGCCAAAGTGCTACCACCAAGTATGCCACCAGGCCCCCGGTCGCCGCTATATGAAGCCGAATCCACGATCGCACTGAAGACGCCGTCGACACACTTTCGAAGCACGAGACATAACGATCGGTGATCGGTGTACCAGCAGAGTCTCAGAATAACTACCACAGCCGACGGCTGCGCCCAAGGTCCTTTGTCGAAGGAGACCTCGTCTTGCGACTCAAGCAAGAGCGACCGAAGAAATTCGAGTAACCATGGGAAGGACCTTACATCGTCACCAAAGTCATCCCAGGTGGCGCCTATCGCCTCAAGCACGTGGAGTCTGGAATCGCATACTCCAACCCATGGAACGTCGCACAGCTGCGACGATTCTACCCTTAGCTACCTACCCCTTTACTTTCAATAAGGCTATTCAGCCAAGGCTAACCAGCCGAACAATGTACCTCCTCCATTACGATATAAATAAAGCTAAGTGTCTCACCCCAAAATTTTGTTTTCTATTCGCACTTTTACTCCATGCTACAAACGCACTCGGGGGATCCCCCACCTCACGATTTCGTCGACTGAGGATAACACGTGTACACCTGAGTAGCTGACCACGTCAGGCTAACGAAAAGGACACATATGCGAACAAAGCACTACGTGCTCAAACAACAACCAAACCTTTATAACAAAGGGCAAAAAACGCCCAGTCAAATATATACAAATTTTACATCTATCTCTTTTACAAGTACTACCTACTCTGAAGAATAACCTGAGCACGCTGCTCAAACAGATCTACGATCTCTTTGGCATACTGCCTTACAGCCGCATAATGCGGACGCATATTCCACACACCACCATCCGGCCGAAGGGGTGGCCCAGCCGCTACAGCGAACAGATCTACATCAGGGCGATGCAGCCTCACAAGGGACAACGCAGCCTTCACCCCTGCGACGAGCTGATGCCGCACCAATTCCTTGACACGATGCACGTTCCGAAACTTCGACAGAACACCAGAGAGGGTTGACGGTGCAGCATCCAGCGGAAACATCACATGCATAACCGACGCGAGTGAAGTCTGCACCTGACGAAGCACCCGCGATACTTGGTGAACACGATCTTGCACCGTCGCAAGGACCATGGCACGGTCACGATCCATCCAGAAGAACCCACCGGCTTCCATGTCCTGTTGAGTCAAGCAATTGACCCGAACAGCAACATGCTCCTTCTCCTCCCTTGGAGCAAGGTTAGCACCTGCAATACTTGCACAAAAGTAAGATGCAATGCCAGCAGGCGCATCCGACGAAATGGGCAACAGCTCGAAAAACTTACACTGAAGATGCTCGGATAATCGAAGCAATTCCGCCATCAAGTACTCCTCTCTGGCAGCACCTCAATCTGCCTTGGACTTCCAAACGTCGGCATGGCCACGTGTGGCATCCCGCAAAACCACTACTAGAAAATCGCGTTGAATTTGTGCATTGCATCGTCATCATCATGCATTGTTTGCCAAAACTATTTTCGCAACACCCGTTTTGTTTTCTAAAACGCCCCGTCTTTTATTCAAACCTCAAAACCGGGTCCCCGGAATATTTTGGTTTGCCCGATATCGGTTTGCAAAAACTTTGTTTGAAATAAATAAAATATTTAATTTATTTTAATAGGGGCAGTCGAACGGGCCGATTGACCCGATCGACCACCCCAGGAAATAATAAACGGTCCACCTGGACACCCCCAACAAAATCCTAAACCTACCAACTAATTTACCCTCTCTCCCCCTCCACATCACCCCCTCCTATCATGAGCCGCCACCTCATCTTCTCCCTATCCCTCACCCAACCAGACCACGCCACGTCACCCCTCACCCCTCACCCTCCCTCTCTCTCTCCATCCCTGCCCCACACACCAAACACACACACGCCCACCTGGCCTCACCCACACGCCTCCCCAGCTTGTCCCGACCCCACCGCCTCACGGACCCACGCCTGCCCCACACACGCTGACCCACGCCGCACGCGCCTCCAAGCTTCCCCACCCCGCTGCCTCCTCCTGCTCTCCCTCCTCCGCCTCTCTCAGCCCGGCAGCCTTCTGCGCCTCCCACACCCCATCTCCTCCCGCCCGCCGACGCTCCCCGCCACCACCCCACGCCGCCTTCCTCCTCGATGCTCCCTCGCCGCCCTCGCCGCCGGCCAGCTACGTCGCCCGCCGTGACCGCCCGCAGGCCTGGCTGCCGCCTTGGCCGCTTCTCCGAGCCGGCGCAACCCCGTTCGCCAGCATTTTCCCGCCCGGCCTCAGCTGCCCGAGCCGCGCTGCCCCGACCAACTCCTTCTCCGGCCGCCGCCGTGCCCCTCCTCCGCACCGCCCGACGCCGCCCTCACTGCCGCCTCTGCCCCCGCCCAAGTACCTCCGCCGCCCGTCCTCGGGTCCACCGCCGCTGGCGCCACGCGTGCTCACGCCGCCACTCCCAGCACCCCGAGCTCGCCACGCCCGCCGCTGCGCGCCGCCGGACGTCGCCCCAGCTCCGCCTTGCTGTTCTTTGCGTGCAGGATGGCGGTTGTCCACGTCTCGTGTCTGCCTCGGTGGTGATATGCGTGTAGATGGTCACGGTATCCGAGTCCGACGACGACGTCCGAAGAAACCGGAACCCCACAAGAACTTCCTCAACGCCAAGATCCCCGGGAAGCCGCCATCCGTTTGGCGAAGATGTTTCCCCAAGATCGACATCAACCGTATGGGCCCGATGAAACATCGGCGCCGTACACAAGCTTTGATTTCGAGGCCCCAAGCATCTCCTTCACGGAACCGAGACGCTACCGCTGAGTACTTCTTCCGCCCGCTAGCTAAAACCTCGAGGCGCGATGATGTTGAATCAAGGTCTCCATCGTCCATGTAACCGGAACACCCAGACCTTTGTTCAGGGATGCTCAACGACAAGACCGGCTCAATGCCGATGGGCTCGAGGGGTGTACATGGCGCCACGAGATAACCGCCAAGGTCGTCATTGGAACCACAAGGCCGTTGCAGTGAACTCGACAAGATCTCACACATGAAGACTGTACCGAACCGATGACCTCGACGAACCTCCGGCAAGAACTTCGACATGGCCAAGATCTACCGCCACCAAGTCCGGCTCCCCGGTGCGACAAGTGCTTCCCCGGACAACAAGTTCTCCATCCCGGAACGGCAGGATCGACCGCATAGAACACCAAGATCTTCAGTACCGAGACCTACACCGACGATCGAAACCGCTGAACCGACAAGATCGGCACCGACCCAAGTTCTGCTCCCCGGACATCGAGACCCCGATGCGCCAAGACCTACCCCTGAGTCCGAGGACGACCTCGCCGAACCCTGAACCCTGAGACCAACCCCGAACCCCGGAACCCCAAGTCCGTCGAGACCCCTCAATGTGTGACCCCTTCCCGAAAACCCTATTTTACAACATAATACAACTTGTCGCATAATGATTGTCTTGCATGCATACATTCAGGTGGTTTGGGGGCCTTATGCCGATTCACCTAATAATTAAATATGGGGCCCATATGCGGGCAAAACTAGCCTTATATTGGCCTCATTTAAACTTGTGTAGCGAACCGGTGAAACTCTCTGCCTTGTTAAACAGCATTTAATTTGCGGGGGTTCTAAATAACTGGAACCATCTAATTAATTGTCGGGACCCCGGTTCCGCTTAATATGACCTAATTGCATCGCACCTTGCCATGCCATACATCATGCATGCATCATGCCGATCTTCTGCCGTTGTATTAAATATTGCATCCGGTGTTTCTTCTAGTGTTTTGGTTCTTCGCGGATAAGGCCGTTGAGTTGATGTGAGCTTCGCCCCGATCTTCGGCTGACCCTTCGACAATGTTTTCAGGCGAGCATCTCCCTCTTTCTACCTATCTTACTTTTATAGTAATTTACTCCTTCCTGTTGATCTATTGCTATCTGTGTTGCGATGCTCTAGTTTTCGTACCCATGAAATCCCTTGCAGCCCTATATTGCCTTGGACACATCCTATTACCTGTTGTTTGGTAGATAGTTGGACTTGCGCGTCGTAGTTGCTTGCTCAAGTGCTGATGTGTGTCATCAAATGCCACAGTTGCTGATGTATTGCCGCATGTTGATGTTGGAAATGATTCTAGTTTTACTTATCGTCACTTTAATTTCTGTTTAACAACTAAAATTGAAATAAGCAGAGGCATCGGTGGGTGATAGATAATATTTGGTTTCCGAACGCCCACTTGTGTCCCGTAAGATCCCGAGTACTTGATACCTGTTCCTTGTTTTATCGCGCTATCCACATTCGGGGAGTATGGGATCCCCGAGCGAGCTTGATTCCGCTTATTTCTTGGGGCCACAACTAGTTTGAGGTGTTTTACTATCCTGTACTTATGCCATGCTACTTTAGTATTTAAATTGTGCGAGGAGCACCTTTGATCGCTTAGGATCGGGACACGATTCCGCGGTGTCGACAAGCCTAGCCACACTTTCGGGTTCCCAATGTCACCAGATACCCAAACCTTGAGCCCGTCTCGAGTCACCGCTTATGGATCTACTTAAGGTGGCCTCAAATATTTCTGAATCGTGATTGTTCACCGTGAAAGCCTCGTTGGGTTTTGATTTGGTTTTTCCGAGGCTGATCGGCGTGTTGCTATTGGTGCACCCGGCCGGTAAAACTTTCAAAGCCGTGTCCATGGATATGGACGACTTGGAGCACAAGATCTCGATCATAGACAAGCATAACTAAAGTTTATCGCTATAAATTTGACTTATAATGACTAGTAATCAGCTTCACTATAATGGAATGGTTAATTAATACCGCCCACCATTGCTTGTTTGGTGTCGCCATACCATTGTACTGACTAGTAAGTATTGCAACTACAACGGAATGGCTGAATAAGAGTACCAACAACTGCGGGTTTGGGTTTATCTCATGCTATCTCAGATCGATTAGTAATTGATGCAACTATAACGGAATGGTTAAGTAAAAGTGCCCATGTTTACTTTATCGTGACGATTACCTAAATCGACTAGTAATCATGCAACGATAATCGAATAAGTAAAACCGCCAATCGTGTGAGTTCCTCGGTGACTTCCTCGCTTGGTGTCGAGGGGAATTACCAGATGGGTTTGTTTGGTGTTAGCCTCGTGTTGGATCCGTTAGGTCATTCTCATCCCTCTCGATATCCGCCATTGTATCGAGTCTCTATAGGTTGTTTAGTGCATCTTTGCCGCCGCTTCACCACCATACCTATGTAGGCGAGGACCGCTTCTAGCCTCGCTGCTTCGCCTCGATCGACGCTCCTTCTTTTTCCTTTGCCCTTTGTCGGCACCCTTTGTTTAAGCAGGTTTTGAGATCGACGTTAGTGGTTACCCTTCCGGCTTGGCTCAAGGGTTATGGACGCCATTGGTTATTCTTCGTGGCTCTTAGCCCCATTTGCATCTTGTCCGTATTGGACGCTATATCGTTCTCAAGGTGATTTGGATCTTTGTATATTATACCGTATTCTTGACTCTTTGAGTCGTTATATATATATCTGTGGGTCCCATCGAGGACTTGTGTAATGTTATTACTGCCGTTTTCCACCCGCATAAAGTGCTGGTGGCACCTTTGAATCGCTTTATGCGGTTTGGTGAATTTTGCCCAAACTTGCATAGGTCCGATTCGAGGGTGTTACAGAGTGGTATCGAGCCGCAGTTGCGATACCACAAGTCCAAATCAGAGGATAACCTAGCTAACGGCCGAAGTAGAGTGTCAAAACTATTTTTGCAAAACCGGTTGGATAGTTCTGATTAGGTCTGATTTTACTCCTTACCCCTCTGCTGTTCTCCTCTTACCCCTACGTGTTTTGACTCCGCTCTCGTCTCTTTCTTCGAGTCCAGGAATTCTCGTGGTTGGGTTTCCGTCGTACCTTCAGGGTTTCGCTTCCTTCTTCGATAACGGTGTTGCTACATCTGGTCTTCATGCTATCCGAGGAATCCTTCGTCTGTGGTGCCGTCCTTTGCTCTTTGTTGTGCCTTCCGGTGTTTTCCGACGCGACGACCTCATCTATGCCGGATCCGATGCAGAGTCTGCATCACTCCGTTGTTCCGAACCTTGCTTGTCGAGATCTTCAGTCTGATTCCGAGAGTTGGTTGCATAATCCGCCTATTCGTGTGCAGAGTAATGGTTTGAGTGCGGGATGGAGTAGCTACCATACCACTACCCTTATCATTCGCCTTGTACACCGAATCAGTGGATCCAGCAGTTTTACTCCGCTCACGGAAGTTAGGGGTGGCTTTATTTGTTGATACCTCTACCTTCGACCTTTTGTTACCGGAGAGTTCTCTCGACGATCACGGGCAACGACCTCTTGTTAGTGGTGTCGCGAGGATCTACACGAAGCGAGAAGACGCAGATCGCCGACCTTCCTTCCGGTACCATGAGGCGGATCTCGAGGGCGAGATCCATTGTTAGTGGTGTCGAATTGTGGCATCCCGCAAAACCACTACTAGAAAATCGCGTTGAATTTGTGCATTGCATCGTCATCATCATGCATTGTTTGCCAAAACTATTTTCGCAACACCCGTTTTGTTTTCTAAAACGCCCCGTCTTTTATTCAAACCTCAAAACCGGGTCCCCGGAATATTTTGGTTTGCCCGATATCGGTTTGCAAAAACTTTGTTTGAAATAAATAAAATATTTAATTTATTTTAATAGGGGCAGTCGAACGGGCCGATTGACCCGATCGACCACCCTAGGAAATAATAAACGGTCCACCTGGACACCCCCAACAAAATCCTAAACCTACCAACTAATTTACCCTCTCTCCCCCTCCACATCACCCCCTCCTATCATGAGCCGCCACCTCATCTTCTCCCTATCCCTCACCCAACCAGACCACGCCACGTCACCCCTCACCCCTCACCCTCCCTCTCTCTCTCCTTCCCTGCCCCACACACCAAACACACACGCTTTGGCGCCTACCCCTGGCCACACGCCTCCCAGTTGTCCCCGACCCCACCTGCCCCACGGGCCCCCACACACGCGACCTTGACGCACGCGCCTGTGGCTTCCCCCCCCGCTTTCGTCCCTCCTCCGTTCTCCTCCTCTGCCCTCTCTCTCGGCAGCCCGGCCGGCCTCTGCCTCCACCCCATCTCCTCCGCCGCCCGGCCTCCCCCTCGCTCACCACCCCACGTCGCCTCCCCTCCCCTGGATGCTTCCTCCGCCGCCCTCGCCATCGGTCCTGCGTCGCCCGGCAACGACGCCGCCGGCCTCGCCCTACCGCCCGGCCCGGCAGCCCGTCGCCCCTGCTCTCCTCGAGCGCAACCCCAGCGCAGAACCTCCGCCTCGGCCCCGGCTGGCCGCCCGGAACGCGTCGCCCGACCTAACTCCTTCTCCGGCGCCGTGCCCTCCTCCGCGCCCGACGCCTCCCCTCACTGCTCGTCCCCGCCCCCTCCAAAGGTCCTCCGCCCCCGTCCTCGGGTCCCGGCCCACCGGGCGTGCTCGCGACGCCACTCCCAAGCACCCGTCCCGAGCTTCGCCACGTCGCTGCCGTCCGGCGGGCGTCGCCCCTCCGCCCGCTGCCTTTGGCGCGTGCGGTGGCGGTTGTCCGTCTGCATCGTGTCGCCTCGGTGGTGATATGCGTGTAGATGGTCACCGTATCCGAGTCCGCGACGGCGTCCGAAGAAACCGAACCCCACAAGAACTTCCTCAACGCCAAGATCCGAAGCCGCCATCCGTTTGGCGAAGATGTTTCCAAGATCGACATCAACCGTATGGGCCGATGAAACACCGGCCCGTACACAAGCTCGACGCACCGAGGCCCCAAGCATCTCCTTCACGGAACGAAGGCGCTACCGCCGAGTACTTCTTCGGCCCGCTAGCCGAAACCTCGGAGGCCGCGATGATGTTGAATCAAGGTCTCCATCGACCATATGCGGAACACGACCTTTGTTGGATGCTCAACGACAAGACGGCTCAATGCCGATGGGCTCGAGGTGTACATGGCGCCACGAGATAACCGCCAAAGGTCGCCGGAACCACAAGGCCGTTATGAACTCGACAAGATCTCACACATGAAGACCGTCAACCGATGAACTCGGCGAACCTCCGGCAAGAACCCGACATGGCCAAGATCTACCGCCACTCAAGCTCCCGGTGCGACAAGTGCTTCCCGGACAACAAGTTCTCCATCCGGAGCAGCGGATCGACCGCATAGAACACCAAGATCTTGATGCGAGACCTACACCGATCGAAACCGCTGAACCGACAAGATCGGCACCGACCCAAGTTCGCTCCGGACATCGAGACCCGATGCGCCAAGACCTACCCCCGAGTCAGGACGACCGCCGAACCTGAACCACGAGACCAACCCGAACCCCGGAACCCCAAGTCCGTCGAGACCCCTCAATGTGTGACCCCTTCCCGAAAACCCTATTTTACAACATAATACAACTTGTCGCATAATGATTGTCTTGCATGCATACATTCAGGTGGTTTGGGGGCCTTATGCCGATTCACCTAATAATTAAATATGGGGCCCATATGCGGGCAAAACTAGCCTTATATTGGCCTCATTTAAACTTGTGTAGCGAACCGGTGAAACTCTCTGCCTTGTTAAACAGCATTTAATTTGCGGGGGTTCTAAATAACTGGAACCATCTAATTAATTGTCGGGACCCGGTTCGCAATATGACCTAATTGCATCGCTTGCCATGCCATACATCATGCATGCATCATGCCGATCTTCTGCCGTTGTATTAAATATTGCATCCGGTGTTTCTTCTAGTGTTTTGGTTCTTGGGATAAGGCCGTTGAGTTGATGTGAGCTTCCGATCTTGGTGACCCTTGACAATGTTTTCAGCGAGCATCTCCTCTTTCTACCTATCTTACTTTTATAGTAATTTACTCCTTCTGTTGATCTATTGCTATACGTGTTGCGATGCTCTAGTTTTCGTACCCATGAAATCCTTAGCCCTATATTGCCTTGGACACATCCTATTACCGTTGTTTGGTAGATAGTTGGACTTATGCGTCGTAGTTGCTTGCTCAAGTGTTGATGTGTGTCATCAAATGCCACGATTCTTGATGTATTGCCGCATGTTGATGTTGGAAATGATTCTAGTTTTACTTATCGTCACTTTAATTTCTGTTTAACAACTAAAATTGAAATAAGCGAGGCATCGGTGGGTGATAGATAATATTTGGTTTCGAGCCCACTTGTGTCCCGTAAGATCCCGAGTACTTGATACTGTTCCTTGTTTTATCGCTATCCACATTCGGGAGTATGGGATCCCGAGCGAGCTTGATTCCGTCTTATTTCTTGGGGCCACAACTAGTTTGAGGTGTTTTACTATCTGTACTTATGCCATGCTACTACGTATTTAAATTGTGCGAGGAGCACCTTTGTCTTTAGGATCGGGACACGATTCCGCTGTGTCGACAAGCCTAGCCACACTTCGGGTTCCCGATTCTCACCGTATACCCAAACCTTGAGCCCGTCTCGAGTCGGTGGCCGTTCGGGATCTACTTAAGGGTGGCCCCGAAATATTCTGAATCTGTGATTGTTCGGTCGTGAAAGCCTCGTTGGGTTTTGATTTGGTTTTTCCGAGGCTGATCGGCGTGTGTTGCTATTGGTGCACCCGGCGGGTAAAACTTTTCGAAAGCCGTGTCCATGGATATGGACGACTTAGAGCGATATCTCGATCATAGACAAGCATAACTAAAGTTTTTGCTATAAATTTGACTTATAATGACTAGTAATCAGCTTCACTATAATGGAATGGTTAATTAATCGCCCACCATTGCTTGTTTGGGTAAAGTGTCGACCATTGTACTGACTAGTAAGTATTGCAACTTCTAGCGGAATGGCTGAATAAGAGTACCAACAAGCTTTGGGTTTGGGTTTATCTCATGCTATCTGTCGATTAGTAATTGATGCAACTATAACGGAATGGTTAAGTAAAGTGCCCACTTTACTTTATCGTGACGATTACCTAAATCGACTAGTAATCACTGCAACGATAGCGAATAAGTAAAGCGCCAGTGTGAGTTCCTCGGTGACTTCCTCGTTTGGTGTCGAGGGGAATTACTGGATGGGTTTGTTTGGTGTTAGCCTCGTGTTGGATCCGGTTAGGTCATTCTCATCCTCTCGATATCCGCCAGTTGTATCGAGTCTCTATAGGTTGTTTAGTGCATCTTGCTGCCGCTTGATCCACCATACCTATGTAGGCGAGGACCGGCGAATTAATTCTCGCCCGTGTCTTGGCCTCGATCTTGGCTCCTTCTTTTTCCTTTGCCCTTTGTCGGCACCCTTTTGTTTAAGCAGGTTTTGAGATCGACGCCGTTAGCGTGGTTACCCTTCCGGCTTGGCTGAGGTTATGGACGCCATTGGTTATTCTTGAGGCTCTTAGCCCCATTTGCATCTTGTCGTAGGCGGGCTATATCATTCTCAAGGTGATTTGGATCTTTGTATATTATACTGTATTCTTGACTCTTTGAGTCATTTATATATATATCATTTGTGGGTCCCATCGAGGACTGTTGTGTAATGTTATTACTTCGTTTTCCACCCGCACGAAAGTGCCTGGTGGGCACCTTTGAATCGTTTCTATGCGGGTTTGGTGAATTTTGCCCAAACTTGCATAGGTCCGATTCCGAGGGTGTTACACCACGCACCCCCAGCAACTCTTTCTCGAGACTATGAACACGGTCTCGAAGAAACGCAAGCTACGACGAATCATCCAAGGATGGCCGCAGCCGTGCTGCAGGCGAGCTGTCAACGGGATCAGCACACAAAGGACCATAGATCAACAGAAAGGCAAAGACATGAACACGCAGACAAAGGAACACATAACTCAACAAATTCATTAAGTGCATCAAAAGCCACTACGTGGCACTAGGATTTGTTCATCAAAATAATTACAACAAAAGAGACTACAACTATCCTACAGCTACAACGCCTAAGACGCGGCACCCTGAGTAGCCTCGGAGCCGGATTGCCTCGCCTTGGCTTCCCCCTGCTGCCGTAGCGCGTACTCGGCCAGCAGATCAATCAGCTTCGGCCCATAACGCTTACAGCGAGCAACATAGGTAGCGAAGGCTACCTCGGATCCATCAACAGTTGTTGGCATCCGGGAAGTGACCTGGGGAAGGTCCAGCTCCGCTCCAGCCGCCAAGGCCATTGCTAGCCCGACGGATGCGCCGATGCCCTTCTGCTTGTGCTTATGCGCGCAGTGCTTGGTGATGCCTCCGCCAGAGCATCAACATCATCAAGGGACGCGCCCTTGGGGACAAACTCCTTGTAGAAGCACCCAAGGACCTCCTTGGCCTTGGCAAGCGAGTTGACGACGGTGCTGCAGCGATCTACAACCGCCGCAGCAGCATCATCCAGAGCACTCCCGTGCTCCAGAGAACCGCGATCAAACTCGATGCCTACGACATCTAAAACAACAAGGAAGAAGAATGAACGACAACACCGCAAAATAAAGGCAAGGAAATCAAAAGAGGAAGGTAAAGATACTCACCCAAAACAGCCTTGGCAGCCGCCATAAGCTTGCCGGCCACCTATCTCTCGCGCGAAGCCGTGGCGGTGGCAAGCTGCTCCTCGCGGTCCGTGGCCTCCCGCTGCAGGCGCTCCTTAGCCTCGGCCGCAGTAGCCAGCTCCAGCTCAAGGCGCTCCTTCGCACCAACGGCGACCTCGGCCTTATTTTCCGCTTGACCGAGGCTCTTTTTGAGAGCATCAATCTCACGAAGGGAGGTGTTGTGCTCCTCTGCATTCAAATAATACAAACGTCGGACAACAGGACAAGAATACAAGAAGAAGCAAATACCAAGGCATAAAAGTACCTTGAAGCTGTTTGAGGCTGGCCTCCAGCGCCAGGTGCTGCTGCACCAGTCGTTTGGCATCCTGCACAAAAGGCTGTAGGAAAAATACCTACTAGTCAAAAGAAGGACTCGGGGGATACATCCAAAACAAAGAGCAGAAGCAAACTACACACACGAAAGCGCTCGAGGGCTCCCCCCGAGACCCGAAGGAAAAACAAACAACAAAACTTCTTTACAGATGCTCGGGGGCTTCCCCCGTGGCAGGAGGTAGAACTACTCACATGATCCGATGGCGACTCCGAAGGTCCGCTTGCAGCCTTCTGAGGCGCAACCACCTGAACCTCCTGTGGAGAAGGGTCTGGAGCAGTGCCTTCAGAGGTAGCCACCGTCTGAGGAGAAGGAAACGCGATTTTCGACTCCCCCATCATCTCCCGAGCACCATCACTGGAGGATTCGTTGGAGGAGTGGCTGTACAAGGACAAAGTAGCACAAGTACAAAGTAAACAAGCAAGAAAAAGCAACGCAGGACTAAGGAAATTTACGAGTCAAGCTCGCTTAGGTCGAAGACAGGAGGGGTCCTCCGGACTTTCTTCTCCTCTTTCTTCTCTTCCTTCTTCTCTTCCTTCTTTTCTTCCTTCTTCCGCTTCGTCGGCGGGTGCGGTGCCACAGCTCGCACGGGAACGGCAGGAATCGGAGAGGAAGAGCCTCCATGCCCATCATTGTGACGTTCAAGCCACAGCGGATTCCTAGGAGTCGGAGGAGTCGAGGCGTCCGAAGACTCGCTGGAGCTCCGTGTCCGCTTGCGAGTGTGGTCCTCGCTCGACTTGTTGTCCTCTTCAGCCGGAGATCGCGCCGATGGCAGCTCGGACATGGAATCCACTACCTCATTGTCCGGTGCATCCGGAAACAATTCGGGGAGTGGTGGCGACATGCCCGGCACCTTGAACTCCTGCACAGAAGAAGAAAAGTTGTTAGCAAACAAGTTCAAATACAATGCCGTCGAAAATAGCGCTATGCGCACGACTCGAAACTACACCTATGGAACAGGACGAGAAGCAGAAAACGGAGAAGTCAGCAACTTCCCCGGGATATCCTCTCCAGCCTTGAACTTCAGAAGAGGGCGAAGGACACCATCGAGATCTCCCCTGGAGAATTTTTCAGCCTAAACCCTCGTCGGGTCGTGACGACCAGCATAAAGAAACATCGGATGCGCCCTAGCCTGAAGCGGCTGCACCCGACGCTTAAGAAAAGTGCAGATGATATCCACACCGTTCACCTCCTTCTCTGGAATCAGCTGGAGATCCTCCACTCGACGATAGAGAGCCTCTATCTCCGCTACCTCGCCATCCAAGATCTGGTTTTTCCAGGACCTCTTTGGCTCGATCTTTTAAGAGGGGTCGAAAGGAGCAAGACCAAAATCCTGCCCAGCCACTGTGGAGTCGTGGATATAAAATCATCACCTCCGCCAGTACTGGACAGACTCGGACATGGAAAAGAGAAGAAAAGCAGATTGGTTTTAAGGGAGATGATGCAACCCCCAATGGGATAAACACCATCCGAACCAGATTGCCTCTTCACGGAATAGAGTTTCCGGAAGAGGCCAAAGTGCGGCTCGATACCAAGCCAGCACTCGCATAAAGTGATAAAACAAGCAATGTGAAGAAGAGAATTGGGGGAAAGATGATGCAATTGGACACCGTAAAGAAAAAGCAGTCCACAAAGGAAGTCGTGGACTGGGAAGGAAAATCCGCGAAGAACGAAGGCGAGGAACATAACCCGAAACCCAGCGGGTGGACGGGGGATTACCTTGTTGCCTAGGAGTTTGACGACCTACCTATCCTGCGGGATCAAACCCGGCTCACGAAGCTTCCGGAGATCACTCTCCCGCGTCTCCGATCGCCGCCATCCACCGTCGGTGACACGGGTAGCGGAGGCACTCTTCTTCCCTCCAGCAGCGCTTGTACCAACCGCAGAAGAAGACTTCTTCGACTTCCCCATTGCGGTACGGCGGCTCCGGCGGCGAGAACATAGGATGGAAGAAGGAAATGTCCGAGGATATTCCAGCGCGCAACAAGAACTCTCAGAAAACAAAGGAGCGGTGAAACAGAATAGCTGCGGTGGAAACAAACTAATGTTTTCCCCCAATGATTATAAAGACGAAGACGACTGCGGTGGAAACAAACTAATGTTTTCCTCCAATGATTATAAAGACGAAGACGATGCACGACAACCGTCCATCGAGAAGACCTAACGCCAACGGCAGGATCTGGCCATACACGTGTCAGCATCGCAACGAACCGTCGCTAACACGCCGTCCACTATGCGCGGAAATCGAGGCGACGCCGTAATTATCTCCGCGCCGCGCGTGACCGGTCAATTCAAGGTCAGAAAGTGGGACCCATGTTCGTCCAGTCAAGTCATCTCTGGCGCAGCAGACGCTTGAGGTCATCGATCGTCGACAGCGTCATCAAAAGCTATACTAGCAACAGTCACAATTTCTTCGGCTTCAAAGCTAAGAGTACTCACTCGAATCTACGATTCGACTAATTACTAGGGGGCTACTCCTATCAGGAGCGCTGGCCGCGCACTCGAAGAATGAACAACACGTTACAGCACTGAACTGTTTCTTCGAGTCCTACGTTGAGTCTACGACTCCACTACGGACTCAGGGGCTACTCCCATAGGGAGGATGGATTTAAGCATCCGAAATTTTTTGTGTCCTACGGACTTGACACTGAACAACGGCTGAATTAAAGTCTCCGCTCGAGTTTACGACTCGAACAGACACTCGGGGGCTACTCCCATAGGGAGCGCTGGTCGTGCACCCTATACAATTTCGACTGCGATCCTTCGGATCAGTACGCAAAAACTTTTCGGCAACTCTGCCCCAATTAAACGCTAAGTGAGTAGCATTCTCCTTGGCTACCCGAAACACCTCCGCGGTGATAAAATTCGGATGTTGTGTCTGCGACGCAAAGATAAGACCTACAGATATCATCTGATGGCCTGGTAACGCACATGACTGCGCTCTGCTAGTATAAACCCGTGCCAATAGGCGCGATGAAAAATCCCGACGGACGCGTTGGGTACATCAATTAAATTCACTGAAATTCCACTCTTATAAGTCCTCCGCGGCCTGAATCGAATTACGCCATCATATGTTCCGGGTTCGAGTCGTGGGACTTGAACCTGAAGAAGATCGTGTTGTTTTGTCCTAAGACAGTTAACTGACCCTGATCCGTCGGGAGAGTCAGGCACGCGCATCAACAATCCCTACACATTCTCTTGAAAGACAGAGTTGCACCCGAAGGATTGAAGAGTCCTCAGCTGAATGATTCGACTGAACACTCGGGGCTACTGACATGGTTATACCCCGCGGATACACGACCTCAGCATATCTAGTCTAGCCCAAGGAAGGCCCGTGGCAAATATACGCCGGCCCATGAAGACTTTTGGGTGGCCAAGGCCCATGACGCCTTCGGATCCTTGGAGAGCAAGACTAGGGTAGATAGGAAATTCAAAGGGGTAAACCCTAGAACTCAGAACCGACTAGATCTGCACTCGACCTGCCTAAGTCTATATAAAGGCCAGGAGGGCACGACCTAGATCTCTCTCTCATATTCTCGCATACACACCTCCACGCCAGATTACATCTGCGCACCCCTGTAATCACCGGTTCCGCCGTAATCAAGAGCAGACAAGCAGGAGTAGGGTTTTCCCTCCGGTGCTCGAACTGGGTAAACCTCGTGTCCCGTGTTGCTTGTTTGCTAACCGTTCCGAGATCTCCAGCATCCCCATCTTCTCCAAAACCCAAGTCCATAACAATGGGCATTGACGAGATTAAACCTCGTCAGCCGCCGCGACCGCCTCGCCCGCCTCACCGCCATCGCTCCGGAAGCACCGCCGTTGCTTGCTGGCCGTCGGGCGGATCGCCTCCACAGCAGCGCCGCCGACGACATCGCGCCACAGGCTTCCTCATGTCGCCGCCGGCACCGCTCGGACTTTGCCCGACGGCTTCCACTGGTGGCAGCAGAGTAGGGAAAGGAGAAGGAGGGGTGGGAGGCTAGCTAGGGTTTCTCGAGCCCATGCGTCGCCGATGGGGGGGACGAGCGCATGAGCTCAACTGAATGGAATTTAGCCAATGAAGATGTCGAAAATCGCAAACAGAATGGCATCAATCTTCCACTGTTTTGGAAACACAAACTTGTTGCTATCTACAACCACTTTTTAGTCTGAGCCCGCGCTCTAAGGTGACCGGACCTAATCCATTTGAGCTACCTGAAGATGGCAATGCTAATTACCTAGAGAGACAATTCTGGAGTGAATTTGGCCAATGCCTGAAAAAACATTTTAACCCAAAATATATCTCCTTAACGTCTCTCTAGTTGGGTCCGTCTTATCAATTTTTCACCGTTGTTTCGTTGCCAGCTAGGTGCCACACAGACTACATCGTTGGTGCCTACATCCATTCCACATCCTTATCGTTCCTGCTGTCCTACCAAATCGGAGCTCCCATTCTTGTGGTCGCCACCATGGCACTATGTTGGCACGAGAATTCTTTCCTAGAGGAGATCTGTCAACTCGATGGACCTGCTCGGCCCAGTTCTCCTCCCTAATTCGGGAGGCGAAGATTCAGGGCTTCACGTACTTCTTGGGAGGGTCGGCTAATTTGGAATCATGGAGAAACAATTTAAGTTAGAAGTTTGCATTCCGTCAGTGAATTTGTCGTCTCCAGCATTGCCATCGACCGAGATCCTATTCCGCTAGCGAAATTTCTAGTGTTGTGGAGCTCCCAAATGTTTGTCGATTGAATCTATAGTACTCCTTCCGTTCCAAAATAGATGTTTTAAATTTGTCAAAATTTAAATAAATCTAGACACTATATACTATATATATTTATCTAAAATTTGAAAAACCTAAGACATCTATTCTTAGACGGAGGGAGTACTATATGTATCTTTTGAATGCGCTGAAATTTGGGTATCCCATGTAGATTATCGAGGTTGATCCAGTCTTCTTCTATATGGTCACGAAGTGGATAGACAGATCTCGAGGAAACGTGGCACCGTAGTGTTGGATAATGAGAGCAACATTGTTCCCATGTGTGCAATTGGAGTGCCAACGCTCGTTGATGCGCCCCTGTATCATAGAAGATCCTATGATGGACCAGTGTCACGCTTCATTGGTGCCAGGAACCAGCAGCGAGTTCCAAGATCATCAGCGTCCCCTTCATCATAATCTTCAAATAGTGGAACATGTATGACACATGGGGCTGCGTCTGTACTTGTGTGTTTCTTTCGGCTAGTAAGTAGGTCACCAACAATGGAGGAAGTAAAATTCACACTGTAATCTAATGAAGTAACATGACTCGCTCCAGTTGTATGGTTCCCAAACAAGCACACCTCCTCGCGGTTCTGTAACTATGCATATGTGATGCGGCAGTCGGCCCCAATCGTTGGTGTCGATGACGTCGACATACTTTGTTGGCCGCATGAAGTCGATGTCCATAGTAATCCAGTCCTTGTCACGGGGCCAATGTATGAAAAAGTGATGAGTTTGTCAAAGACCGCTATGGGGTCGTAATTTCATACCATGTCCTACATGTACGACCTCACTGGGATTTGTATCTTCAGGAGCTCCATTTCTGCGTGCTTGTAGAGATAAGTGAAAGGGGGTGGCCAACCAGCATTTTTTTGAGTAATGCCGACTCCCTATTCTCATGGCAGTGGCAATTGCAATGGTCTATAGACGTTCTTTATAGTCCAACGGTCCAGGTCCTGAACCATTGCCATCCACTCCCCATTACTGCTCACCCATTGCTTATCATCTCCCTGTCCTACCTCTCCTTCATCCTTGACACAAACCGATGATGGTATCATCGGCTTGACACAAACATACTTTTCACAATCTGCATGCACGCAAGGTGTTCGACGGAAGATAGAGAGGTTTGCGTTGAACTTTCTTTCCGAACATACGTACTTAGCAACGAGATGAAATGAATTGAGCGAAAAAATCATCTTACAAATTCGTCAAAGTTCCTTCTCTCAAACTTTTCTTAAAGCCAAAGCAAGTTTTCCACATTAGTAAAACCATCTTACAAATTTATCGAGATAATATTGTTTAGCTCTTCCGTGTGAACTCTTCTGATGTGCAAGTTTTCCACAGTAGTAAAACATGTGTGTGTTGAACAAAATCTAACAGCAAAACAAGACATTCTTCATTACGACTAACGAGCACCAACTATATGTAACCACTGTATATTTCTAAAATTATTGATATTAACAGAAAACATATGGTAGTAGTATACTCACACGCATAGCACTAGCAGCCGACCTATGAATGATAAAACTAACGAATTAGTCTAGGATGCAATATTTTACACACGCTACTCCCAATATGTACCGGTGTGGACCCAAACACGAACTATGCGTCATGCATCTACCATCCAGCTAATCAGTTGCCGCCATCGGACCAGGTAATGCTCTCCATGCCGACGTTCTGGTCAAGCCCCAAGGCGTTCCACACCGCTGGAGAGGCATCGACGATGTTGTTGGCACAAGGGGGTTCATAGTTGTGATCCTCATCGCAACCATACACGGAGTCGCACTCATCCACCACCTTGGCATACACGGATTTGCCATTGGCACTGATCTTGATGCGGTGCCCACAACGGGCCATGTTCTTGAACCAGCCGGTGGAGAGTGCGACGACCATCTCCTCATCACTATGGTAGGCATTGTCACACTCCGACGGGCCACCGCCCTTGCCCTTCTCAAGCTATTGAGGGTCAAGACGGCCTTTGTGCTCGAGGTGACGGCGGCAGTGGAACTGCGGTACCTCTTGCCGCCCTCACAACAATCCGGGTCATTGCTCTTCTCACAGTTCCCGACTTTCCTGGGAGGTAGCCGCTAGCATGGCAAACACCGAGGCTGGGCGGAGTGAGGATGCAATGTGGGAGGTTGAGAGCGCCACTAGGAGGAGGATTGCCGTGGTGGCTAGAGCTCTTGCAGTTGCCATCTTAGACACTGAACACTGCTGAATTACAACACGTCTTCTTTGTAGCTGCTACACTAGTTTGTTTGCCTTGATTGCTTGTGGTTAGAGAGCTGCAGCAGCCAGCAGGGTCGACTTTATATGGTGATCTCCCTGTTGGTCCGCTAGTTCAGTTATGAACACCACATGGTTGCATATTTTTCACGGAAAATTGTTTTTTGACCTGCACGGCAAATTGTTGATAATAAGTTCAGACTTGGCAGTCCGTAAGGTATCAACAAATTTTTAAAAATAGGACGGACGTGCCGTATGTCTTATCAGGATCCTTCGGAAAGAGATGATTAGAGAGATGATAAAATATTGCAGAATAGGTTCAAGGAGTTGAATGAACTGATTGCGACATTTTCCCGGTGCTTCCAACCACGACTTACACCATAAATCGGTCATGAAAATCGAGAGATTTTGGTTAGGTAAATATAATTTCAACTATACCCCAACTATGTAACAATATTAAATTCTGTTTGCACGTTAAGAAAGGAAATTAACCAGCTGACGTCACCGTGGGAAATCTGAAACGCGAACAGAATGGAATCAATCTTCCACTGTTTCAGAAAAATAAAGTTGTGGCAATCTACAACCAATAGAAGGGCAAGTAGCCTACAAACAGCAATAGTTTCGGCGGTCAGTTGAGTTCACCTAGATGCAGATTCCCAGCCAATCGACTTAATTTCCCCTGCCAAGCCATAAAACCAATTCACTATCATGTGAGTGCATCAGGCTTTAGCATAAACAAGTTGATTATATCGAGCATTGAGCCACATGGGATTTTCAGTTTTTCATCACGGCATGTATCTTGCTTCCAGAAATATGGAAATTAACTACTTCTGGTTAGATGCAAAATATATGTTTTTATTTTATCTGGCAAACTACTGAAAATCAAACGAAACATAATGCATCATTTAGATCGCTGTAGGCTGAGCATGCACATTTGTTCAGTGTAAGAGGTGGCGTCCTGAGTAGACCAGAGAGGAAAGCAGAATAACAGGAAAACAAAAAAGTAAAAGTGGAAGAAATTGCACAACACTACATGCTGTCATCATGAGTAAATTTCTATAGGCATCAAACAAAGAATTCACCCATCTACCTTCTACTCATGGAAGAATACTAGGTAGACAGTTCTCTGAAAGGAAAGTTTGTAATGGTAGCCATACTTAAGAGGAAAGAAATGAAACTACATATGCTACCTACGTCTGGGGAACAGAATACCTGCAAGATTTAGTTGATTTTAGGGCTTAAGTAGTACTGTGGATCCCTGAAGAACGCGACAACTGTCTCTGCCTTATCCGTGGAGAGGTCAGTATTTTCTAGAATAAAACCCTTGGATGCCTTTGCGATTGCTTCAATAGAGCCAATAGCTCGGCCAAGCTACGAAATCAAGAGTAGCATGACTATCAGCCTGGAATGATACTGATACGAGTAGTGTAGAGATACAAAACATAGAACAGATAATTAGAAAAACAAGGTTCATGGCTCAGTGATAGACTTGACTGTAATTAGCATGGCATGATAAATACTACAGAGCAGATATCAGAGAATGGAGAAATTCTCAAGTTAGATAATCTAGCAAATGCATAGTTCCCATTCTTGATTAGTTGCATAGACAAGTATTTTCATCAGAAGGCACAACAATTGTGTTTGAGCCTATGAACTCTGATCCACCATGGACTATCATTTGTTTTTCGAAAAGGAGGCAAATGGACTATCATTTACCATGCTTTAGCAAAATGATTGCCAATAGCAAGGGAAATGATTGTAAATTAACCATTTGAGTAATCTTGCTCAATAGTGACAAAACATGCAAATAATTATTAACTGAAATTGATTTGGAAGTAACACACAGTTACATATAAGGATAAAAGATATTGAAGTACACACCATACTGGCATCGTGATTGTCAATACCAGGAATGGAGGTGAGCACTCCTAAAAAGGCATCCATGGACTGAACTGCTTGCTCCCGCTACGGACACAAGCGAGAAAATCATTAGCTTAATTTTAGAGCTGCAGATAGTGCACCAATGGACCCAAAAACCTGTGAAAGTACCTCAATCCTCATTGTTGAGCTAATGTCCTGCTGCTTGCATACTGAACAAAACATATGTATTGACCAGTGTCAGCTGCTTGCAGCTCAGGACTTGATCATGAGCCAAATGAAGTTAGAGATTTACCTCCACGAGCATGAGCGATCTTGAGAATTTTCTCAAATCCCATCTCTTCGTCGCTGACAGGCACAAACGTAGGGCAGCCAAGCTCCATGTCATACCTTGGTTAAGACACACATGGGTAACAATGATCAAACTAACATACTCCAGCACTAGCAAGATATAGTAAAATAGGTGCTTACTGGAAATATGATCGATTGAATGATTCGATTTGCTCCACAGTGGGAACAGAAACAACGACGTAGAGATTTTTGAACTGCCTCTTCAGTGTATTCACCCTGCCAAAAAAAAAACGTCAGGGCACAATTACAATCGTTACAGCAAACAACATAGCATGATCTAATTATCTAAACCATAACAGGTAAGAGCCCTCACCTGCTAAAAACAGCAGCTGCATTCCCAGAGTCCCAGCTTGTTTCGAATATAAAAGCAACAGATAAGCCCCCATTGTTGAAGATGAAGTCCTGGAATACACAAAGGCATCACCAAAATCAATCGCGACTTTTGACTTGCAAGGCAGGAAGAGATGCTTACAGGAGATATCGGCATGAAGTTTAGGCGGTATGAGTTGGCAGACAGGAAAGCGGCGATGAAGTTCACAAGGTTTGGGTGTTGCTTGTCTCTCCACGAAGTGCTCATCATGCATACTCCGGCCTGCGACACGACATCCGTGGGATCCATCAACATCTAATCCAACATATTGTTAACTGTGAGGTTCTAGGATAAGCTAAATCATCCTGGTAGTAGTTCTTCACTTCTTACAGGTCTTTTATTGGAATCTTCATCAGCAAAACAATTTTTTAACCTAACCTTCGAATCCAGGCATACACTACTGAGACGTAAATGCTTGCGGGTCTGTACTGAGAATTGGTCAGAAACATTCTTAAGAAGCCGATTAGAATGGGAACGATGCAAATTCCATAATGGCAATCCCCGTCAACACATCACATCATATCACATACGCAAGCAAAACATTTCGGCCCAGTCGAGCAACTACTGACGCCACGGCATGCCCGGGCAGTTGCAAACGCGACGCGGCGAGACAAATATTCAGGTACGAGACGAAGGAGAATGTGGGGATTAGTCATCAGCGCGCGCAGTGAATCGCGCGGTGTGGTGGCGCCAGAACCCTAGCTAGCTAGCTAGCAAGGGCCGCGGAACGGGGGCGGCGCGCGCGTGCGTGCGCGAGGAGGGAGGGGAAGAAGGGAGGGAGGGCCCAGTTGGTGGGTAGGTGGATCTCCAAACCTGGACCTGGAGCTCGGGTTGGAGCAGGCTGTGGCCGCGGCGGCGGAAGCGAGGTCCTGCCGGCGGAGTGGACGGAGCGGGCGGAGCGCTCCATCTGGAAAGGAGAGGAGAGGAAGCCGGGGGCCACGGCGGTGCGGTGGCGCGAGGCTTCTTGTCGCTGCGCGTCTGCGAGCGTTCGACGGGTGACGGGGAAGGAACCGTTGGGCTGGGCTAAGCTGCTGAGGTGGGCCTGAACGACGCGTGGACTGGGCTGGGGCCTTCTTGCTCCCTCTCTTTTCACTGTTTGTGTGCCTCTTTGCAGTTCATGGCTTTTACCACGTTCCGACTCGTTTTTTTGAAGATCTTTTTCCCCAAGAAGATTGTACATTTCGTTTCTATGACGGAAATCTCCCGTGCTATCACCCACTAGAACATAAGAAGATAAGATGCATAAACTGCAAACAATGATGACATAGAAGAATATTTTTCGAACCGCAAAATTATCCTCAACCTAGAGGACACAAAAATTATGTGGACATTCGTCAAAATAAATGTCGAGCTGAAAAATCTCTTGAGCAAAAGGTGTCGTGGATGTCCGCATGCGTTTTTTAGGTCGCTCCCGTGTCGTCCCCCGAGGGTGACAGCGGGGCGTAACCCTAGTGCTGCCAAAGTCCACAACCCTGGCGGACTCCCCTACCGCCATTTTTGCCAGCAAGGGCCGCAGTGGCGACGGGCATGGCGCCGAAGGTGTCAGGGGTTTAATTCATGGCAGCGGGGGATGGGGACGATGTCGGTGGGTCGTCTGCGTGCGGTAGCTGGGGCGGCGTCCCTGGTCGGACGGCGACGACGACGATCACTTGGGAGTGACATTCGTGCAGGGGGCGGATGGGGCAGCGCCCCTGGTTGTTCGGCAGTGATGGGGTTTCCTTGGAAGTCCGTGTATTGACTAGAGGCAGCTGTCGCTGTTGGAATTATGCCCTAGAGGCAATAATAAAGATGTTATTATTATAATTCTTGTTCATGATAAAGTTTATATTCCATGCTAGAATTGTATTAAGCGGAAACATTAATACTTGTGTGGTTTGTGAACAACACCGTGTCCCTGGTACGCCTCTAAGGACTAGCTCATTGATCAATGATGGTTAAGGTTTCCTAACCATAGACATGAGTTGTCAATTGATAATGAGATCATATCAAACTAAGCGAAGCAATTAGATCGTATCATCGTGTTTATCTTTGCGTAGCTTTTCCTATGTCAAATATTGTATTCCTTAGACCATGAGATAATACAACTCCCTGGTATCGGAAAAAAGCTTTGAGGTCATCAAACGTCATCCTATGAGAGGGTGATCATAAAGGTGTCTCTCAGATGATCGGAAAGTATCTGTTGGGTTGTATGTATCGAGATGGAATTTGTCCCTCCCAAGTCGGAGAGATATACTTCGGGCCCACTCGGTAATCGATATCAACACCGCTTGCAAGCATGTGGTTAAGGAGTTAATAACAAAGTGATATCGGATTACGGATCGAGTAAAGTACTTTGTGAACGAGATTGAACTAGGTATGGCCATGCACGATCGAATCTCGCAAGTAAAATATCGCGAGACGAAGGGAATATATATATGGGATTGTTTGAATCGACATCGTGGTTCATCCGATATGATCATCGATGAATGTGGGAGTCAATATGGGTGTCCGACATTGCTGATTATTGATAGAAGATCATGTCTGCATATTCTCGAACTCGAGGTCACACACTTAACGTGTCTTGACGCTAGGATAGATTGGATAATTGGTTTATGAATTTTTGTTCAGAGTCTCGGATGGGATCCGGGACATCACGAGAGGTACAGGAATGGTCCGGAGAATAAGATTCATATAAGGCGGCAGTTTTGGAGTTCGGAATTGTTAAGTTAATCGGTATTACGGAAGCTTCTAGAACCTTCCGGAAGGGACCAACGTGGCCCCACCTTCCGGGGAGGGCATGGGCCTATGAGGGAGTGTCCGCATTGGGCCAGGCACAAGGCCCCATAGGGCCCAGCCGATCCTAGAGTTTAAATCGTTTAAACTAGAGATAGGGTTTCTAGAAGAGGGAGTCCATGCCCCCACTCCTTATCCTTTGGGCTTGGGAGGGGCTAGCTGCGCCTCTATATAAAGAGGGTGGGCGCACCAACCCCACACCTCTCCTCCAAACCCTAGCCGCCTTGCTAGCTTTCCTCTCTCCTCCCGACCGCTTATAGCGAAGCCCTCGCCGAAATTCTCCACCATATACACCACGCCGTGTGTTGTAGATCCAATCTATCTCTCCACCATACTTGCTGGTACGAGGAAGGAGGAGACGCCGAGGTGCTGCGTGTGCATCTCACGGAGGCACCGCTACTTGTGGTGCTAGATCGGATCGGATCGCGAGGAGGAGAAGCGAGTACGACTACATCACCCACGTTCGACGAACGTTCATTGTGAATCTTAAAGGGTATGAAGATCTAATCCAATCTCTCGTTGATTGCATCTCCTAGATTAGATCTTGGCTTTCCCTCTGCTCATCAGAGAAAATTTTGATTTACTATGTCGAAACCCTTCAGTGGTATCGAGCTAGATCTATGCGTAGATGTGTTTCACAAGTAGAACGCAACATGGTTTTTAAGCGTTGATGTTTTCTTTGCAAGCCTCTTGTTTGTGTTCTTATTATGACGCCGGATAGTGAGATTGAAGCGGTCCGTGCCAACCTTACGCGGCGTCGTTGAGACCGGCTCCGCACTTGACGTGTGGCTTGTACCACACATGTGGCTGGTGGATGTCAGTTTCTCTCACTATAGTTGTCATGGGATTAACACCGGAGTTTGGCAACCATAATATCACCGTTGTGGCTTTCCGTAGGTAAGAATCATTCTTAGCATCTACTCCCATAAAGCCACGTAAAACATGCAACAACAAAGTAGAGGCGTCTAACTTGTTTTTGCAGAGAGTGTTTTCTGTGATATGGTATGGCCCAAGATGTGATGTGTATAATGTATGCGATGATCATGTTTTGTAATGTTTCATGACTTGCATGTCGATGAGTACACAACCGGCAGGATCCATATGGTTGTCTTTATAATTGTGTATGACCTGCGAATCAACTTCTTATACGCCATGTAATAGCTTTACTTTATCGCTAAGTAGTTAGCAATAGTTGTAGTTGCTATTCGTGGTGGAGGCAATCATGGTGGAGTGATGGAGATCATGCCGGAACGCACAAGATGGAGATCATTGCACGAAGATTGGCTATACCATGTCACATAAAGTTATATGCATGTGATGTTTATCCTTTTATGTATCTTATTATGCATAGATCGCGACGGTAGCATTATAAGATGATTCCTCACTTAAAGATCAAGATAAAAACTGTGTTCTCCCCGAGTATGCACCGTTGCGAAAGTTCGTCGTGTCCAAGCATCACGTGATGATCGGGTGCTATAGACTCTACGCTCACATACAACGGGTGCAAGCCAGTTTTTCACACGCGGAAATACTTGGGTCTAGCTTGACGAGCCTAGCATGTCTGCATATGGCCTCGAAACACAAGAACCGAAAGGTTAAGCATGAGTCATATGAATGATATGATCGACACTTTGTTGTCCACCATTGAAACCACATCTCTTCTCGTGATGATCGGATTAGGTGTGGTGAATTTGGATCGTGTTCACTAAACAACTTGAGGGATGTTGAATTTAGTGGGAGTTTATCTAGTAATTTGATTAAGTTGAACTATTTATCATGAACATAGTCTAAATTGTACTTGCCATCAGTAGATCACATGGCCAAGTCCAACTTCAACTTCAACGTTTTCTTTGAGAAAGAAAAGCTTAGAAACAATGGGTCTAACTTCACCAATTGGTTCCGTAATCTAAGAATCATTCTGCGGCGGACAAAAGGACTATGTCCTTGGGAAAGCGTTAGGTGACCCCTCACTGAATCAAGGCTTACCGATGAGAAAGGCATCTATCAAGAGCGCAAAGATGATTATGGTGTGATTAAGAGCACCATGTTGTTTGCTATGGAACCGGAGCTTCAAAATCGTTTTGAAGAGTATCCGGGCCCTTCGAGATTCTCGAGCTGAAAACCATGTTTTAGACTCAGCCCGCTTGAGAGATATGAGATCTCGAGAAGTTCTTTAATCGCAAGATGGAGGAAGGAGTTCCGTTAGTGAGCACGCCATAAAGATGTCGGGCTACACTCAACGTCTTGAGCAACCTGGAATGCACGATTCAGAGGAGCTCAAGATTGACAGGTTCTCGCAATCACTCCTCCCGCCTACAAAAGTTTTGTAGTGACTCATAATCGATTGGTTCCATCGACACGATCACCGAGCTCTTCGCAGTCAAGGCTGCGAGGTGGACATCAAGAAAGATAATCATGTGTTGATGGTCAACAAGCCCTCCTTTAAGAAAGGTAAGGAGCAAAGAAGCCCTTCAAGAAGGGCGCGGCAAGAGCATCGCCTATTTGAGAAGAAGCTCAAGTCCGGTCCTAAGCCGACACCGAGTGCTTCTATTGCAAGGACAAGGGTCATCGAAGAATCGTCCAAAGTACTTAGCGACAAAAAGGCGGCACCATCAAAGGTATATTTGATATACATGTTATTGATGTTTTCCTTACTAGCCCTCGCTAGTGCCCGGGTATTTGATACCGTCAGCTTGCTAATATTTGTAACTCAAACAGAGCTACTAATAGACGGCGGCTTGTAGGGATGAGGTGACGATGCTCGCTGGCAACGGATCAAGAGTTGATGTGATGGCCAAGGCACGCCTCCTTAGTTTTACCTTCGGGATTAGTTTTAAACCTTAATAAATGTTATTATGTGCCTGCGTTGAGCATGAACATCATTTCCGGATCGTGTTTATTGCAAGACGGTTATTCATTTAAATCGGAGAATAATGGTTGTTCTATTTATATGAGTAACATCTTTTATGGTCATGCACCTCTTGTGAATGGTTTATTTCTTCTAAATCTCGAAAGGGATGAAACACACATCCATAACATTGAGGCTAAGAGATGCAAAGTAGATAGTGATAATACTACTTATTTGTGGCAATCTGCTCAGGTCATATTGGTGTAAAGCGCATGAAGAAACTCCATTCTGATGGACTTTTGGAGTCTCTTGATTTTGAATCATTTGACACATGCGAACCATGCCTTATGGGCAAGATGATCAAAACCCCATTGTAATACCCTCAGAATCGGACCTATGCAAGTTTTAGCGAAACCCGCCAAACCAGCATAGAAACGATTCAAAGGTGCCCACCAGGCACTTTCGTGCGGGTGGAAAACGAAGTAATAACATTACACAACAGTCCTCGATGGGGCCACGTAACGTATATATATATAACAAACCAAAGAGTCAAGAATATAGATATAATATACAAAGATCCAAATCACCTTGAAAAGATGGAGCGATCACTACGGACAATGCAAATGGGGCTAAGAGCCCAAGAATAACCAATGGCGTCCATAACCCCGCCTGTGCCGAAGGGTAACCGCTAACGACGCCGATCTCAAAACCTGCTTACACAAAAGGTGCCGACAAGGGCAAAGGAAAAGAGGAGCCAAGATCGAGGCCAAGACACGGCGAGGCTAGAATTCCGGTCCTCGCCACATAGATATGGTGGATCAAGCGGCAGCAAATGCGCAGATGCACTAATCAACCTATAGAGACTCGATACAATCGGGCGACTATTAGAGAGGGTAAGAAAGACCTATCCGAACCAACGATACTACCATCAAACAAACTTCCTCGGCTTTCCCTCGAGACCAATCGAGGAAGTCAACCGAGGAACTCACACAGTTGGCAGTTTTATTTATTCAGTTATCGTTGCAGCAATTACTAGTCAGGTTTAGATAATCATCCTGATAAAGTAAGCAGTGGGCACTTTTAGTTAACCATTCCGTTATAGTTGCAACAATTACTACCCAGATAAAGATAGCATGAGATAAATCCAAAACCCAGCAGTTGTTGGTACTTTTATTCAGCCATTCCGTTGTAGTTGCAATACTTACTAGTCAGGTACAATGGTCGCAAGCGACGCTCCAAGCAAGAAATTGTGGGCAGTATTATTTAGCCATTCCATTGTAGTGAAGCTGATTACTAGTCATTATAAAGTCAAATTTATAGCAATAAACTTTAGTTATGCTTGTCTATGGTCGAGATCAGGTTCGAGTCGTCCATATCCATGACACGGCTTCGGAAAAGTTTTACCCGCCGGGTGCACCAATAGCAACACACGCCGATCAACCTCGAAAACCAAATCAAAACCCAACGAGGCTTTCACGACTAAGCAATCAAGTGATTCGAAATATTTCAGGGGCCACCCATTGAGTAGACCAACGGTAAGCAAGCTTGAGACGGACTCAAGGTTTGACAATGGTCAGAAACGATCGGGAACCCGAAAGTGTGGCTGGGCTTGTCGATACCGCGAAAACAATCCGCTTTCCTAACAAGACAGTGTGCTCCTGCACAAATGTAAATACGAAGTAGCATGGCATAAGTACAGATAGTAAATAAAACCTCAAACTAGTTTGTGGCCCCAAGAAATAAGACCGAATCAAGCTCGCTGTGGGGTCCCATATACCTCCCGGATGTGGATAGCGCGATAAATCAAGGAACAGGTATCAAGTACTCGGGGTCCTACGGGACACAAGTGGGCGTTCGGAAACCAAATATTATCTATCACCCACCGATGCCTCTGCTTACTTCAATTTTAGTTGTTAAACAGGAATTAAAGTGAACGATAAGTAAAATTATGATCATCTCCAACATCAACATGCGGCAATACTCCAACAACTGTGGCACTTTACAACTCGCAACAGCACATGAGCAAGCGACTACGACGCGCAAGTCCAACTATCTACCAAACAACAGATAATAGGGTGTGTCCAAGGCAATATGGGGCTGCAAGGGATATCACGGGTACGATAACTAGAGCATCGCAACACAGATAGCAATAGATCATCAGGAGGGAATAAATACTATAAAAGCAAGATAGGTAGAAAGAGGGAGATGCTCGCCTGAAAACATTGTCGAAGGTTCAACCGAAGATCGGGGCGAAGCTCACATCAACTCAACGGCCTTATCCGCGAAGAAGCAAAACACTAGAAGAAACACCGGATGCAATATTCAATACACGGCAGAAGATCGGCATGATGCATGCATGATGTATGACATGGCAAAGACGCGGTGCAATTAGGTCATATTAAGTGGAACCGGGGTCCCGACAATTAATTAAATGGTTTCAGTTATTTATCTACCCCGCAAATTAAATGTTGTCTTAACATGGCAGGAGATAGCATCGGGTTCGCTACACAAATTTTAATGAGGCCAATATAAGGCTAGATTTGTCCGCATATGGGCCCCATATTTAATTATAAGGTGAATCGACATAAGGCCCCCAAACCAATGATATGCATGCGAGATGACAATCAAATATGCAACAATTCATATAGTTGACCATTTATAAAATAGGGTTCTCGGAAAGGGGTTCACACATTAGGGGTCTCGACGATCTTGGGGTTCCGGGGTTCGGGGTCCGGTCTCGGGGTTCAGGGTTCGACGGGTTCGTTCTCGGACTCCGGAGGTAGGTCTTGTCGCATCCGTGAAGGAGGGCTTACGCTAAGGAGTACTTGGTTCGGTGTCGGGCGATCGGATTCTCCCGGTCATTGTCGTTTATCGTCGCAGCTCTTGCCGGGTCCCACGGGTCGATCTTGCCGCTATGAGGGTCTTGTCGGGTCCGCGCCATCGCTGGCCGGTCTTGGCGTCGAATGCGCACTTGGTGTTCGGACGGAGTGCTTGTTGAACCGTGGCGTTCTTGGCGGTCACCAGGTCCGGACTTCGCCTCCGGGAACGGGTCTTCAGGGTCTCCACGTACTTGGTGTTCCGGCATCTCCGAGTCGCGGATCTTGGCAACCGGGTCCTCGGTCATCGGTAGATTTTGTCGCTTCCGAGGTTCTGTGTGAGGTGCGCGTCGGACTTGTTTGGTGGAGGTCTCGGAATTCAGATGGCCGCCACGGTTCCATCTTCACGCGGTCGCCATAGCAATCGTCTTAGCGCCAAAACAAAACAGAAGACCTGGGGCGCGTTGAAGCGGACAGTGGGAAGGACGCAGGCCCTGTGGACAAGACCATCAAGGCAAAGGTATCGCTGTGGGGGCCCAGGCCCGACGACGAGCCGGGACGCCAGCGAGCAGCTCTGGAGCTCGCGGGCATGAAGCGGCGGAGACGGCCGGTCTCGAGCGGCAGCGGACGCGCTTTTGGGAGCGTTAGGCTGCGCGCAGAGGAGGCGGCAGAAAGACGGGAGGGCGAGGGGCGGCTCGATGGCGACGACGGAGGAGGAGAGGTGGTGACGACGGAGATGACTGGCGGCGGCGGTTGAGGACGGGGCCGGACGCGGCCGTGGGGAGGGAGGCGGTGGTCGGCGCCGGGACAAAGGGGAGGCGGTGCTGGAGGTGAGCCAAGGCGGCGCTGACCGGGGAGGATGCGAGGCTCTCCGACAGACAGCTGGTGCTGCGGCCGAGGCGGAGAGGAGGCCGCGGCGGAGGGTCGCGTGGAGGCGGGGTTGAACGGAGGAGCCGGGTGAGCGCGAGGCCGGGCGGTGGAGGTGGCCTCACGGAGAGGAAGGTGGGGAGGGTGAGGGAGGAGGAGGAGGAGGCGTGGGCGCCATGGTGAGCGGGAAGAACTGGCATGGGCGGAGGGAGGCGAGGCAGGGAGGCGAGGCGGCCATGCAAGTGAGGGAGCGCAAGGAGGAAGAGGAACAGGGGAGAGAGAGAGGAGCGCGTGAGGGGGCAGGGTCACAAGGCTGCAAGGGGGTGCATGGGGCCAGGGAGGAGGCGTGAGAGAGTGGGGCCAGGGAGGAACTGCTGCGCGCGGGTGGGGTGTGTTGTGTGGGCCGGTCTGGGGAGGTGGAAGAGAGAGGTTGGGCAGGTGGGGAGGGAGTGGTGACGTGGCCGATGGTGGTTGGGTGGGGGACTGGGCCAGGTGACGTGTCGGGTGCGGATTGGCCGGGGTGAGGTGGCCAGAGGGGTGGGTAGATTAGGTTGGGTAGACTAGGGATTTAGAGGGGGATGATTAGGTGGACCGATTATATTTCTGGGGTGGTCGGGATTACACCCGCCCGCTCGACGCTCACTAAAACAATTTAAAAGTTTTATTTATTTAAACAGAGCCGCTAAAATCCGAACCGACAAAACAATTAATCCGAGTCCCGGTTTGAATTTGAAAACAAGACGGGCGTTTTAGAAAACAAAACAGCTTTGCGAAAATAGTTTTAAGCAAACAATGCATGATGATGACGATGCAATGCACAAATTCAACGCGATTTTCTAGTAGTGGTTTTTATGGATGCCACACCCGCTCCCAGATGATGGAGCGAGCAAGACTTGTTGGAAATCATACCCGATGTGCGGACCGATGAGTGTTTCGACCGGTGGATATCGCTATTTCCTCACTTTTACCGATGACTTAAGTAGATATGGGTATATCTATTTAATGAAACATAAATCTGAAACATTTGAAAAGTTCAAGGAATTTCGAATGAAGTGGAGAACCATCGTAATGTAAAGAGTAAGTTTCTATGATCCGATCGTGGAGGTGAATATTTGAGTTATGATTTTCTCACGCATCTTAAAGCAAGTGGAATCGCTTTCACAACTCACGCCACCCTAACACCACAACAGAATGGTGTGTCTGAACGCTAATCAAACCCTATTAGATATGGTCCGATCAATGATGTCTCTTCGATTTGCCGTTATCATTTTGGGGTTATGCATTAGAAACCGCTGCATTCACTTTAAATAGGGCTCCATCTAAATCCGCTGAGACGACACCGTATGAACTGTGGTTTGGTGCTAAACCTAAGTTGTCGCTTCTTAAAGTTTGGGGATGCTTTACGCCAAGAAGTTGATGCCGACAAGCTCGAACCCAAAGCGGAGAAATGCGCCTTCATAGGATACCCTAAGGAAACTATTGGGTATACCTTCTATCACGAATCAAGGCAAAGTGTTTGTCGCAGAAGAACGGTTCCTTTCTTGAGAAGGAGTTTCTCTCAAAGAAGTGAGTGGGAGGAAAGTAGAGATTGGAGAGGTTATTGAACCTTCTCTTGAATTGGAGAGTAGCGCAGCACCTGAATTTGTTCCAGTGCCGCCTGCACCAACAATAGAGGAAGCTAATGACAAGGATCATGAAGCTTCGGACGATGTCGCATCGAACGTCGCAGGTCGACAAGGTCGCGTGCCCCTCCCGAGTGGTACGGCAACCTGCCTTGACCGTCTTGTTGGTAGAAGACGGAACCTACGAACTATGAGGAAGCGATGATGAGCCCAGACTCGAGAAATGGCGAAGCCATGAACCGAATTGGGATCCATGAGCGAAAACCAAGTATGGACTTTGGTGGATCCTCCTAGCGACCGAAAGGCTGTTGAGTGCAAATGGATATTCAAGAAGAAAACAGACGCGATGGTAATGTTACCGATATAAAGCACGCTTGTCGCAAAAAGGTTTTCGACAAGTTCAAGGTGTTGACTACGATGAGACTTTCTCTCCGTAGCGATGTTTAAGTCCATTCGGATTTTATTTCATGATTATGAAATATGGCAGATGGATGTCAAGACTGCGTTCCTCAATGGCAACATTGATGAAGAGTTGTATATGATGCAACCCGAAGGTTTTGTCGATCCTAAGGATGCTGATAAAGTGTGCAAACTTCAGCATTCCATTTATGGACTGAAACAAGCATCTCGGAGTTGGAACCTTCATTTTGATCAAGTGATCAAGAGCTTTGGATTTGTTCCAAATTGCTACGAAGCTTGCATCTACAAGAAAGTGAGTGGGAGCTCGGTGACGTTTCTGGTACTATATGTGGATGACATATTGATTATTGGAAATGACATCAACATGCTTAACGATGTGAAGAGATGTCACATCCCAAATTTTCGATTTGGTCTTGCATATCATTCATTGCATCGCATCATATCTTACCATGCATTACCGTCGAGTAGAGAGGATCGACGAAACGCTATTTGCGAAAACCTATTTTTGTCTCGACCCGAGTTTCCTGCGGGGAGCTTTAGAGGGACTTGCGACAACCACCCTCAGATTCGAAGCCGACAAACTTCGATCAAGGTTGTTCTCGACGACACGAACCCGTAGAGGTGCGAGAATCGCCCAATCGGAGTTCGTATGCAAAAGACTCGACGCTTTAGTAAACCAAGAGACTTGCAACAACCACCCTGTAGATTCGAAGCCGCAAACTTCTGAAGGTTGTTCTCGACGATACGAACCCGTAGGCGCGAATCGCCCAATCGGAGTTCGTATGCAAAAGACTGACGTTTAGTAAACCGCGGAACGGTCCGAAAATCGGACCGATTTCAGAATCGAGTCAACCGACCGATTCGGTCGATTTTTCTTTTCTTCTTCTCACGCGTGGGACTATTTGAAGGGGCCCACCGGAAGTCGTGCCCGACCCGCCTCCTCCCGTAACCCGCCGCCACAACTCCTGGCGCGCCTCGGGCGACGACGCTTCGCCGCCGCGCCGCTTCGCCGCCACCGCCGCCCTCCGCCGCCGCCATCGCCGTTCGTTGTCGGGTTCGTCGCCCTCTTTCCGTTCCGTGCTTCTCCATCCGCCGCCAATCGCGCCGCAGATCGCTGCGCAGACGCTGCGTTTATTGTTCCGGAGCCGAGTTGATGGTGTACGTGCAGGTAGAACCACGACGCCGAATCGAGCCGCCGCCGTCCGGGAGCTCGGGAGTTCGTTGATCCGCTTCGGTAAGACAGCAGCCGCCGATCTCAGATCAGCGGCTTAGATCGCTCGTTGACTGGTCAGCACTCAGACGTTGACTAGTCAGACGCTTCAGACGTTGACTGGTCGACGTCGGTCAGCGCCTGATCATCGACCACGATTGATCGGGTCAATTTCGTTAATCCTATTAGTTGGCAGATTTGGTAGGATCTTGTAAATTGCGTGAAATTAAACCGCTTGGCCAAAAATTGCAAATAAAATATGTACGTTCAGTGAGTCGTGTAGAATCTCGCTGTAGCTTTGGTTCAGACTTTACTGTCAGGTTTAGTACAGTTTAATCAAACTAGTTAGTGGCCTTTCCGGAGTAATAAATTCGTAGTAAAAGTTTCGTAGCTCCAAAAATCGCGTGTGATATGTCCCTGAACTCGTGTGAACGAGGGGAATCTCATCGTGGAATAAAAAGATAGGCTTACAGTAAAAACTTCTGCACTATTTGTCTAATGGCTTTCTGCAGTGTTTTAATTACTCGGGATGTTTTATAACTCCTTTTTGAGTAATTCCAATTGGTACTGTTTCTTATCAGCGATGCCTTTATGTAGAATATTTCCAAGATTTTACAAACTGTTTACTACCGGTAGCGAATTATTTAAGTTCTAGCTCTAGTAGTGATCACTACTTTTGGTTAATAGTTTCCCTTGCGCCAAATCTATTTTCCATGCATGTATTCGGTAGTAATATGTATTAGTATTATGTGGTGCAGCTGTAGCACTAATTCACTTGCCGTTCTTGCATTCATGCATCATCTTTGTTGCATATGTTTGTGAATTGTTTGTTTATGAATGCAATTGTGTCGTGTAGATTGTGGAGTGCAACCTTGCTCGTGTGGATTGTTCCTCCGACCGCTACAACCAAGGCAAGTAGATGCTACTTTGTTCATGATATCGTCCTACTATTTTCAATGCATTGTCGTGTATTTTGTAGATGCATGTGTAGGATGATACTATCGCTATGCTATGACCTATTATGTGGTAGGGCTTTCCTTGTAGATGAACCACCGTTGTAGATGTGCTTAGCCATGCTATGTTGAACGAGGGCTGGGTTACATCATTGATACTTGTTTTCTCAAAGTATTGGTTTGCGAAAACTAAAACAACTTAATCAATGAATCATCTGGGTGTGATGGGATTGATAATTTTTGGTGGTTTATTGCGGAAAGGCACCCAGGTATCAAGAGAGAATGATTGGCTTCTTTATTGTGTAGCTTACGTGTACAACCATGTGCCAATAATGAAATGGGCGGTTGGTTGGACTTAGTAGGTTGTGGTAACTCGAACCCGTATCGAGATGTAGAATTTTGGTAGGTTGGACGGTCGGCGTCGGGATTGAGGAGCTACTTCGAACAGTCTCTTCTTGGACTTCTCCCTATCACCACTCAAAATGAGAGTGATGGTACGAGCTGGGCTGGCCAAGTCACATGGGTAAAGTGTACTAACCTCTGCAGAGTGCATAATCTAATCGATTAGCCGTGTCCCCGGTTATGGACAACTGAGTTGCTAGATATTGATTCCATGACATGTTTCTCGCTCATTCTAATTTCATAATTGTTTTAATATTGTTGGGTTAACTTAATTGGGATCTTTTCAAAGAAAATTCAAAACTGTTTATGAAAGTAGGACAAAGTTGTTTGCAAATGCAAGCGGACACACTCCACTTGCCAAATAAGCATGTAGATGTTAGTACTATTGTCTCCATTACTAGCTCTACTTGCCATACATTCCATGTATTGACCCTTGGGCTGTTGCGTTTATCTTGCAGTTATTCCGATTCTGATTGATCGTTATAGGCCACGACACTCCACTCGGCACTTGTTCACTTGTGGGCAATTTGAAGATTGGAGGATTTACTCGCTTTTGTTGCTACCTGAACAATTTGAGCTAGCTCTATGCTAAGCTTTTACATTGTAATAATGGTACTCTGGATCTTGTAGATCATGATACACGGTTATTTGCTATGATTATCTATCTTACTCTATTGTGGGCCAATGAACCGATCCAAGGATTGGCATGTCACATAGAGGCCACGGTCTTATCAGAACCGGGGTGTCACAAGAGATATTTGAACAAATGTTTTTCAATGAAAGACCTAGGTGAAGCTGCTTATATATTGGGCATCAAGATCTATAGAGATAGACAAAGACGCCTGATAGCTTTAAGCCAGAGTACATACCTAGACAAAGTTCTGAAAAGGTTCAGAATGGATAAGGCAAAGAAAGGTTCAGTGCCTATGTTGTCAGGTAAGATATTGAGCAAGGCTCAGTGTCCAGCTACGGTAAATGATAGGGAAGCTATGAGCAAAGTGCCTTATGCCTCGGCCATAGGTTCCATCATGTATGCCATGTTGTGTAGTAGACCGGATGTGTCCAATGCTCTTAGTTTGACGAAAGATATCAAAGTGATCCAGAGTGGAACCTTTGGACAGGTGAAGAACATCCTAAAGTACCTAAATAGAACTAAAGAAATGTTCTTAGTCTATGGGGTGATGAACAGCTTGTCGTAAAGGTTATGTCGATGCTAGTTTCAACACCGACAAGGATGATTCCAAATCTCGAGATGTGATATGTTTATATTTTGAATGGAGGAGCTGTGTGGAGAAGCTGCAAGCAAAGCGTGATCGCGGGATCTACAAAGGAAGCGGAATACATGGCTGCCGCAGAAGCGTCAAGTGAAGGAGTTTGGATCGAAACTTCATCATCGAGCTTGGCGTGGTTCCAAGTGCATTGACCCATCGATATATTGTGACAACATCGCCATAGCACTCGCTAAGGAACCAAGATATCATCCAAATACCAAGCATATCAACCAAGTTTCATATAATCCGAGATTATATAGCGATGGAGATCGAAGATTAGCAGTACATACGGATGAATGTCGCAGATCCATTGACTAAACCTCTTCCACGTAAACATGATCAACACCTCGTGCCATGGGTGTGAGATTGTTGCGGATGTAAACTAGATTATTGACTCTAGTGCAAGTGGGAGACTGGAATTATGCCCTAGAGGCAATAATAAAGATGTTATTATTATAATTCTTGTTCATGATAAAGTTTATATTCCATGCTAGAATTGTATTAAGCGGAAACATTAATACTTGTGTGGTTTGTGAACAACACCGTGTCCCCGCACGCCTAAGGACTAGTTCATTGATCAATGATGGTTAAGGTTTCCTAACCATAGACATGAGTTGTCAATTGATAATGAGATCATATCATTGGGAGAATGATATGATGGATGACAAACTAAGCGAAGCAATTAGATCGTATCATCGTGTTCATCTTTGCGAGATTTTCCTATGTCAAATATTGTATTCCTTAGACCATGAGATAATACAACTCCCCGGTATCGGAAGAAAGCTTTGAGGTCATCAAACGTCATCCTATGAGAGGGTGATCATAAAGGTGTCTCTCAGGTGATCGGAAAGTACCTGCTGGGTTGTATGTATCGAGATGGAATTTGTCCCTCCCAAGTCGGAGAGATATACTGGGCCCACTGTAATCGATATCAACACCGCTTGCAAGCATGTGGTTAAGGAGTTAATCACAAAGTGATATCGGATTAGGAACAGTAAAGTACTTCCGTGAACAGATTGAACTAGGTATGATGGTACCGACGATCGAATCTCGGCAAGTAAAATATCGCGAGACGAAGGGAATATATATATGGGATTGTTTGAATCTCGACATCGTGGTTCATCCGATATGATCATCGATGAATGTGGGAGTCAATATGGGTGCCTGCACTCACTGTTGATTATTGATAGAAGATCATGTCGCATTCTCGAACCCGTAGGGTCACACACTTAACGTGTCTTGACGCTTAGATAGAGGGTGGGGCCCAACCCCACACACCTCTCCTCCAAACCCTAGACCTTGCTAGCTTTCCTCTCCTCCCATCGCTTGTAGGCGAAGCCCTGCTGCAGAAATTCTCCACCATATACACCACGCTGTCGTGTTGTAGATCCAATCTATCTCTCCACCATACTTGCTGGTCCGAGGAAGGAGGAGACGTCGAGGTGCTGCACGTGTGCATCTCACGGAGGCACCGCCACTTGTGGTGCTAGATCGGATCGGATCGCGAGAAGAAGAAGCGAACGACGACTACATCACCCACGCCCGATTTAACGCTCATCTGCAGTAATCTTCAAGGGTATGAAGATCTAATCCAATCTCTCTCGTTGATTGCATCTCCTAGATTAGATCTTGGCTTTCCCTCTGTTCGCATCTGTAGAAAATTTTGATTTACTATGCCGCGAAACCCTTCAGTCGCAGGTCTTGGCACCCACCTCGACCCACCATCGGCACTACTGCCGGTCGCCCGGAGGTGCGTGGGGAGCAAACACGGTGGACGCTTACGGCCTTGCGGTGGCATAGTCCAGGACATCTTCTACTCGGTATGGCTACCAGCAGGATGGCGTGAGCGTGTGGTTCTTCATAGGCTTTCCTCCTCTTTCGGCAGAGGGTGTCGGCCGGCAGGTGGCGGCATGGGGGCTTTCCAATCTACCTAATAAAGGCGGGCGGTCCTAGGGTTCCATCCGTGCAAAGTCAAAGATATGCTTGATGCCTTCCCTCATGAATATGTCCTGGAGCAGTGAGTTCCGAAAGGCTCCGTCGGTGAACTCCCATGGGCGTCTTATGCTTGGAGATTGCTGGATCAGATGGAATTCGGTCATGCGCACCCATGTTTTTTTTACCGTTTGGTTTCAGAGGGAGCATCGTGAAGCTCTACTATTTGTTATCACCAGGGGACACGTCTTTGATGTTCTATGATGAAGTCAGATGTGGAGAATGTCATGATATACATGATATGAGGACTAGCAATGGTGGCTTGAGTCTTTGTGTCATTGAGGAACTGGCTTGGTGATTCTTGACTTGGAGCAACGATTTTGTAAGTGGGGGCGATAGCATAGGAGAAGTTCAAAGCCTTATCTTACATGATGAAAATCCAAGGTTTGTCTTAATTGGTTGTGCCTGCCAATGACCTTTTTAAATGCATTGTTTTGTGAGCAAGGAATTCTCCATGGTGAAAACCTATGATCTAGGATCGGACGACGATGGTGGTTGTGCATTGTTTCCTGCTTAAAGGCGTCGCTTTTGGAGAAGCTGGACTTCGGGTGTTGTCTTGGTGGTGTTAGATCTGATGCTACAAGGAATAGATCACCATAGCGGGATAATTATTTTTCTTTTTTCTGGATTGTGTGTATCCGTAAGACCGTTAAAGAAATGTGTTTTTATAGAGTCAGGGTGTAATTGGTATCTGCGCGATATTAATATATGCTCCTTATCAAAAAATAGAGGTGTTTTTTTGCAGCAAACAGACTAATACACGAAGGGGATATTTGCATTGTGGACAAGTTGAAATGGATTGTATGCGCACCTAGAGGGGAGGGTGAATAGATACTACTCCAATTTTTTACTTCCTTTTTTTATTTAGGCTTGACAAAAAGATAAATTCTCTAGATATGCAACTATGGTAAATTTACTTATATGAGAACCTAGCTACTAGAACCACACAAGTAAAGGAACGGTAAAAGGATAGAGGTAAATGAGAGTGAAGCACATAGGGGCACATGATTTGATTCACCACAATTACTTCCTTTTTAGGGGAGTATGTCTACGTTGGAGGGGTGGGCGGTTCTAAGACCACCACACCACAAAGGCCTCACCCAATTCACCGGTGAACTTCTGCCACAAATGGCCCAGTCCACTTTTCCACTATCGGTACCCTTCGAGGCGTTAACCGGCACCTTTACAACAAGCTTGGATCAACTTACACAATGGAATGGAGGCCTCCAAGAACAAGGCTAACTGCCAAAATGAAAACAAGCAAGTTAGAACTAAAAACACTATCTAGGGATTCCTAAGAAACACTAGAACAAGGGGGCCCTCAAGTGAATGAGGGGGAAATGTAAATCGCTTTAGTGCAGATGTAGATATGTTTCTTCTCCTTCGATTCTCGAAATATCAAGAGCTTTGGGTGGTTGAGGGAGGAGATCTTGAAGATTTGGTGGCTCAACTTATAGGGTTCTTGAGGTTCTAGACGAGCAACTGTCCAAGGTATAAGAAGGGCCCTTTATATAGGGCCCCAGAAAAACTAGCTGTCGCCTCCACTTAACCCGGAGTGTCTGACAGAAACATCCCGAACATTCCGGCATGGGTCGGACACTCGTGCCTCACATCGCCGGACATTCCAGCCCAACAAAATAATCTTCAAAGAATCCGATCAGGGTGAGGATACCCAGCATACCACTGCATGATGTAGTGTACTATAGTCATTAAAATAACACCAATAAACACCTTTCACCTGTATTATATCCCTCGGATTAGTACAACAAAAACGTCTTGGTCCAAGGTATGACTTTAGATTACATATAACACATTAAAAAATACTAGAGAACTTCCTCGAGATAGTGAGGAAAATATTATACATAAGAAAACCATAAATACTCAAAGCCTATGCTAGAACACTTCTATATATCTATGGCTTGCAATTGCTACTAAATCAATACTCTACAGAAGTAGGTTCTAGTATCTATGGATTTATTTATATAGAATTCCTTAATTTGACTCCAAAAGCTTCTGATGTTGTCGTTGACTCCCGTTGATCTCCACCAGATACCTTTAATTCTTCATACTAGCTCATCTTCTAGATTCGCCGTTGATTGCTCTGAAATCTAGTAAAGGTTAAGAAGATATAGTTGAGTACGAGCGTACTCAGCAAGTTCACTAAAAAGGAGTGTTTGATGCACTAACTACAACCATAGACCAAAGTTCATAGGTTATGCAGGTTTTCGTAAACATTTCTTCAAAGGTTGCTTTTATTCTGAAAAGCTATGTCCCTCAGCCTTCACATGTTGATTAGAACTTCGTGGAGTTCCTTTACTATAGTGTTCGCAGCTCCTTCCCAGAACAGGGAGTAACATGTCATACTTTTTACACTCTTCAGAGGTGTGTTTCTTTACCCATGAGAGATCATTATCCATGTTGCACATCCGAGCGGCCAACCCGTTCATACTTCCTTGATATGAGGCCTGGTATAAGGACCTAAGACGATCACTGCCCTTCTTCTCAACCTCGCATACACCGTAATTGTTGTACTATCAGACTCAAGGCAGACTTTCCCATGTTAGTACGGCTTTACCTTAGTCTGATACGCATGACAACCATTAACACTAGAAATCTGTCTTTTGTACGCCCAGATCCATGGTAGGCTTTCCTCGAATACATGGCTTTACCCATGGTATGCAACTTACAAAACGCCTAGAACATTGTCCGCTGCATGCGAAAGGAAGAAAATCTAGCTGACTTCCCCAAAGCCATATAGATCTCATGGTTAACGAGACATACTGCAAGAATCATCGAGACATTGGTTATTAAGTCCTAGATAATATGTTCCTTTACCACCGAACTTTCATAGTAGGTTATTACCTCTTGGTAAATAACCATAATCATATTATTATGAAAAATAGTGTTTTCTGACCTTTTTGAAATGCAGGTGATGACAACACTAGATTTGCAAATATTTGATAGAAAATAATCAAAGGACACGAGCAAGTGTGAACTTGCCTTTTGTGATTGTAAGATTATGCACTCATGGTCTTCGAGACAATAGAAGATCCAATATCGAAAGCATCGTTGGTCCGGTAAGGACTAATGTTTAAAGAAGCAATATGCTATTATGCATAAGTAATGCTATGCATTTTATGAAACTCTGGAAATGAATTCCCAATGGTATAAATGAGTTGAACTTAGGTGATTTCTTTAAGAGTTGGTTTATCTTAAATTTCTCACTTCATAAGCAAATGCATTTATAAGGAATTTAAGTTTTAACATCCAAAATATAAAAGTAGAGTATAAAACAATGTAAGATTGAGTTTAATTTTTTATTTCGTTATTATGATAAAATTCCTTGGATTGAGTTGTTAAGAGTTGAAGGAACTATTATAGAGTTGTTGTTTTGAAGTGGAAAAAGAATAACCTTTGAAGAAAAGTTTTCTCTGATAAGGTTTAAACAATCTTTATGGTTGATAGAATGTGGTCGATGTCTTTTGGAGTTTGCTCGATTAGTTTGGTATTGTGATGCTTTACGTATTAATTGAAACAGACCATAGTGAACTATAGAATCATGATCATACTTAGGATATAATGTTTATGAGTTCGTAGACCAAAGTTAGTGATATAAATAATCTTTAGACATGATGTTTATAAGTTTTAAGATTAAGTTAACTTTTAAAAATATAACTAAACTTAAGGTGTGATATGTTTTAATTATTTTCAAATTATTAGGTTTTCCTAAGCATAATTAAAGATTTGAGATTATTCATTTTAAATGCAAATGAATGGTGAGTTCAAGACTTGGTTTGCTATCATAATACTCAAGAAATTATTTAACTCCTTGATAGAAGCATAATTAGAAAATCTTTATTAACTTGGTAAGGTTTGAAGTATTTATATAAACTTAAGAGTTAATTATATTCTTTAAAGAATTAGTGTTATATAAGTTCTATATGTTTTATTCTGTAAAAAATTCATTGTATGTTTTAATAAATCCCAAGTACTCCATCCGTTTCAAAATATAAGATTTTTTTAGGTTTGTGAAGAATATGTATCTAGACTTCTTTTAGTACGTAGGTTCACTCAAGTTTGGAGTGAACCTACGTACTAAAAGAAATCTAGATACATTTGTTTCACAAAGCTAAAACATCTTATATTTTGAAACGGAGGGACAGGCTTCTAAAGCTAAGATGGATTTATTTTGATTTGTAAATGATAAGAGAAAATATATCTCTTATATTTTCATAAAATAAAAGGACAATAAAATCAATTATAATACCCATTATTTATAAATCCTAGAATGACTTGGAAATGTATAATTAGCATTTTTATAAAATAAGAGATTTATCTTTCTAAAGAATAATGTTTTTATTTATTTTTATGTTTTACCTTTATTTTATTAAAATTAATAAATGTGTTTAAATATTTTTATACTATTCTAAATATAAACTAATATTTTTATTACATAAGATATTTATTTAAAGCCTTAGAATTGAATTTTAAATATTTTTAGATATAATTATTATTTTTAGAAAATTCCATAAGGAATTTATGTCATTAAAATAATAAACTTAATTTTTTTCATCCTAAAATACAATGTATTGTTTTTAGTGAATAGTTTACATTTTTATGAACATATAGATATATTATTTGTATTTTTAGGATTTTTATTTATTTTTCTAGAGCATAAATAGTACTAGGGTATTTTGGTATTTTACTAAATAATTTAGGGTTTCTTTTTCTTCAAGATTGGGCTTGGCCCATTGGGCTAACCCAGCCCGACCCGGCCCGGTGGTTTGGGTCAAACCCACACTCCTCTCCACTAGACCGGTTCATCGGCCTAGTGGGCTCCTCTCTCACTCGCTCGCTCGACCTAATCCTCTCCTCTCTCTCTAGCGACCAAGTGCCACCCGCCGACGCCGCATTCGATTCTAGCCGCCTTTGGCCTCCCCGGACGCTTCCATGATGCAGGATGAAATAGTCGACGATGCTCTATCGATTGGTCCCGCTCGATTTGACGCTCAAACCTTCCTCTGACCACACCGTCTCCTTCTAGATGCCTAGGGTTCAAACCCCACCGGTGATTCTGCGCTTCGACGCTTCCCTGTCGCTGTTCTACTGGTTTGGTTGCTAGATGGTATCGCCCCCTTCTTCTAGAGCCCTGATTACCATGGATTGGCACGGGTTGTAGCTCCCTATGGGTGATCCCCATGCCGTCGTGCTCGTCTTCGACTCCGGCTACTCTACTTCCTCTTCTAAGCTTAGCAAGGACCTTCTATGAGTTCACCTCCTCTACCTTTTTTACTCTCTCTATCTCTCTCGCTACCCTCTTTGTGCTTCTAGTGAGGAATCCCTAATTAGGGCTCAACCCTTGTGCTAGGGTTCTTCCCTTTTTGTTGTGGTTATGAAAGATAATGAAATTGATGTATATACCCACTATAGCTATGATGTGTAGAATCAATTTCTATGATGAGTTTGGAATTGATAACAATGGCTTCTAACGAGGGAAATATTGTCTGAATTTCACTTACTGTCACTTATTAGATTGATGATGCTATGGCTATGATCTAGATTGATATGTAGCCATTGGTTAAAATTGAAATGCTTCAGTACTAAAGCATTGTAGTTGGTTGTCTATTCAAATGCTTCTGATGAACCCTGATGATAATGTTTTTAGAGAAATATAAATGATTCCTAAATTGTTGTTTTAGGAAAATGATGGATAATCTCTCTAAAACAATTTGGCTATGAATCCAATATGCATGGATTACTTAGTTAAGATGAATCTTTGTAAAACCTTCAAATGAATGGTACACAAAATTATGTATGATACTAGTTCTTCCTAAACAATACTTTGAAATGGCTTTATATTTGTGAGAGTTGAAAAACTCCATTAAGTATAGTGTTACTCTTGTTTTTTTCAATTGGCCTGTGATGTTGGTATGAGGCCAATCTAAAGTAAGAACATATGTTTTTACTTGCTGCCTATTTTATCATGTGTTCCATGATAGGCATATCATGCCCTTGCAAGAATACAGATATATATATATATAAGCATGATAAAGTATTAAATCAAAGGATTTGGAATATACCCTGGTTCTAGGGTATACTGTGGTATCCTGTGACCCTGTGCTGGAGTTTCCTGCTACTCGGGTGCTTGTGTTTGCTATCTTATGGATCTGTTGTCCCTTCTTGATCTTGCTCTGCACTTCCTAGAACTGGTTCTTGTTGGAATTATGCCCTAGAGGCAATAATAAAGATGTTATTATTATAATTCTTGTTCATGATAATGTTTATATTCCATGCTAGAATTGTATTAAGCGGAAACTTTAATACTTGTGTGGTTTGTGAACAACACCGTGTCCCTAGTACGCCTCTATGGACTAGCTCATTGATCAATGATGGTTAAGGTTTCCTAACCATAGACATGAGTTGTCAATTGATAATGAGATCATATCATTGGGAGAATGATATGATGGACAGACCCAAACTAAGCGAAGCAATTAGATCGTGTCATCATGTTCGTCTTTGCGAAGCTTTTCTTATGTCAAATATTGTATTCCTTAGACCATGAGATAATGCAACTCCCTGGTATCGGAATAAAGCTTTGAGGTCATCAAACGTCATCCTATGAGAGGGTGATCATAAAGGTGTCTCTCAGGTGATCGGAAAGTATCTGTTGGGTTGTATGTATCGAGATGGGATTTGTCCCTCCCAAGTCGGAGAGATATACTTCGGGCCCACTCGGTAATCGATATCAACACCGCTTGCAAGCATGTGGTTAAGGAGTTAATCACAAAGTGATATCAGATTACGGAACGAGTAACGTAATTCTTGTGAACGAGATTGAACTAGGTATGACTGCATGACGATCGAATCTCGGGCAAGTAAAATATCGCGAGACGAAGGGAATATATATATGGAATTTATTGAATCTTGGCATCGTGGTTCATCCGATATGATCATCGATGAATGTGTGGGAGTCAATATGGGTTTCCAGACCCCGCTGTTGATTATTGATAGAAGATCATGTCTGCATATTCTCGAACTCAGGTCACACACTTAACGTGTCTCGACGCTAGGATAGATTGGATGATTGGTTTATGAGTTTTTGTTCGGAGTCTCGGATGGGGTCCGGGACATCACAAGAGGTTCCGGAGTGGTCTGGGGAATAAGATGGATGTAAGGCAGTGCAGTTTTTGGAGTTCGGAATTGTTCCGGGTTAATCGGTATTGTACCGGAAGCTTCTAGAACCTTCCGGAAGGGGACCAACGTGACCCCACCTTCCTGGAGGGGGCATGGGCCTATGAGGTAGTGCCCTAGCCTCATTGGGCCAGGGGCACAAGGCCCCATAGGGCCCAGCCGGCCAAGAGAGGTTTAAACTCGAGATAGACCTTCTAGAAATGGGGTTTCCTTGCCCCCCACTCCTTATCCTCTGGGGCCGCCGGTTTGGGCTTGGGGGAGGGGCTAGGGCTGCGCCCCCCTCTATATAAAGAGGGGTGGGGGCGCACCAACCCCACACACCTTCCCCTCCAACCCTAGCCGCCCTGCTGCCCTCCTCTCTCCCTCCCGACTGCTTGTAGGCGAAGCCCTGCTGCAGAAATTCTCCACCATATACACCACACCGTCGTGTTGTAGATCCAATTCGTCTCTCCACCATACTTGCTGGTCCAAGGAAGGAGGAGACGTCGAGGTGCTGCACGTGTGCATCTCACGGAGGCACCGCCACTTGTGGTGCTAGATCGGATCGGATCGCGAGGAGGAAGCGTACGACTACATCACCCACGTTCGAACGTTCCATTGCTTGAATCTTCAAGGGTATGAAGATCTAATCCAATCTCTCTTGTTGTTTGCATCTCCTAGATTAGATCTTGGCTTTCCCTCTCGCTCTCATCCGTAGAAAATTTTGATTTACTATGCCGTGAAACCCTTGGTGGTATCGAGCTAGATCTATGCGTAGATGTGTTTCACGAGTAGAACGCAACATGGTTGTTCTGGCGCTGATGTTTTCTGTTGCAAGCCTCTTGTTTGTGTTCTTCTTATGGCGGGATAGTGAGATTGAAGCGGTCCAGGCCAACCTTCTGCGACGTCGTTCATGAGGCTCCGCTTGACGTGTGGCTTGTTCCACACATGCGGTTGGTGGATGTCGTTTCTCTCACTATAGTTGTCATGGGATTAACACGGAGTTTGGCAACCATAATATCACCGTTGTGGCTTTCGTAGGTAAGAATCGTTCTTAGCATATACTCCCATAAGCCACGTAAAACATGCAACAACAAAGTAGAGGCGTCTAACTTGTTTTTGCAGGAGTGTTCTGTGATATGGTATGGCCCAAGATATGATGTGTATAATGTATGCGATGATCATGTTTTGTAATGTTTCACGACTTGCATGTCGATGAGTACACAACCGGCGAGAATATATGGTTGTCTTTATAATTGTGTATGACCTGCGTGTCAACTTCTTATACGCCATGTAATAGCTTTTACTTTATCGCTAAGTAGTTAGCAATAGTTGTAGTTGCTATTCGTGGTGGAGGCAATCATGGTGGAGTGATGGAGATCATGCGGAATGCACAAGATGGAGATCATTGCGCAAAGATTGGCTATACCATGTCACATAAAGTTATATGCATGTGATGTTTATCCCTTTTATGTATCTTATTATGCTTAGATCACGACGGTAGCATTATAAGATGATTCCTCACTTAAAGATCAAGATAAAAGCGTGTTCTCCCCATGTATGCACCGCTATGAAAGTTAAATGTGTCCAAGCATCACGTGATGATCGGGTGCTATAGACTCTCTCACATACAACGGTGCAATCTAGTTTTGCACACGCGAAATACTTGGGTCTAACTTGACGAGCCTAGCATGTACAGACATGGCCTCAGAACACATGAACCGAAAGGTTAAGCATGAGTCATATGAATGATATGATCGACACTTCGTTGTCCACCATTGAAACCACATCTCTTCTCGTGAAGATCGGATTAGGTGTGGTGAATTTGGATCGTGTTCACTAAAAAACTTAAGGGATGTTGAATTTAGTGGGAGTTCATCTAGTAATTTGATTAAGTTGAACTATTTATCATGAACATAGTCTAAATTGTACTTGCAAATACTGTAGATCACATGGCCAAGTCCAACTTCAACTTCAACGTTTTTGCTGAGATAGAAAAGCTTAGAAACAATGGGTCTAACTTCACCAAATGGTTCCGCATTCTGAGAATTATTCTCGCTGGCGGACAAAAGGACTATGTCCTTGAGAAAGCGCTAGGTGACGCCCCTGCTATAGATGCGCCGGCTGATGAAAAAGCTTTTTATCAGTCACGCAAGGATGATTATGATTTGATTAAGATCGCCATGTGGTATGCTATGGAATCGGATCTTCATAATCGTTTTGAGGAGTTCGCCGGGCCCTTTGAGATTCTCGAGGAGCTGAAAAACATGTTTCAGACTCAAGCCCGTTCTGAGAGATATGAGATCTCTAAGAAATTCTTTAACTACAATATGGAGGAAGGGAGTTCCGTTAGTGAGCACGCCATTGAGATGACGGGCTACACTCAACGCCTTGAGAAACTGGACTGCAAGATTCCAGAGGAGCTCAAGATTGACACTCCTAGCTACAAAAGTTTTGTAGTTGATCACAATCAGATTGGTTCCACTGATATGATCACTGAGCTATTTGCTAAGATGAAAGTAGCGGAGGTGAACATCAAAAAGAATAATCATGTGTTGATGGTCAACAAGCCCCCCACCTTCAAGAAAGGTAAGGGTGCAAGGAAGCCCTTCAAGAAAGGCGGCGGCAAGCGCGTTGCCCCTGCTGAGAGGAAACTCAGGTCTGGTCCTAAGCCGGACCGAGTGCTTCTATTGCAAGGACAAGGGTCCTTTGGGCAATCGTCCGAAGTACTTAGCGGACAAGAAGGTGGCACCATCAAAGGTATATCGATATACATGTTATTGATGTTTTCCTTACTAGCCCTCGTTGTAGTGCACGGGTATTTGATCGGTTCAGTTGCTAATATTTGTAACTCGAAACATGAGCTACGGAATAGAGGCGTGACTGCGAGGGATGAGGTGACGATGGCGTTGCTAGCGGATCAAGAGTTGATGTGATGGCCGTCGGACGCTCTCTCCTTAGTTTTACCTTCGGGATTAGTTTTAAACCTTAATAAATGTTATTATGTGCCTGCGTTGAGCATGTACATTATTTCTGGATCGTGTTTATTGCAAGACGGTTATTCATTTAAATCGGAGAATAATGGTTGTTCTATTTATATGAGTAACATCTTTTATGGTCATGCACCTCTTGTGAATGGTTTATTTCTTCTAAAATCTCGAAAGGGGTGAAACACACATCCATAACATTGAGGCTAAGAGATGCAAAGTAGATAGTGATAATACTACTTATTTGTGGCACTGTCGTCTAAGTCATATTGGTGTAAAGCGCATGAAGAAACTCCATTCTGATGGACTTTTGGAGTCTCTTGATTTTGAATCATTTGACACATGCGAACCATGCCTCATGGGCAAGATGATCAAAACCCCATTCTCCGGTATGATGGAGCGAGCAACGGACTTGTTGGAAATCATACATACCGATGTATGCAGACCGATGAGTGTTTCGACGCGCGGTGGATATCTCTATTTCTCACTTTTACCGATGACTTAAGTAGATATGGGTATATCTATTTAATGAAACATAAATCTGAAACGTTTGAAAAGTTCAAAGAATTTCAGAATGAAGTGGAGAACCATCGTAACAGAAAGATTAAGTTTGTACGATCCGATCGTGGGGGCGAATATTTGAGTTATGATTTTCTCACGCATCGTAAAGCAAGCGGAATTGTTTCACAATTCCATACCGGAACACCAGCGCAATGGTGTGTCGAGCCTAAATCGAACCTTATTAGATATGGTCCGATCAATGATGTCTCTTCTTGATTTGCCGTTATCATTTTGGGGTTATGCATTAGAAACCGCTGCATTCACTTTAAATAGGGCACCATCTAAATCCGTTGAGACGACACCGTATGAACTATGGTTTGGTGCTAAACCTAAGTTGTCGTTTCTTAAAGTTTGGGGATGCGAAGCTTACGTCAAGAAATTGATGCCGGACAAGCTCGAACCCAAAGCGGAGAAATGCGTCTTCATAGGATACCCTAAGGAAACTATTGGGTATACCTTCTATCACAGAACCGAAGGCAAAGTGTTTGTCAAGAAGCGGTTCCTTTCTTGAGAAGGAGTTTCTCTCGAAAGAAGTGAGTGGGAGGAAAGTAGAGATGAGCGATGTTATTGAACCTTCTCTTGAATCGGAGAGTAGCGCAAGACTGAAATTCTTCGGTCACGCACCAACAATAGAGGAAGCCAATGACAAGGATCATGAAGCTTTGGACGATCTTGCCATCGAACATCAGTCGACAAGGTCGCGTGCCCTCTCGAGTGGTGCAGTAACACCCAGAATCGGACCTATGCAAGTTTTAGCGAAACCGCCAAACCCGCATAGAAACGATTCAAAGGTGCCCACCAGCACTTTCGTATGGTGGAAAATGAAGTAATAACATTACAGCAGGTCCTCGATGGGACCCACGAACAGATATATATACAAATGACTCCATGAGTCAAGAATACGATATAATAAACAAAGATCCAAATCACCTTGAAAATGATCGAGCGTCCGACTACGGACAAGATGCAAATGGGGCTAAGAGCCACGAAGAATAACCAATGCGTCCATAACCTGCCTAGGCCAAGCGGAAGGGTAACCCCGCTAACGACGTCGATCTCAAACCGCTTAAACAAAGGGGTGCCGACAAAGGGCAAAGGAAAAAGAGGCGTCGATGAGGCCATGACAGCGAGGCTAGAATTGGCGGTCCTCGCCTACAGTATGGTGGTGGATCGGCAGCGCGGCATGCACTAAACAACCTATAGAGACTCGATACAACTGGCGGTTATCAGAGAGGGATAAGATTGACCTATCCGGATCCAACCTGAAACTAACACCAAACAAACCCATCCTGGTGTTTCCCCCTCGACACCGTTCGAGGAAGTCAACCGAGGAACTCACACAGTTGGCAGTTTTACTTATTCAGTTATAATTGCGGCACTTTACTAGTTAGGTTTAGATAATCATCCTGATAAAGGAAGCAGTGGGCACTTTTAGTTAACCATTCCGTTATAGTTGCAACACTTACTAATCAGATACAATTAGCATGAGATAACCCAAAACCCAGCAGTTGTTGGTATTTTTATTTAGCCATGCCGTTGTGGTTACAATATTTACTAGTCAGGTACCATGGTCGCAAGCGACACTCCAAACAAGCAATTGTGGGCAGTATTATTTAGCCATTCCGTTATAGTGAAGCTGATTACTAGTCATTACCAAGTCAAATTTATAGCAATAAACTTTAGTTATGCTTGTCTATGATCGAGAATCTTGCTCCAAGTCGTCCATATCCGCGGACACGGCTTTGAAAAGTTTTACCGGCGGGGTGCACCAATAGCAACACACGCTCGATCAACCTCGGAAAAACCAAATCAAAACCCAACGAGGCTTTCACGACAAAGCAATCACAGGATTCAGAAATATTTTGAGGCCACCACCTTGAGTACATAGCGAAGTTAGCTGACTTGAGACGGACCCGGTTTGTGGGGCGGTACAGAAGCGGGAACCCAAACTGGGCTTGTCGATAGCGTAAACGGGTCACAATTCCTAAACGATGCATGTGCTATCACACAATTTAAATACGATAGCATGGCATAAGTACAAGATAGTAAATAAAACCTCAAACTAGTTTGTGGCCCCAAGAAATAAGTGAATCAAGCTCGCTGGGGGTCCCATATACCTCCGGATGTGGATAGCGCGATAAATCAAACAATTATCAAGTACTGGGGTCCTCAGGACACAAGTGGGCGTCGAAACCAAATATTTTCTATCACCCACCGATGCCTCGCTTATTTCAATTTTAGTTGTTAAACAGGAATTAAAGTGAGCGATAAGTAAACCGGGATCATCTCCAACATCAACATGCGGCAATACATCAACAACTGGCACTTGACGCACGCAACACTTGAGCAAGCGACTACGCCGCGCAAGTCCAACTATCTACCAAACAACAGGTAATAGGATGTGTCCAGGGCCATATAGGGCTGCAAGGGATATCACGGGTACGAAAGCTAGAGCAACGCAACACAGATAGCAATAGATCAACAGAGGGAATAAATACTATAAAAGTAAGATAGGTAGAAAGGGGATGCTGCTTTGAAAACATTGCGAAGGTTCATCCGAAGATCGTGACTCACATCAACTCAACGGCCTTATCCGCGAAGAAGCAAAACACTAGAACAAACACCGGATGCACTATTTAATACAACGGCAGAAGATCGGCATGATGCATGTATGATGCATGGCATGGCAAAGGTGCGATGCAATTAGGTCATATTAAGCGGAACCGGAGTCCCGACAATTAGTTAGATGGTTCCAGTTGTTTATACCCCCGCCATTTCAAATGTTGTGTTAACAAGACAAAATATATCACCGGTGTGCTACACAATTTTAAATGAGGCCGATATGAGACTAGATTTGCCCGCATATGGGCCCCATATTTAATTAGAGGTGAATCGGCGTAAGGCCCCCAAACCACATGACAATATGCATGCAAGATGAACAATTAATATGCAACAAGTTGTTATTTCATTTATAAAATAGGGCTCGAGGGAAGGGGTCACACATTAGGGTTCGGCGATCTTGGGGTTTCCGGGGTTCGGGGTTGGTCGCGGGGTCCGGATCTGGGGTTCGGGGTTTGACGGGGTCGGTCTCGGATAGCGGAGTAGATCTTGGCGTTCCGGGAGGAAGCACTTGGTCTGGCGTCGGGGCATCGGACTCGCCCGGGTCGGGGTTGCGCTTGTCGTCGTGCAGATCTTGTCGGTCGCGTATCGGGTCGGTCTTCGGATCCGGGAAGAAGGCCTTCGGATCCTCGGGTCCGTGAAGGAGTACTTGGCGTCCGGCGGTAGATCTTGTTGGTTTCACTCCGAAGGGCTTGCTGTTCTGCAGCGGATATCATGGTTCATCGGGGTTCGGGTCTTCGGGGTTCATGAGGCGAACTTGGCGTCCGAGGGTTCCTCCAAATCTGTGGCGCGTCCGTGAGGGGATCTTGGCGTTCGCCGATCTTGGGGTTCAGCGGTCTTCGGTTCCGTGAGGAAGATCTTGGTTCATCGGGTCCGTGCCGAAGGTCTTGGATTCCCGTGGCGACGATCTTCGGGAACGGGGTCTTGACATCCGTGAAGGAGTACATGAAGACGATGCCGGGGTTCGCACTTTGGTTCCGAAATGGCGAACTTGTTTTTCTGAGGGATTCGGATCTTCGGATTCCGGGGTTCGCGAAGGGGTCATGGCGATCCAAGATGGAGGTATTGGCGTCTTCGGGTCACAGGAAGAGGAAGCACCGGGCCGACAGTGTCTCGCGACATGGGACTGGCTGCACCTTTGTTTTGACACGGCACCACGGCTCAAGGGCGTCACGGGGCGGACCTGCTCTTGGCAGAGGCGCCAGCGGCCGGGAAGCGTGCAGGCGGCGACGGCTTTCCGAGCCAGAGGGCCCGATGCGGGATGGGGCAGGAGGCGACGGGCGGAGGAGGCGGCGCAGAGGAGCCGAGGCGGGTTGGCTGGCCTGGCGACGAGGCTCGCCGAGGCAGGCTTGGGGCGGCGCTGGCGACCAGCGGCGGCGACGCGGGCTCAGCTGGCGGCGGGACTCGCGCGACGGAGGTCAGGGCGGAGCTTGCCGGAGGCAGGTCTGGCCAGCGAGCCGGGCCAGGCAGCAGAGGTGGAGGCGGGTAGGCGCGGTGGCGGGTGGCGAGGCGGAGGTCGCCCGGTGGGATGAGCTCGGGTTGAGGACGCCCTTGGCGCAGTGGCCTTCAGCGAGTGGGGAGGAAGACAGGCGGTTCTTTGGAGGAGGTGAGGGCGCCTTGGGAGGAGAGGCTGCTTGGTGCGTGGTGGGGGGAAGAAGGTGTGGGGCCGGGGGTTGGTGGGGATCGGGTGTGGCGTGTGTCTGTGTGCGGGTGTGTGTTGTGTGGAGGGTGTGCTGGGTGGGGCCGGCTGTGAGGTGGTTGGAGGGAGAGAGAGAGAGGAGTGAGAGAGGTTCTGATGTGGCCAGGGATTGTGGGGGAGAGAGGAGAGGTGAGGTGGCGAGAGCTGATTGGAGGGAGTGATGTGGAGGGGAGGGCTGGGTGTGGGTAGGTTAGTTGGTAGCTGTAGGATTAATGGGGTGGGCGTTTGTATTTTTACGGTGGTCGTTGGGTCATTATTGATCGCCTCCCCACTAAAATAATATAATCTTTTATTTACTTTAATGCACCGTTTGCAAACCGATAGTAGGCAACAAAATATTCCGGCGACCCGGGTTTGAATTTGAAAACAAGACGGGGCGTTTTAGAAAAAACAAAACAGACTTTGCGAAAAATAGTTTTAAGCAAACAATGCATGATGATGACGATGCAATGCACAAATTCAACGCGATTTTCTAGTAGTGGTTTTGCGGGATGCCACATACGGCAACCCTGTCTTGACTGTCTTGTTAGTAGAAGACAGTGAACCTACGAACTATGAGGAAGCGATGATGAGCCCAGACTCTGAGAAATGGCTAGAAGCCATGAAATCCGAATTGGGATCCATGAGCGAAAACCAAGTATGGACTTTGGTGGACCCTCCTAGCGACCGAAAGGCCGTTGAGTGCAAATGGATCTTCAAGAAGAAAACGGATGCGGATGGTAATGTTACCGTCTATAAAGCACGGCTTGTCGCGAAAGGTTTTCAACAAGTTCAAGGTGTTGACTACGATGATACTTTCTCTCCCGTAGCAATGTTTAAGTCCATTCGGATTTTATTAGCAATTGCTGCGTTTCATGATTATGAAATATGGCAGATGGATGTCAAGACTGCGTTCCTCAATGGCAACATTGATGAAGAGTTGTATATGATGCAACCCGAAGGTTTTGTCGATCCTAAGGATGCTGATAAAGTATGCAAACTTCAGCGTTCCATTTATGATTAGAAGCAAGCATCTCGGAGTTGGAACCTTCGTTTTGATCAAGTGATCAAGAGCTTTGGATTTGTTCCAAATTGCTACAAAGCTTGTATCTACAAGAAAGTGAGTGGGAGCTCGGTGACATTTCTGGTACTATATGTGGATGACATATTGATTATCGGGAATGACATCAACATGCTTAACAATGTGAAGAGTTATTTGAACAAGTGTTTTTAATGAAAGACCTAGGTGAAGCTGCTTATATATTGGGCATCAAAATCTATAGAGATAGACAAAGACGCCTGATAGCTTTAAGCCAGAGTACATACCTAGACAAAGTTCTGAAAAGGTTCAGAATGGATAAGGCAAAGAAAGGTTTAGTGCCTATGTTGTCAGGTAAGATATTGAGCAAGGATCAGTGTCCAGCTACGGTAAATGATAGGGAAGCTATGAGCAAAGTGCCTTATGCCTCGGCCATAGGTTCTATCATGTATGCCATGTTGTGTACTAGACCGGATGTGTCCAATGCTCTTAGTTTGTGGCAGATATCAAAGTGATCCAGGAGTGGAACACTGGACAGCCGTGAAGAACATCCTAAAGTACCTAAATAGGACTAAAGAAATGTTCTTAGTCTATGGGGGTGATGAACAGCTTGTCGTAAAAGGTTACGTCAATGCTAGTTTTGACACCGACAAGGATGATTCTAAATCTCAGACATGATACGTGTATATTTTGAATGGAGGAGCTGTGAGCTGGAGAAGCTGCAAGCAAAGCGTGATCGCGGGATCTACAGTAGAAGCGGAATACATGGCTGCTGCAGAAGCGTCAAGTGAAGGAGTTTGGATCAGGAACTTCATCACTGAGCTTGGCGTGGTTCCAAGTGCATTGGACCCACTGGAGATATTGTGTGACAACACTGGCGCCATAGCACTCGCTAAGGAACCAAGATATCATCCAAAGACCAAGCATATCAACCGCAAGTTTCATATAATCCGAGATTATATAGCAGATGGAGATCGAAGATTAGCAAAGTACATACAGATCTGAATGTCGCAGATCCGTTGACTAAACCTCTTCGCGTGCAAAACATGATCAAGACCTCGATTGCCATGGGTGTGAGATTGTTGCCAAATGTAAACTAGATTATTGACTCTAGTGCAAGTGGGAGACTGTTGGAATTATGCCCTAGAGGCAATAATAAAGATGTTATTATAATTCTTGTTCATGATAATGTTTATATTCCATGCTAGAATTGTATTAATCGGAAACTTTAATACTTGTGTGGTTTGTGAACAACACCGTGTCCCTAATACGCCTCTATGGACTAGCTCATTGATCAATGATGGTTAAGGTTTCCTAACCATAGACATGAGTTGTCAATTGATAATGAGATCATATCATTGGGAGAATGATATGATGGACAGACCCAAACTAAGCGAAGCAATTAGATCGTGTCATCATGTTCGTCTTTGCGAAGCTTTTCTTATGTCAAATATTGTATTCCTTAGACCATGAGATAATACAACTCCACAGTATCGGAAAGCTTTGAGGTCATCAAACGTCATCCTATGAGAGGGTGATCATAAAGGTGTCTCTCGGTGATCGGAAAGTATCATTGGGTTGTATGTATCGAGATGGGATTTGTCCCTCCCAAGTCGGAGAGATATACTTGGGCCCTCGGTGTCGATATCAACACCGCTTGCAAGCATGTGGTTAAGGAGTTAATCACAAAGTGATATCGGATTACGGAGCAGTAAAGTACTTGTTGTGAACGAGATTGAACTAGGTATGATGGTACCGACGATCGAATCTCGCAAGTAAAATATCGCGGCAGAAGGGAATATATATATGGGATTGATTGAATCTGGCATCGTGGTTCATCCGATATGATCATCGATGAATGTGTGAGTCAATATGGGTTTCAGACCCAGCTGTTGATTATTGATAGAAGATCATGTCGCATATTCTCGAACCCTAGGTCACACACTTAACGTGTCTCGACTCTAGGATAGATTGGATAATTGGTTTATGAGTTTTTGTTGGAGTCTCGGCTGGGCTCAGGACATCACGAGAGGTTCGGTGGTCCGGAGAATAAGATTCATATAAGGCGGCAGTTTTGGAGTTCGAATTGTTCCGGGTTAATCGGTATTGTGAAGCTTCTAGAACCTTCGGAAGGGGACCAACGTGGCCCCACCTTCCGAGGGGCATGGGCCTATGAGGGAGTGCCCTGTCCACATTGGGCCAGGCACAAGGCCCCATAGGGCCCAGCCAGAAGAGGTTTAAACTCGAGATAGACCTTCTAGAAAGGGGTTTCCTTGCCCCCTCCTTATCCTCTGGGGCCGCGGTTTGGGCTTGGGGAGGGGCTAGCTGCGCCCCCTCTATATAAAGAGGGTGGGCGCACCAACCCCACACCTTCCCTCCAACCCTAGCCGCCTGCCCTCCTCTCTCCTCCCGGCTTGTGAAGCCTGCTGCATAAACTCTCTACCATATACACCACGCCGTCGTGTTGTAGATCCAATCCGTCTCTCCACCATACTTGCTGGTCCAAGGAAGAAGGAGACGTCGAGGTGCTGCGCGTGTGCATCTCACGGAGGCACCACCACTTGTGGTGCTAGATCGGATCGGATCGCGATGAGGAGAAGCGAGTACGACTACATCACCCACGTTAACGAGCGTTCATTTGCGAATCTTCAAGGGTATGAAGATCTAATCCAATCTCTCTCTTTGTTTGCATCTCCTAGATTAGATCTTGGCTTTCCCTCTGTTCGCATCCGTAGAAAATTTTGATTTACTATGCCGCGAAACCCTTCAGTTCTACTCCTCCTTGGCCTTATCTTGCACCTCCTGGTGTTGCTGCTTTCCTTGGCCTTGTCGTGCACCTCCTGGTGCTGCTGCTCCAGGATCCTGTGTGCCCTTGCTGTCCACCTAAACCACCCCCTCCATTAGGTGACCATCTTGCATGGTTTCTTGCTGGATTTCTGTGGTGAATAGTTGGTTGATCTAGTGGAAAAATAGCAAGATCTGATGTGGTTTTTGCTATGTTCTTGAGAAGAACATGTGGTGTGAGTAGAGGAAGTGTCGTGGGAATGAGATGGAAGGTATGTACTTGCTAGCTACTGTTGTGCTCTATCTCTATTTGCTGCTCTCTTGTGGTGTTGACAGCACACTTACATGCAGCTGTGTGTGAGCTGCTTGACGTGTCATGTGGATCATATCAAGTGAAAACTTCATATTTGCTGATGTTTTACCTTTTTACCATTTTATATGGCTTTGTTGAAACTTGCCCCTAACTAGCCAATGATGCATAGTCTGAGGCAAAATATACTGGTAAGAACAGATCTAATATTTTGGCCCCCATTTGAATTACTTAGTGATGATCTAGAATTTCACCTCACTGCAATTCTGAGAGTAAAATACTAACCCACTAACCCCACTTTTATTTTTAGTTTGTTCTTTTCTTTTGTGTTGCAGGTACATGATGAGTGCATATTTGCATCATGTTTTATATTATTATTTTGCACTGTAGTGGTAGGATCTTGGTATTTTATGGTGTTCGCGCGCGTCTTTTATGTCTATTTTCATCAGGATCAGGACATATGATGGATACAATGGACACAATTCTTGGACCAGTTGTATTGGAGCGAAAATGAGTCAAAAACAGCATTAATCGCTAATTTGGGAAATATCAATAACATCAGAAGAAAACCCGAGGCGATCGCAGCAACCAGAAGGTTTAACGACCAACTATACGTCGGGAATACTTTTTCCGGTCGTATAGTTCCCACCGTATAGTTGCCGCCGCCACCGCCTCCTCAAATAGTTTCGCCCCGTGCAATCAGAAAGGAGAGATGACATACAGAACGACCAGAAATCTCTGAAACCTCACCTCTGGAAGGGATCTGGAGGGGGAACTCATCCTCCGGGAACCATCTTCACCCTACGCAGATCCGGGAGGCTAAGGCATCGATCTTGATCATCAACCGCTGCATCACCACCATATCCATCCATCTCATCTACATCTTGTCTAGATCTTGTTGTAATTTTTGTACTCGTTGTGGATTTATACAAGTACTATTCATCTATGATAGATTTCATTGTCTTTGCCATGATATTGATTACCACCAAGTCTGAGTATATCATTGGTTCTTGGGCAGATGGAGAAACCCTAGCATGAGATTTAAATAAGATAGAGTTTATTATGATGTTCATCGCTGTGACCATGTGTTAGATTGTCTTCATCTTGATGTTGAGAGAAGTTGACCTCTCAATATTTGCCTCTTGTGGTGACTCGATGGAGGGAACTACTTGTTGGTAGACGGAGGTGTGCTAGCAATTATGGTGACTATAAAGCTGTTAGCACCCCTTATGTATCAACTTGGGAACCCAGGAAACTCACGGAACATTGTCGATGCCATGAGATACATCCTATGGGATAAAATACCTTAATAGCGCAGTAATTCGATTTATGTTCATTACTTGTCTATTGTGGGTATGAGGATGATGTGTGTAGTGATTGCTGCCTATTCATCCAATTACGGAGTTCCTCCCACACATACATAGTTGAGAATGTTCATGATAATGATCTTTACCTTAAACCCTTTATAATGCTAGAGGAGTATCCGCTACTCCCTGAGGACACTTTTACCCATTGCAGTTTCATATCTCTTTTAACATACGCGATACTTACTTTCTGCATTTAGTTTGTTTTACTTTACTTATTTTTCTCTTATACAAAAACCCCAAAATACCTTTTTACATAAAACTCGCATTTTATCTTGTTACTTAGAACGTTATTTAGCATTACTATTTCAGTATTTAATTCAAGAGTTATTAGACTTCAAAACTCCCGCTCCATGTGAGATCGATAATTTATTTCGAAACTAGCTACAAACAATCTGTGCACTTGCAGTCATCAAGCTATTTTTTGGTGCCATTGTCAGGGAGCTAAGCGATGTAGGTCTTTTAGTTTTTGCTTATTTATTTTAGTATTCCTAAGTTCTATTTTGAGTTATAGGGTCCCATCAACATGATGGAGTTTGAGCATTTGACTAGTGCTAACCCACTCAGGCACTTTGGGAAGCCCTATGATATTAATAAAAGAGACAACTCCAACAAGAAGACAAGGGGGTTTGAAATAAATCCTTTACTACTTGGTATTTTACACAAGAAGTAATTTACTGGAGATGAAGAAAATCCTGATCCATATGACCACATTGCATGCTTTAAGGATATATGTGGCACTTTCCAATTACCAGGGTATACTGCTAATGAGGTAAGGCTAAAACTCTTTAGTCGGACTTTGACTAGCACAACTCTCTCATGGTATATACCTTTACCCCCATAAGCCACTACTACTTGGGATACTTTAGCTTGTGAGTTTCTAGCTAAGTATTATCCTTTATCAAAATCTTTTGGAATCAGGCGTCTTATAATGACTTGGAGGAACCGTCCTAATGAAGGACTAGTAAGAGATTATATAAGATTTAAAGATTTACTTAATCAATGTCCTCATCATGATTTGCCTAAATGGTATTTATTGCATATCTTTTATGGCGGTCTAATTGAACCTAATAAATTGGAACTAGACTCTTGCGCGAGAGGAGCTTTTATGAATCTTCCCATAACTAAAGCTTGGGGTTTACTTAATATAATTCACGATAATAGAGTTTCTTGGAATTTTGGTCCAGGAAGCAAAGGAGGCATATAAATAGATTATGATTGTATTTATGACTATGATAAAAAAGGGCAATGTTAATGAATTATCTAAATAACTTTATTTGGATTCAGATCTTGTGTTGCATGTTGTTAAAGCTTTTACAGAACATATCAAAGCTCCAAAAGAGGGTTGGGTTAAGTATGATCCACCACCCGATAAGAAAAGAGAAGTTAAAGCAACACTGACCTCCCTAGAACCAATGTATGAGATACCTTTCCCTAACACTTGCATAGAAATATATTTTGGAATATGAACAAGTTAAAGCAGTACATCAGAAGAAAGAAGAGGAAAGTGTGCTAGAAGTTGAAGAACTTTTGGATGAAACCAAACATGAATAGGTAACCAAGGAAGCAATTATGGCTATGCATGCACATTGCAACATAGTTTAACTTGATAAAGCGACTTCCATACTGGTTGAAGTTAAAATTAAGGTAAAAGATGTGGGTGAGCCTATTCTTCCCTGCATATTCAAAGAAACCTCACAATATGGTTTATATGATCTTGGTACCGCAATTAATGTTATATCTTATGATTTTTATTTTGAAATAAAAGAAGAGATAGTACCGGCTACAATAGAGAATACTGATATGACAATCATGTTAGCCAATAAATCTCTTAGAGATCCAATGGGAGTAGTAGAAAATGCAACTATCACAATTGGCAATAAAAAAATTCCTATTGATTTTGTAGTTGTTGATATGCCACTGACACTCTTTGCACAATTATATTTGGAAGAAACTTTTTGAATGATTTAGGTGCCAAAGTTGATTTCAAAAAGGAGATTGTGTCTCTTAAGCTTGGGAAAGCAGAAAAAGAATTCCACTTTTCCAAATTTAAAGACTGACCTCTACAAATACAAGGAGAAGAGAAAGGAAAAACTGTTGAGGAGATGGTAGCTCTGTTCTTTAGTAATCAAGTATAAGAAGCAGATGAAGACTCAAATTATGAAGAAATAATTATGGAGGACAAGTCCCTAGAAGAATTACAAAGTGAATTCGATTCTCTTCCAATTTTAGGGCCTCCACTGATGAGGCTTTACCAGTCTAAAATTATGAAGAAATAATTATGGAGGACAAGTCCCTAGAAGAATTAGAAAGTGAATTCGATTCTCTTCCAATTGAATACTTTACTAGATAATCTTAAATATAGATCTTTGGATAATATAAATAAATTCCATGTTATTATTAGTGCTAAACTTTCATGGGATGAAGAAGAAGAACTCATGAAAGTACTTAAGGAGCATCGCAAGGCCTTTGGGTACTCAATGGATGATTTGAAGGGATTAGTCCTATGATAGCCATCCATCGAATATTCATGGAGGAAGGTGCTAAACCAATTTCATAATACAATAGACGGTTGAAGCCCGAAACGAAGGAAGTGGTAAGAAAAGAAATAGTATGCCTACTAGATGCAGGTATAATATATCCTGTAAAAGAAAGTGAATGGGTAAGTCATGTTTATTGTGTTCCTAAGAAGGGAAGTTTTACTGGTCTTCCTAACTATTGTTGGACATAGGATGTGTATATATTTTAGGAAATTGAATAAAGAAACCAGGAAATATCACTATCCTTTACCGTTCATCGACCAAACTTTAGAGAGGTTAGCAAACCACACTCATTTTTGCTACTTGGACGGATACTCTAGTTTTTCCCAAATAGCTGTTCATCCTGATGACCAACTTAAAACAACTTTCATTAGTCCTTATGGTTTACATTCTTACCCGACGCATGCCTTTTGGTTTATGTAATGCTCCAACTACTTTCCAAAGATGCTTGACTGCTATTTTTGTAGATTTTATAGAACTGATAATGGAAGTATTTATGGATGACTTCTCTGTCTATGGAACTTCGTTTACTAATTGCTTGGATAATCTCAAAAGGGTTTTGTAGCGTTGTGAAGAAACCAATCTTGTTCTAAACTGGGAGAAGTTCCATTTTATGGTCAAAGAAGGTATAATCCTTGGACATAAGGTATCAGGAAAGGGTATTGAAGTAGACAGAGCTAAGGTTGAAGCAATAGAGAGAATGCCACAACCTAGGGATATAAAAGGTATAAGAAGTTTCCTTGGTCATGTGGGATTTTATAGAAGGTTCATTAGGATTTTCTCTGGAATTTCTAAACCTTTGACTAACCTTTTGCAAAAGGGAGTGATATTTGATTTTGATGATAAATGCCTTATTGCCTTTGATAAACTTAAATATGATTTATCCGATGCTCCTATCATTAAACCACCTATATGGGATATGACTTTTGATTTAATATGTGAATATAGTGATGATGCTGTAGAAGTAACTCTGGGACAACATATAGGTCACATATTTAATATTATACATCATGCTAGTAGAACTCTTAATAGTGCTCAAAAGAATTATCCTAAGGAAGAAAGAGAACTTTTTGCTGTATTTTTATCTTGCGATAAATTTTGTTCTTATATAGTGGATTCAAAAGTAAGAGTTCATACGGATCGTGATGGTTTAAAAGAACTCCTTGAGAGAAAGAATCATAAGCCAAGACTGATTCGTTGGATCCTTTTACTTCAAGAATTTGAGTTGCAAATTATTGCAAAGGCATGAAATAAAGATATTGGATACAGTATCCATATTTTCCCAACAAGGCACCAATCTTATTGAGAGGAACTTTGGTCCTGATGATTTTAGTTTACAAGAATTATTATATGAACTAAGGTCAATTCCTCCAAAAGAGAAAAAGTCCTTGCTATTGGAGGATCTTGTCACCCCCGACTAAATAAACAGTAAGTATAAGGTAAGATTTCTTCCACTAAATAAGTGATTTATTTTGACAATTTTTACTCCTAAATTTTTTACCTTTGAATTCCTCATGTTTTTCTGAAGTTTCCGTGGGTTTTTACCAACTATACGGCTGGAGAATTTGCTCCCGCCGTATAGTTGGTCGTTAAACCTTTCTGTATCTTCTTCGCGGATTTTTTTTCGATAGCTGGAAATTATATAACCACAACTATACGGCTAGAAATTTTTTTCCCGCCGTATAGTTGGTCGATAAACTTTCTGGCATCTTCGTTCTTTTTTGTTTTATTTCATCTAAAAAAAGTGTGTCGGTTCCAAGTCAGTAACCTAACCGATCTAGACTCGAGATATTTTGGAAATATCTGCTTGTAAACAACTATACGGCCGGAAGTATACGGGCCGCGCCTGTATAGTTGGTCGTTACATAGTTGTACTTTTCCAAATCTGTGATTTCTTTCCTTGTTTCGTTAAGATTCTTTTCTTGGGAATAACTTTGGTGTTTCTCGTGAGTTTTACCAACCTCTGACCCCCTTATATACTTCCATTGTGTTTCTCCCTAATCATGATCACCAGGAACCAATATAGCCATGCTCTATCCTGTCCCAGGCCGTGGAAAACTCCTAGGTATTATTGCTCCTTCTAGGGACCCCTCTCGCAGCCCGTCCATGGAGGATGGAAACGAGGACGTGGAGAGGTTTAGCCCGAGGTACAAGGAGTAAGTCGAGCCAAGCTTATACAACCGCGATCTCAATGAAGATTGGCATGGCATCTACATCAGCCATGATGTCTATGATCCCCCGGAGATCAACTGGGCGGCAATGAAGAGATCTGAACAAGAGAGAAGGTCACAAGCCACATGGAAAAGGGCTTGTGGAGACGGTCAAGTTCATCACCATGGACCCCAGGCCGCTCAAGCGTAAGGAATTACCTAATATTGGTGCAGGTGCTAGCAAGGAAGCGACCGTGCCACCCTCTAAGCTTACCATTGGTGCTCATATAAGGGTGAAGCCTCAAGAAGAGTGGAAGGATGACTTCTACTTCCCCGATCCATCAATTATGGATGAGGAAGAAGAAGTTGATCCCAGGACCAAAGACCGCGTGCGAGAACTGGATATATATTAGAAGTAGGAGCTACTCCATCGCGTTAAATTCCGTCACCATCTCAAGGAGATAGAGAAGAAGGATGATTTTCTCCCATTGGTGACTAAACTCGCAGATAAAATGGACACTTTGCAATCTGATTTGCACAGGTGCTACAGCCACATCACTGCTCTAGAGGATACCAACAAGAAGCTGCGCAGCGCCGTGTTACATGCCATGGCGCCACAGTGAACTACAATAATCACGGTATCAAATAATCGCGAGGGATTATTTGATCCCGCTTAACGATTCCAAGCTTGGGAGATCTTTAAGACCTTATAATCTATCTTATAAGTTTTATATTACTATTTTAGCTTTGCATTAGTTTGAGCTTAGAAATAAAGTTTGCATCATTAGAATTCCCTTCACGAATAGTCGATCCCTTTTATGAAATTCTGAGTTTATTATCATATATGGAGCATTATTGAGTTTGTGCTTATCTTATTAGATATATGAATGGCTTGAGTATAGTTTTACTTGCACTTGATGATAGCAATAGGAGTCTTCCACACCATTGGTATTAATGGAACATACAAAGATAATTTGGCCAATATGTTGTAAGTTCATGGTTTGATTTACAAAGGGAAAAATTATCTAATAAGTTAAGTTGAGAAAGAAACCTTGAACAAAGGAAAACTAAAAGTGCTATCAAATTAGAGTGAGAGCAAGACAAGGTAGATATTCAAGCCATAAAGATGCTTCATATACATGTGGAATTTGGTAATTAAGATCGTTAAACTTTGAATTCCTACATGAAGTGGAATGTATGGCTAGCTCCTTTGCACATCACTTAAATAAAAGTGTGGGCATAAAAAGGGAGAAAATAAAATGTGCAAAGAGCAAATAGGCATACACCATTATATTGTGGAGAGACAAAGAGACGTTTGAGATTTTAAATCCCAGGTGAATAGGTAATCATAAAACGCTTGGGACTACCTCGCTAACTCATTCGGTCGAACTAAAACACTTTTACATCATATTTAGAGTAATTTTTTGTGAACTATTAAATGCTAAGGTGTGGAAGCCTGCTAATATTATTCGAATGGTTCGAGTAAGGTACTATTCATGAACTTATTCCTATGTATCATATATGATAAACACATCCTACAACTGCCTCATTTATTTTATTGACTCAGCTTCATGAATATGAGGATCACATCCATTAAGCTAACCTTTCTCGGGACGAGCAAGAGTCTAAGCTTGGGGAAGTTGATGAGTGCATATTTGTATCATGTTTTATATTATTATTTTGCACTGTAGTGGTAGGATCTTAGTATTTTATGGCGTTCGCGTGCATCTTTTATGTCTATTTTCACCAAGATATGGACAGATAATGGATACGATGGACACAATTCTTGGACCAGTTGTATTGGAGTGAAAAGGAGTCAAAAACAGCGTAAATCGCTAATTTGGAAAATATCAATAGCACCAGAAGAAAACCCGAAGCGATCGTAGCAACCAGAAGGTTTAACGACCAACTATACGGCGAGAATAATTTTTCCGACCGTATAGTTGCCACCGCCACCGCCTCCTCAAATAGTTTTGCTCCCGTGCAATCGGAAAGGAGAGACGACATACAAAACAACCAGAAATCGCCAAAACCTCACCTCCGGAAGGGATCTGGAGGGGGAATTCATTCACCAGGGATCCATCTTCACCCTACGTAGATCCGGGAGGCTAAGGCATCGATCTTCATCATCAACCACTGCATCACCACCATCTCCATCCATCTCATCTACATCTTGTCTAGATCTTGTTGTAATTTCCATACTCGTTGTGGATTTATACAAGTATTATTCATCTATGATAGATTCCATTGTCTTTGCCATGATGTTGATTGCCTCCATGTCTGAGTGGATCATTGGTTCTTGGGGAGATGGAGAAACCCCAGAATGAGATTGAAATAAGATAAAGTTTATTATGTTATTCATCGCTATGACCATGTGTTAGATTGTCTTCATCTTGATATTGAGAGAAGTCGACCTCTCAATATTTGCCTCTTGTAGGGACTCGATGGAGGGAACTACTTGTTGGTAGAGGGAGGTGTGCTAGCACTTAAAGTGACTATAAAGCTGTTAGCACCCCTTACGTATCAACTTGGGAATTGAGGAAACTCATGAAACATTGTCCATGCCACGGGATACATCCTACGGGATAAAATCCCTTAATAGCGCAGTAATTCGATTGATGTTGATTACTTCTCTGTTGTGGTTATGAGGAGGATGTGTGCAATGGTTGTCGCATATTCATCCAATTACGGAGTTCCTCCCACACATACACAGTTGAGAATGTTCATGATAATAATCTTTACCTTAAACCCTTTATAATGCTAGAGGAGTATCCGCTACTCCCTGAGAACACTTTTCCCCATTGCCGTTTCATATCTCTTTTACATACGTGATACTTACTTTCTGCATTCAGTTTGTTTTTACTTTACTTATTTTTCTCTTATACAAAACCCAAAAATACCTTTTTACATAAAACTCGCATTTTATCTTGTTACTTAGAATGTTATTTAGCATTACTATTTTAGTATTCAGTTTAATACTTATTAGACTTCAGAACTCCCACTCCTTGTGGGATCGATATCTTTATTTTAAAAATTTCTACAAATTATATTAGCACTTGCAGTCATCAGTACAAAGCTACTGATAGAAGATCAAAGATGACTAGATTAGGAAATATATAGATATTAGTTTAGGTTTTTTTGTTACTTTTTGTAATTCTTTTCTTTGAATATCTATAAATACAATGTAATCATGTATATCCCTTTTAATAAAGTTAAATTATTTCTCTTTTTGTAAAGTATATTACTCTTGTATATCATTTGTACTTGTAATTGTAAGGATAATAAATATTTTTTCTATAATTAGAATAAAGTGTAATTTCTTATTTTATATTCTTGAGTTTGTAACTATTATATAATATTTATTAATAAAAATTCAATTCTTATTTATTTGTGGAAACTTTAGTATTCTTTATTCTTAATTATATTTCATTTCTTCTAAGTATTTTTATATTATTTATTTCAATTTGTGAATTTTGTAAATTAATTTTAATTCACCTTTAAAATTCAAATTTATGGTTAAATCATTACCTCCCTCAAAACCCAAAGATTCAATAGAGATCATGTCGAAATCCATCGCACTTATCCCATTGTTTCCATCAGAACAAGAGAGATCTCCATCCTTCTATGGCTCCTTTAGGTTTGCGTGAAAATTCCCCGGATTTTATTATGCATGAATGCAATGCACACACATGTGGCCTCACTATTTTAGGTGATAATCCTAGGATGTTATAGTCTCTCCCCCCGAAACTCAACTTCATCCCTGAAGTCCGTACTCTCTTTCATTTTAGAAGGTAAAGCTAACCTCTTCAGACCATAGTGGCTCTTTAATCCATGATAAATATAATTGGTGTATCTTCATTCAAACTTTTCCTTGAGTCCACTTGTATCTTGATAATGGTCAACTATCAATCCCATTGATTAATTTGAATTCAACATTCCTGCTCTGATCGTGTGCTTTTGAGTGTCTTCGGATTAGGGCATCTATGTGAGAAGTTTATAGGTTTTTAGAAAGTTCCACTAGGGTAAGATTTTGGTTTGGATTCTGGCCAACTATAACCTAGGCTTTAATATCACCTATTTATGATACACTTAATATTTACGGCTTATTCACTAAGGATGCTTTGGACTCATTTAGTCCAAATTACTCATGATTTTCTAATCCTTGCTATAGGTCTATTTTGGTACTCTATATCTAAACTAAGAATAATTTGATTCTTGATTACTTTCTATTTGGATTTTTCTATGTTATGCTACCTTATATGTTTTGAGATTTTAATTTTATTAAGATTTAGTAAGTTTCTTAACAACTTCTCCTTACTTCTCCAACTTCCTTTTATTGCTAAGCTAAAGATCCTATTTTTACTATCTTGAGGTATAAGTCTCAACTTCTACATTGTCACACTTCCAAGAGTCCAATTAACCTTATGAAAATAAGGTATATCTAAATCATGATTTAGGATTTCTCCTTACTTTCCTCCAGATATATAATCTTAGTACTTCTTTATTGTTCACTCTCCACTTGGGGTTTTCTAATATTCTCTGACTCCTCATCTTACCACCATATTGTTTACATGGTTAGGACGTTGGTCAATTTGCAAGCCTGGCTTCACAAAGCATCTCGGAAGACGATTGCTCTAATTTCATACTTCTTCAGATTTTACTTAACTTAGGCCTAGTTTTATGCTTTTTAAGTTATACAAAGATGATTTGGCTAACTAAACCAGCAAAATACCTGTTGCGGTCATGCGTACTTATAATACTATGGTAACACAACAAGTATTAACACTTTTAGAAGCTTTAGGTTATCTACTTCAACCCCACTACATATGTTGAATCCAAAAGTCTAACATACTTTTCACTCTTTCCTTTAGGGTTTTCCTAACAGTCTTATGAATAACATATGGTAGATCCACACATTTGTGGCTATCAATGTGTATTCTCCGACTTCTTAAGTGTGTAAACAAGGCAACTTGTATGACTAACAATGTATTGACTTACCACTTGCCCTGTTGTGGTTGACACTGTTGTTGACTTGATTCATAGATTCATACTTTTGTTTCCCAAAAGAATTCTCACTTGGGTTCGTAGAAGATGTGCCTTCCTCAGTTTCCCATTTTGACGGTGATACTCCAATTGCTAAATCCCTTCCTTCATCTGATTCGTGTATCATACAATTGCTCATGATATGTCCGGGTTGTCCACATTCATAGCATACATTCTGCTTTTTACCACATGTCTTCCTCTTCTTTCCACCCTTAGTGGCGATTCACCACCCTCAACTAATGATTCATATATTGGTGGCCTATTTGGACAATAGGGTCTAATATGTCTTGCTTCCCACACTTGTGACAATTCGCTTGAGTTTTACGACATTCACTAGTTTGATGTCCCTTGGTTCCACAGTTCTCACAAGTGTGTCTTTGACGAATTTCTCTTGATAAATTGGTTCCTTTTGGTTTCCTCCTTTTTCTTTCTCGCTACACCCTTATCCTCATCCTTTGGGATAGGTGCACTATCCAATAATTCTGAACTCCTTTGCCTCGAGTTGCATCTCCATAATTCCATATAGTCCTTTCATGAATCTCCTTTGCCATTTCACCTCCTTATTAACTTCCTCACAAATGTAACGAGATAATCGGTTAAACTCTCGCATATGCTTCAACACTGGAAGATTCTTTTCGCTCTAAATCTTCACTAACCTTCCCTTTTATGATGTTCCTGTGAACAAATGCCTCTCGAAACTTCTTCTTAAACTCCGTCCATGTACAAGCACCTTCTTTGGACAACTTGTACTTCGATTCCTCCCACCACAATGCTGCAGATTCAGACAATAGGTATATGGCATAACGTACCTTTTCTTCATCCTTAGACCCCAGACCGTGAAGCTTACGAGATGTGTCCATCAATCAATTTTCTGCCTCCATAGGATCTTCGGTCATAGACAAACTCCGGGGTATGGATTGCAAGAATTCCACCAGTTTATTTCTTGGTTGAAGTTCTTTAGATGACTTATTATGCATTCTCTATGATATCTCACTATAAGGTTTATTTTGTTGCTCTAGCTACATTATACATCCTTCCTCCATACCCCTCATATACTGGATAAACTCTCCATTGGTGGGTGAATATGGTCTCAGAGTTGATCTTTCCTTCAGAGTTGTGTTGATGACATCCTTTTGTTTGACCTCCATCATCGCACGAGCCTTCATATCTACTTTGTCTCGATGGTAACTCGTCTCTCCCTCACGCGAACCCATTTCCCCTCTAGTCATGTAACATTAAGTAAGACTTCTTGTAACATCATGCATATTCTCATCAAGTTCAAACTTCAAGCACAGATCTAGCGACACACTAAAATCCAATAAAATCCAAGAAATCCAAATAGTACAACTAACAAAAATACATCTAAACCTGTAGAAATAGTACTTTGAGTAAAGCATCTCTCATACTCTACGTTTATTGTTATTGTCACATCCCAAAATTTTCCAAATTTTCAAATTTGAAAAATAAACAAACAAAAGAAACAAATAATGAAATTTAGGGTGAAAAGAAACTTTTTGTCTCTAAATGGAAACATCAAAAACCTTACTTGAATAAAAAATTCGAATGAAAAAGCAACAAACAAATTTTCAAACAAATCAAATGCATCCCTGTAAGGAAAATATCTTGAATTTAAAACACTTGCAAAAGTTAAACCCAAACCCTAAACCTTAATGAAAGAAATCATCTCCAAGATCACTCCAAGACTATGGCTTTGTTCCATATAAAAAGTTAACAACAAACATTTCTAAATGATCAAAAATGGTAAACAAAAATATTATAAAACCATGTGAATTGATCTCACTCCATTTGGAGCCATGGATAAAAACCTATGATTTTAATAAGATAAAAGAAAGAATTCAAAAGGCTAATAAAAGCTCCTAACTAAAATCAACACCAAATTATGATCAAAGTAATCCTAAAAGGATTTAAAAGGATAAATAAATATTAAATAAAATTATACAAAGTGGAATCACCAATTTTGGAACTAAAAATAAAAACATATGAATTTTATAAGATAAAGAAAGAATTAAATAAACAAGAAATATTTAAAAGACAATTTAAACCATTGGCCAAATCCCTAAGAAAATGGAATAAAAATATTTCAAATAAAATAAAATAATAAAAGGTTATTTAAATAAAATTATATGAGTTTATGAACCATATTCAATTTTATTTAAATAAAGACAAAATGTCTCACTTATTTTAAATGGATATTAAATCACAAGAAAAAATATTTAAGTTGAACTAAATAACACACAAATATTTTGAATAAAACCTATTGAAAAGGTTTGGTAAAAATTTGAAATCAAATGGAGGTTTGAATCAATTATTTCAAATAAAAATAGAGAATAGAAACAGAAAAAGGAAAAAAGAATAAGAAAAAAAATGGAAAGCGGACCCAAACCATCTAACCTACCCAACCCTAGCCTAACAGAAGCCCAACGCAGCCCACCCGGGAATCACTCTCCTCTCCCCGGAGATCCTATCTCACCTCCCCCACTCTGCACCCACCCACTGACGAGCCGACCCCACCCTGCCATGTCGTCATCGTCTTCAACGTCGCGCTGACCTCGCCCTTTTCCCCTTGCCGTTTTTGGCCATTTCAATTTGATTGAATTCGATTAATTCCGCGAGTAATCTCCACCCCTGACCCTACCTCCTTAACCCCCTCTGCCCCTCTCCATTTCCCCTCAATCACCGCACCACAGGAGCCCCCAGGCTGCCCTGATTTTTGCCCGCACCACCGCGGTACTAACGAGCTCAGTCGAGCTATTCTGGCGAGCACCGAATCCCCCTCTGCCTCTGGTTCAAGCTAGCTTGCTCACCATCGCCGTGTGCGTCTGCTGACACCATCCACTTGCTTTCGTACACGGGCAAGGCACCAACCTACCGCAAGCGACCGACGACGGCCGCAACTCCGGCAATGAAATACAGTGAGTTTCGTGCGCGCCTTGCTCTCTAGTCCTTGTTGCCCTACTCGCCATCATCTTGCGCTCCTTCTAACCCTCACCGTTCACCAAATCGTGGCATGTAGGCTCGCCCTTATCAATGTCTGAGCACACCCGACGGTAGCAGCAACTCCGGCGAGAGATTGTCGATGAGCCCGTGCGCCCCTTTGTCAACGGAGACCACCTTGAGCACTGCGACGACCCCGCGAACTCGGAAACACCCTGAACCCCCTCCCTTTCCAGCTAGTTTTGCCGGATCGCCGCCACGGGCGACGCACAAGTGAAAGTCGGTAGCCCATCTTCGGTCAGTGCATCTTGAACCGTAGGATCTAGATCTAAGGGCTACGACAGAACACTTAAACGAAACAGTATTAGTCCATATGCACCATACGATGCTAATTAGATCCAACGGTGTGCGTAGCTGATCCGCACAAAACGGTACCGGCCAGTAGAAACAAGACACGTGGCCAGGCTTTTGTTTTAAAAACCAGAATTTGTTCTATTAGATGTTTGAATTTGTAAAAGCCATAACTTTTGATCTGTAACTCCAAAAATTACAAATTTGGTGTCTATGGATTCAGGAAAATGTGTACTTTGTACTTATGACCCTGTTTTGGTCATTTGCTTCGGAAAAATAAGGTTTTTATGCAGAGACTTGTTTAGGACTAATTTGGATATAAAAATTGTTCTAAAAATTATTTTTGAGTGAAACCTTTTGCAAATGATTTTGTTTTGAACGCTCTAACCCTAAACACTAACATTTGGAATTAAAAATATTTTTTTTGACACTAGGAATTATTACTTTGAATAAAAGCATTTCTAGTAAAATAAAAATGATTAAGAGGCCTATTACTAACTTGGTTTCAAATGAAATTTCCACCTTTATAAAATACCAGTAGGTGTTTTGAAAATGTTTAGAACCTTGTTAGAAACCAATTTTCAATAAAACAACCTTTTGCATGCTTGCATGCATCTCTTTGTTTTATTCTTTTTGTTTTGTTATTTGTTTGTGTGCTAGTTTTGAATGTGTGCTTTGCTTGATTATATTATAGTGAACCTTGAGAAGTGTGACAATTGCAAGATCAAGGAGATTACCTAGATTCTCTACTAAAAAGGCAAGTGATACTTTGGTCATCAGAAGTCCTATCTTTTCAATATTGCATTAGTGATATTTTTGTAGTATGCATGATAGGACTATTTTTATATATTGCTATGCTATAGTAGATCCTATAGAATATATATTGGTAGGAATCTTCCTAAGTTAAGAGACATGTTATGCTAGTATGCTTAGCCTAGCTATTGGAATACAAGGGTGGAATAGTTGTGCTATGATATTATGAAAAGACAATGACTATGTTTTTAATTAATAAAACAACTAAGTGAATGAATCACCTGGGTGGAATGGGAAGATTGGTTTGTGTTGAGTGGTTACACAAGGCCCATGTCTATGGTTTAACTCATGTATCACACTTGTGGATGGCCACCCAGGAACAAAGAGATTTGAGATGTTTTGTGTTGATAAGCTTCCAGTGCAGCCACATGGCATATGGGCTCTGCCTTGACCAACTAGGTTGCAAGAACTCAGACAGAAATACAGTTGGTGGTAGTGATGATAGGATGGAACGCGTGTGTGCTGATCTGAGGGATTGTTTCTGAAAAGTCTTGTCTCGATGCATGTAGAGTATTGTGGGAAAAGTGCACCACCTCTCGAGAGGTTAAAAACTAAGTACTTAGCCATGTCCCCGGTAATGGACATTTTGAGCATCAAAGACATTGAAATAATCAAAGGTTCTCCTCATCCCAATTTCTCTAAGTTAAAAACTTGTTGGGTGAACAAGGGAAGCACTTGGTGTGTATCTAATATGTGTATTGTGTGATGAAATGTTTTTAAAAAGCGAAAAAATATTTTCAAAGGATAGGGAAAACTTGTTTTATGCAAAGGCCAGCCAAAACTCCACTTAGCCAAATATTCATGTAGATGTTAGATTCTCCATATCAATATGATATCACTTGCCAATACAATTCAAATGTATTGACCCTTGTGGCTGTAACTTATTATGTTGCAGGTTGTTTGATGTTAGTGAAGTTTATTGAGTAGGGATTACAAGTCTACAACCAACATGATTTCCTGTGGCATATGAAGATGAAGGACTCCATGCTATATAGTTGTATCTGCTGCATTGTAATAAGATAGCCATATGAGCTATGTAAGTTGTAATGAACTATTCTATTCCTGGTTATAAGTTGTAATATGACCTTTGTTTCTTGATATTACATCTTAAACTGTGGGTGCTAGCTATTCGATCCAGGGACAAGCACTGTAAACACAGGGATCTCTACCTTCTCAGGTTGGTACCTCTACAGAAGGTATCAGATCATTGTGTTGCCTGTAGGATTGTAACCCTAGGAGTGGACAAAACTCCTTAGAAAAATAAGAGTTGTATTTGTTCAAACTTATTTACAAACAATCTTGTAAACTCTTTCCTAAGCATTTTGTTTTGATTCTACATCTCTTCCTTTTCTACTTGATGGACAAAAACTTCAACATGAGCAAGGACTTCACCATCACCAATGACTTCAACTTCAGTTTCACCAAGGACTTTAACTTGGACATCACTAAGGACCTCAAGTGATATAAGAATAATACTCAAGACTTGGATACTAAGGAAACACAACTTAGGAGGAACCATTAAAACCTTTGAGCCTTGTGACCAAGATGCAAGAATTTCTTCCAAGGATACCATGATCTTGTCCATGATGTAAAAACTAAGAAGGATGGAATGATCTCAAGTGAACCCCATAGTTGTACCACCATACTATTGTTTGTTTAAGTCGACTTGATGATCATATATTGATCACACCAACTTATGTGGTGTAGCCAAAAATATTTTGTTGCCTAAAATATGCTTGAATCTTGTTGTTTGAGTGGAATGCATGATTGTGATTGCTTGCACATTGCTTTGTGCGATTTGTTGTGTGCGAGTAGAATTCTTCCTCTAGAAATATTTTGCCTAATCTAATCCCAATCCAACCCAAACAGATGACTTCTCCAAGAGACCACAACATCAAGGATGGTGACAACAACAACCAGCAACCCAAGCCCAGTTGAATCAAGTGACAACCCAGTTTTTAGCCAACAACATTAAGTTAGACCCAGCCATACTAAAGTTCTTGGAATCCCAATCTCAATTGTTGCAAAGGATGACCAAACAGATTATCAACATGAGAAGCAACCCTTCCCAAAGAGATTATGACAACAATGATATCAAGGGTGATATTATAGAAGGAACTCAAGCCTGCAAAATCTATGGAGACATAGGACACACTTATAAAGAGCACATTGACCGATGTCCTAATTGTGAAGAGAAACATCCAGCTAGAAAATGCCCCACATCTCTAGTTTCTTGTTTCCTATGTGAAGGAAATGATCATGTCCCTATTCAATGCTACATTTATCCTATAGTTCAACAGATGAAATATCAAGCTAAAGATGGAATACATCAAGTCTTTGGAAACACCCATGATGGTACAACTTCAACCAAGAATGATGAAGACAAAGTCAAATCTCGATATGCACCTCCATACATTGTAACCCACTATGGTGGACAAAAGAGGAAACATGGACGTTATCCTAGGAACCGTTCTAAGTACCGAGGAAATTTTCCCACATTTGTGGTGAAAGATGCAGAACATGAAATAAGAGATCTCCTAGCTTTAGAGAGACCCAAAAAGAAGAAGAGCCAAAGAAACAAACAAGGGATAGTGATACCAAAGATAAAGAGGGATATTAGCAAGGTGATGTACCACAAATGCAAAGAGCTAGGCCATTATGCATCAAATTGTCCAGAAAAGGATAAGAACAAGACAAGCAAACTTGGAAATGATCTCAACCTTGTCACATGTTTCAAATGTGGTAATAAAGGACACTATGCAAACAACTGTCCAAAGAAGTAACATCAAGACACCAAGTAAGCCAGGATGCAATCTAGTTAAAATAATTTTAAGGGTGGTAGTACCCTAGTTGTCCCGAAACCAACTTGCTGTTTCTAGCCTTCCCGGATCTTGGGACGAGATTCCTTTTAAGGGTGATGTGACAGATAAACAAACAAAAGAAACAAATCATGAAATTTAGGGTGAAAAGAAACTTTTTGTCCCTAAATGGAAACATCAAAAACCTTACTTGAATAAAAATTCGAATGAAAAAGCAACAAACAAATTTTCAAACAAATCAAATGCATCCCTAGAAGGAAAATATCTTGAATTTAAAACACTTGCAAAAGTTAAACCAAAACCCTAAACCCTAATGAAAGAAATCATCTCCAAGATCACTCCAAGACTATGGCTTTGTTCCATATAAAAAGTTAACAAGAAACATTTCTAAATGATCAAAAATGGTAAACAAAAATATTATAAAACCATGGGAATTGATTTCACTCCATTTGGAGCCATGGATAAAAACCTATGATTTTAATAAGATAAAAGAAATAATTCCCATGACTAATAAAAGCTCCTAACTAAAATCAACACCAAATTATGATCAGAGTAATCCTAAAAGGATTTAAAAGGATAAATAAATATTAAATAAAATAATACAAAGTGGAATCACCAATTTTGGAACTATAAATAAAAAGATATGAATTTTATAAGATAAAGAAAGAATTAAATAAATAAGAAATATTTAAAGACAATTTAAACCATTGGCCAAATCCCTAAGAAAATGGAATAAAAATAATTCAAATAAAATAAAAGAATAAAAGGTTATTTAAATAAAATTATATGAATTTATGAACCATATTCAATTTTATTCAAATAAAGACAAAACACCTCACTTATTTTAAATGGATATTAAATCACAAGAAAAAATATTTGAGTTGGAGTAAATAACACACAAATATTTTGAATAAAACCTACTGAAAAGGTTTGGTAAAAATTTGAAATCAAATGGAGGTTTAAATCAATTGTTTCAAATAAAAACAGAAAAAGGAAAAAAGAATAAGAAAAAAAATGGAAAACCAACCCAACCTAGCTAACCTACCCAACCCTGGCCCAACAGAATCCCAACGCAGCCCACCCGGGAAACAATCTCCTCTCCCCGCAGATCCTATCTCACCGCCCCCTCTCTTCACACACCCACTGACGAGCCGACCCCACCCTGCCATGTTGTCGTCTTCAACGTCGCGCTGACCTTGCCCTTTTCCCCTCGTCGTTTCTGGACGTTTCAATTTGATTGAATTTTATTAATTCCATGAGTAATATCAGCCCCTGACCCTGCCTCCTTAACCCCCTCTCCATTTCCCCTCAATCGCCGCACCACGGGAGCCCCCAGGCTGCCCTGATTTTTGCCCGCTCCACCGCAGTACTAACGAGCTCCGTCGAGCTATTACGACAGCATCCCCTCGCCTCTGGTTCAAGCTAGCTTGCTCACCATCGTCGTGCTCGTCTGCTTACACAAACCACTTGCTTTCTCGTACACCAGACGCTCGGCACAAACCTCGCCTGCAAGCGACCGACGACGGCCGCAACTCCGGCAATGAAATACGGTGAGTTTCGTGCGCGCCTTGCTCTCTAGTCCTTGTTTCCCTACTCGCCATCATCTTGCGCTCCTTCTGACCCTCAACGTTCACAAAATCGTGGCTTGTAGGCTCGCCCCTATCAACGTCTGAGCACACCAGACGGTACCAGCAACTCCGATGAGATATTATCGACGACCCCATGCGCCCCTTTGTCAACGGAGACCACCTTGAGCACTGCGATGATCCCGCAAACTCGGTAACACCATGAACCCCCTTCCTTGCCTCCTGGTTTCGTCGGACCGCCGCCACCAGACGCACCGGCGCCACGCGCAGTAGTTAGCGCTGGCCATCTTCGGTCAGTGCATTTTGAACCGTAGGATCTAGATCTAAGGGCTACGACAGAACACTTAAACGAAACGGTACCAGTCCATCTGCACCGTGCGATGCTAATTAGATCCAACAGTGCGTGTAGATGATCTACACAAAATGGTACCGGCCAGTAGAAACAAGACATGTGGCCATGCTTTTGTTTTAAAAACCAGAATTTGTTCTATTAGATGTTTGAATTTGTAAAATCCATAACTTTTGATATGTAACTCCAAAAATTACAAATTTGGTCTCTATGGATTTAGGAAAATGTGTAATTTTCACTTATGACCCTGGTTTGGTCATTTTATTCTGAAAAATTAAGTTTTTATGCAGAGACTTGTTTAGGACTAATTTGGATATAAAAATTGTTCTAAAAATTATTTTTGAGTGAAACCTTTTGCAAACGATTTTGTTTTGAACCCTCTGACCCTAAACACTAACATTTGGAATTAAAAATATATTTTGTGACACTAGGAATTATTACTTTGAATAAAAGCATTTCTAGTAAAATAAAAATGATTTAAAAGGCCTATTACTAACTTGGTTTCGAATGAAATTTCCACCTTTATAAAAGACCAGTAGTTGTTTTGAAAATGTTTAGAACCTTGTTAGAAACCAATTTTCAATAAAACAACCTTTTGCATGCTTGCATGCATTTCTTTGTTTTATTGTTTTGTTTTGTTATTTGTTTGTGTGATAGTTTTGAATGTGTGCTTTGCTTGATTGTATTATAGTGAACCTTGAGAATGTTGGAATTATGCCCTAGAGGCAATAATAAATATGTTATTATTATAATTCTTGTTCATGATAAAGTTTATATTCCATGCTAGAATTGTATTAAGCGGAAACTTTAATACTTGTGTGGTTTGTAAACAACACAGTGTCCCTAGTACGCCTCTATGGACTAGCTCATTGATCAATGATGGTTAAGGTTTCCTAACCATAGACATGAGTTGTCAATTGATAATGAGATCATATCATTGGAGAATGATATGATGGACAGACCCAAACTAAGTGAAGCAATTAGATCGTATCATCGTGTTCATCTTTGCGAAGCTTTTCCTATGTCAAATATTGTATTCCTTAGACCATGAGATAATACAACTCCACAGTATCGGAAGAAAGCTTTGAGGTCATCAAACGTCATCCTATGAGAGGGTGATCATAAAGGTGTCTCTCAGGTGATCGGAAAGTATCTGTTGGGTTGTATGTATCGAGATGGGATTTGTCCCTCCCAAGTCGGAGAGATATACTTCGGGCCCACTCGGTAATCGATATCAAAACCGCTTGCAAGCATGTGGTTAAGGAGTTAATCACAAAGTGATATCGGATTATGGAGCAGTAAAGTACTTGGCCGTGAGAACGAGATTGAACTAGGTATGATGCACCGACGATCGAATCTCGCAAGTAAAATATCGTGAGACGAAGGGAATATATATGGGATTGATTGAATCACGGCATCGTGGTTCATCCGATATGATCATCGATGAATGTGGGAGTCAATATGGGTGCCTGCACCCCCGTTGATTATTGATAGAAGATCATGTACGCATATTCTCGAACCGCAGGTCACACACTTAACGTGTCTCGACGCTAGGATAGATTGGATAATTGGTTTATGAGTTTTTATTGAGTCTCGGATGGGATCCGGGACATCACGAGAGGTTCCGGAGTGGTCCGGAGAATAAGATTCATATAAGGCGTGCAGTTTTGGAGTTGAATTGTTCGGGTTAATTATTGTACCTAAGCTTCTAGAACCTTCCGGAAGGGGACCAACGTGGCCCCACCTTTCGGGAGGGGGCATGGGCCTATGAGGGAGTGTCCTGGCCGCATTGGGCCAGGGGCACAAGGCCCCATAGGGCCCAGACGATTCTATAGGGTTTAAATCGTTTAAACTAGGGCTAGAATTTCTAGAAGGAGGGAGAGTCCTTGCCCCCCACTCCTCTCTCCCTTGGACGCCGGCCCAAGGCTTGGAGGAGGGGCAAGGGCTGGCCGCCCCCCTCTATAAATAGAGGGCTGGTGCGCCCCCTCCCTCCCACACCTTGCCTCCAACCCTAGTAGCCTTGCTACCTTCCTCTCTCCCTCCCGACTGTTTGTAGGCGAAGCCCTGTTGCAGAAACTCTCCACCATATACACCACGCCGTCGTGTTGTAGATACAATCTATCTCTCCACCATACTCGCTGGTCCGAGGAAGGAGGAGACGTCGAGGTGCTGCAGTGTGCATCTCACGGAGGCACCGCCACTTGTGGTGCTAGATCGGATCGGATCGTGAGGAGGAGAAGCGAGTACGACTACATCACCCACGCGATTTAACGTTCACTGCGTAATCTTCAAGGGTATGAAGATCTAATCCAATCTCTCGTTGATTGCATCTCCTAGATTAGATCTTGGCTTTCCCTCTGCTCGCATCCGTAGAAAATTTTGATTTACTATGCCGCCAAACCCTTGATGGTATCGAGCTAGATCTATGCGTAGATGTGTTTCACGAGTAGACGCAACATGGTTGTTGCGGGCATTGATGTTTTCTGTTGCAAGCCTCTTGTTTGTGTTCTTCTTATGGCCGGGATAGTGAGATTTAAGCGGTCCAGGCCAACCTTACATAACGTCGTCATGAGACCGCTCGCACTTGACGTGTGGCTTGTACCACACATGCGGTGGTGGATGTCGGTTCTCTCACTATAGTTGTCATGGGATTAACACGGAGTTTGGCAACCATAATATCACCGTTGTGGCTTTCCGTAGGTAAGAATCGTTCTTAGGATCTACTCCCATAAGCCACGTAAAACATGCAACAACAAAGTAGAGGCGTCTAACTTGTTTTTGCAGGAGTGTTTTCTGATGTGGTATGGCCCAAGATGTGATGTGTATATTGTATGCGATGATCATGTTTTGTAATGTTTCACGGCTTGCATGTCGATGAGTACACAACCGGAGGAGCCATATATGGTTGTCTTTATAATTGTGTATGACCTGTGTCAACTTCTTATACGCCATGTAATAGCTTTACTTTATCGCTAAGTAGTTAGCAATAGTTGTAGTTGCTATTCGTGGTGGAGGCAATCATGGTGGAGTGATGGAGATCATGCGGAATGCACAAGATGGAGATCATTGCGAAGATTGGCTATACCATGTCACATAAAGTTATATGCATGTGATGTTTATCCTTTTATGTATCTTATTATGCTTAGATCGCGACGGTAGCATTATAAGATGATTCCTCACTTAAAGATCAAGATAAAACTGTTCTCCCCAAGTATGCACCGTTGCGAAGTTCGTCGTGTCCAAGCATCACGTGATGATCGGTGCTATAGACTCTACGCTCACATACAACGGGTGCAAGCCGTTTGCACGCGGAAATACTTGGGTCTAGCTTGACGAGCCTAGCATGTACAGACATGGCCTCGGAACACAAGAACCGAAAGGTTAAGCATGAGTCATATGAATGATATGATCGACACTTTGTTATCCACCATTGAAACCACATCTCTTCTCGTGATGATCGGATTAGGTGTGGTGAATTTGGATCATGTTCACTAAACAACTTGAGGGATGTTGAATTTAGTGGGAGTTCATCTAGTAATTTGATTAAGTTGAACTATTTATCATGAACATAGTCTAAATTGTACTTGCAAATCTTAGATCACATGGCCAAGTCCAACTTCAACTTCAACGTTTTCTTTGAGAAGGAAAAGCTTAGAAACAATGGGTCTAACTTCACCAATTGGTTCCGCAATCTAAGAATCATTCATCTGGCGGACAAAAGTACTATGTCCTTGAAAAGCGTTAGGTGACCCCTGTCAAGCCGCTACCGATGAGAAAGCTGTCATCGATCGAAAAGATGATTATGGTGTGATTAAGAGCACCATGTTGTTTGCTATGGAACGGAACTTCAAAATCGTTTTGAAACCTATCCCGGGCCCTTTGAGATTCTCGAGGAGCCGAAAACCATGTTTCGACTCAAGCCCGCTCGAGAGATATGAGATCTCCGAGAAGTTCTTTAAGCGCCGCAAGATGGAGGAAGGAGTTCCGTTAGTGAGCACGCCATAAAGATGTCGAGCTACACTCAACGCTTGAGCAACCTGGAATGCACGATTCCAGAGGAGCTCAAGATTGATGTAGTTCGCAATCACTCCCTCCCGCCTACAAAAGTTTTGTAGTGACTCATAATCGATTGGTTCCATCGATCACGAGCTCTTCGCAAAGTCAAGGCATGCGAGGTGGACATCAAGAAGGATAATCATGTGTTGATGGTCAACAAGCCCTCCTTTAAGAAAGGTAAGGAGCAAAGAAGCCCTTCAAGAAGGGCGTGCAAGTGCAATGCTCCTGCCGAGAGGAAGCTCAAGTCTGGTCCTAAGCCGACCGAGTGCTTCTATTGCAAGGACAAGGGTCCTTGGAAGCCAGAATCGTCCAAGTACTTAGCGGACAAGAAGGTGGCACCATCAAAGGTATATTTGATATACATGTTATTGATGTTTTCCTTACTAGCCCTCGTTGTAGTGCACGGGTATTTGATACCGGTTCGGTTGCTAATATTTGTAACTCAAACAGAGCTACGGAATAGACTTCATGAGGATGAGGTGACGATGCGCGTTGGCAACGGATCAAGAGTTGATGTGATGGCCGCACGCTTCTCCTTAGTTTTACCTTCGGATTAGTTTTAAACCTTAATAAATGTTATTATGTGCCTGCGTTGAGCATGAACATCATTTCCGGATCGTGTTTATTGCAAGACGGTTATTCATTTAAATCGGAGAATAATGGTTGTTCTATTTATATGAGTAACATCTTTTATGGTCATGCACCTCTTGTGAATGGTTTATTTCTTCTAAATCTCGAAAGGGATGAAACACACATCCATAACATTGAGGCTAAGAGATGTAATACTACTTATTTGTGGCACTGTCGTCTAGGTCATATTGGTGTAAAGCGCATGAAGAAACTCCATTCTGATGGACTTTTGGAGTCTCTTGATTTTGAATCATTTGACACATGCGAACCATGCCTCATGGGCAAGATGATCAAAACCCCGTTCTCCGGTATGATGGAGCGAGCAACGGACTTGTTGGAAATCATACATACCGATGTATGCGGACCGATGAGTATTTCGACGCGCGGTGGATATCACTATTTCCTCACTTTTACCGATGACTTAAGTAGATATGGGTATATCTATTCAATGAAACATAAATCTGAAACATTTGAAAAGTTCAAGGAATTTCAGAATGAAGTGGAGAACCATCGTAACAGAAAGATTAAATTTCTACGATCCGATCGTGGAGGTGAATATTTATCGGGGGGTTGACCTCAGGTAGGTCAAAGACGGGGAAAGACAGAGGTACAATCCCCGTCTAGTTTCCGAGTTACGGTCCAAGTCGGCCGAATCATGGATATGTCGGCCGATGAACGGAGGCAAGAAGCCCGCATATATGTATCAAGTAGTTACCCGGCCGAGTTACTAAGAGGATCGGCCGGGTTAGCCCAAGTGATCTTGATGCAGGTGAAGAACGAGCCGAGTAACACAAGGTAAGGCCGAGTGATACGAAGCTTGCAGGAGAAGGAGAAGCCCAAGGTCAAACTATAGCTGCAGGCTAGAAGGAATCAGAGCAGAGCCAAGCACAAGAGACAAGGATGCACAGAGTCAGAGGGGCAGAAGGAGGTCACGGAGGTGACAGTCCTGGATCCTGAGGCACGCAGGAGGGGGCCACTGGAGCCTTGCCGTCGTTAGAAGGGCGACAGGGAAAGAAGGCCGCCGAACTCCTAATTTGGGACAAGCATATTCCACGAATATGCTTGCCTCGTCAGCCCTAAGGGCACCCAAGGCACTCCTTTATAAGGGGAGGCTTGGACCCTGAGGAAGGCATCTACTCTTTGAGCACCGTTAGGCTGGGGAGATTCATCTTGTCCCCCTGTATACAGCTCGAGGAGCATTTGTAACCCATCAAGAGAGAAATAAAGATCATAACTTTGGCAGCTTGAGTGTAGACACAGTTGCATCTTCCCTCCCCAGATCCCACTAGCATCCATTGGCCCCATACTTTAGCCTACCCATGGCATCTGCCGTGCTACCACCACGACAGTTGGCGCCCACCGTGGGGCCAGCAGCGGTGCTAGCTGGAGTTGTGATCCGGACGGGAAACTTCATCAACACCGGCGAGCGCGTTGTTTCTGGCTTGGTCCAGAGACTTGGTCTCTGCGACTATGTCAGAGACAATGCAGGAAGCTTCAGGGGAAAAACTCCCCCGCGCAATGGGGTCTTCATCGGCCTGGGCGAACACAGGGTCTACGTCGGCGTCGACATCATCGGCATTTATCCTCACCAGGTTGTTGTTGCAGGAGAGCCACCCCGAAGCACAGCGAGCCGTCCATCAGGAGGGCATCCTGCAGGGAGCGTCGAGGTGATGGTTGCAGCAGGAGCTCAAGCTGGAACAGCAGTAGCCGGGTCAAGCAGAGAACCCGCCGCAGGCGCACAAGGCGCACCCAAGCAGACCACACTGCCAACCACTGAGGTAATTCCGCCAGTGACAAATCCAACCGAGCTACATGATACCACCCCAAAGGCACCAAGGGTGAGAGGGCCACCTCTGGAAAGACCAGAGAACATTCTTCAGGCGACTATAGAAAACTTAACCACACCTGTAGCGCCGATACTTGATCCGGCAAATGCTCAGGCAGAGTTAGAAGAAACCAGGCAAAAGGTCTTGGTAGAGGCCAAAAAGTATCACCTCTGGAATCCTTGAACAGGACCACGAGAGAATATGCAAAAGCTAATAAGCGATATCGCACCGAGCAGCGGGTGGACGAACTAAGATTAAGAGGAAGAACCTCATGAATGACATTAACAAAGAGCATGAAGCTCACGAGCGAATCAGTGATTTGGGTTTCCGAGGTACTGATGCCGGCGAAGAACCTGAGAGCGGCAAATGCCGCAGCATTGGAATTAGAGGGGTTAACCGGGGAAGCTCGGCAGAAACAACAAGAAAGAGTGAATGAGCTGGTGCGCATCGCGAACCAGCAAAATGAGGAAATACTCAGAACTAACCCGGCAAGACCAGGAACTTCACGGATGGTTCATTCGGCAGGGGCAGCAACTGCCTTATCCGCGGCAGCGGCATCTTCACCCGGAAACAACGCTCGAAAAGAGAAAGCAGTAACCTCGGGGAAAAGGAACAAGCAAATTGTTCCATATGACCCGGCAATAGCTGGGAAGGCAAATGAGAACAGAGGCAATGCAAGTCGAGGTAACAGTGGGGAGAGAAACCACGGCCGTATGGAAAAGGACGGCGAGGGCCGAGGAAATGGGGATCTCGGCAGGAGAGAACCCGCAAGAGATAATCATGAAAACCAGACCCCGGCCGAAGTAAGGAGAGAAGTGCCGCCCAACCTGCAACCCAGACATGAGCCTCGGCAGGAAAGAGAAGTGAGGCCAGCTCGCCACAATCAGATGAATGAAAGGTACAATGATGGATATTCCGAGGTGGAATACGCAAACCAGGGTGGAAACAATCACTATGGGATACGGATGAATCACATATGGATTTGCCAAGTGATGCAAGAGTTAAGTTGGATCGGCTATACTGTCCGAGTTGTTGGAAGAGCAAGGTCCACCAGGTCCGACATGTTTTGGACCACGGATCATGGGCGAACCACCAGTGCCGAATTTTCAGTTAGCAAGAGGCACAAAACGTACAATGGAAGTACCAAGCCACAAGACTGGTTGATTGATTATGCCACCTGTGAAGATAGCGGTGGCAACCTAAGATGGCAAAGGCGGTATGTCCCACAGATGTTGGAAGGACCAGCCAGGGTATGGCTGAATAATCAACCAGCTGGCAGTATCAACTGCTGGTTAGATTTCGAAGAAATGTTCGTCAGCAACTTTACCAGCACATACAAGAGGCCAAATAGACCACAACAGCTAGCCATGTGCAAGCAGAGGCCGAATGAAACGGATAGAGAGTTTTTAACTCGATGGTGCAACCTGAGAAACTCATGTGAGGGAGTTATCGAATCGCAAGCAATCGCTTGGTTCGCGCAAGGCTGCCGTTATGCCAGTGTGTTGTGGCAATGCCTGCAAAGAGATATGCCAACCACACTGGCAGAAACTATCAGAATAGCAGATTCCTATGCATTGGGCGACCCAACCCAACCGGAATTAATGTCGGCAGATAATCGTGAGCAACAGGACCATTACGAGAGAATTGGCGGGTCGTCAGCGTGATTTCAGAGGAAGAAGAAGAGAGGAGAGGCGGATTATAGATATAATTCGGCCCTGTGGGCAAGAGTAACAAGATCAGCCGAGTCACGGAGCAACCCAACGACGTAAAAAATGGACCTCAACGGTGGACACCAAGAAATGAGGAAAAGGCAATGGACCCCGAGCAAAAGAAGCAATGGCAAGAGAGGCCAAATATACGTTCGAATCCATGTTAGATCACCGCAAATTTCACATCAAACCCATCCAGACCAGCCAATCATACGACCGCCAATGTGCTCGGATGAAAATGCGATGGGGAACCCAGCAGAGTTCAGCTCCCCATCGGTGCAACAAAGATCACCGCAATTAATCGGAGCAAATACCACGGCGATGCTACCGCCTCCCCTAGGTACGATAACTCGGATCGGAGGATGCAATGCATCAAGTAATGAACCAGTCCAGAGGCGGAAGGATGAATCCGCAAATACGGACGTAATGATTACAGGAACATCACCGGTCTTGTGTGTTCACAAGTAATGAGGACAAGCAAAGTGTGCGCGCCGGCATATGGAAGTGAATGCGCTTATGCGGCATACAAGATACCAGCCATGGTCCGATCAAGAGGTGACTGGAGCATAAAAGACCACCCCGAATAATGCCGAGTCCAGATCATATGCACTTGTGTTGGATCCGACATTTGTTGGACCAAGCATCAATGTGAAATTTTCAAAAGTACTTATCGACAATGGGAGCGATATCAACATCATGTACAAAGATACCATGCATAAACTCGGAATATCGCAGAATATCTGCATCCACGAGGACAACTTTCCATGGGATAGTGCGGGCTTTCATGTGAGCTCATCGGTAAAGTCCGAGTGGACGTGTTATTCGATACAAGAGATAACTGCAGAGCGAAAACTTAGAATTTGAAGTGGTAGATGGAAAGTTGTTATCATGCTCTACTCGGACGGACCCTGCCAAATTCATGAGCAAATGTCATATAAGTTATCTAAAGATGAAGTTACCGGACCACAAGGGGTGATAACGATTAGGATTACAAGAGGTCAATGGAGTGTGCTTCACCGGGTCAAATTTGGCGAGTCATTGGTTATAGCAAGAGAAAGAAAAGGATTCAAGAGGTAGCAGCCCTCGCTCAAGACAATTGAACATGCTTAACGGCCAACCCTCATGGCGGTGTCTCTTTTCCAACTAAAGAGACGAAGAAATTTCAGATCGATGAGCAATTCCCGAGCATCGTTACTATTGGTGCAGGCCTTGACGCTAAATAGGAAGGCGAGCTCACCAACTTCCTCCGTGAGAATCGGGACATATTTGCATGGTCAACTCAAGATCTGCAAGGTGTTAGGAGTTGGTGAGCACTCTTTAAACGTCGTGCCGAGCAAGGCGGTGAAGCAACCTCTCCGCCGTCCAAGACAGGAGAAAAGTAATAGGGGATGAAATAGCTCGGCTCTCGCAATCGGGTTCATCATGGAGGTGCTATATCCGGATTGGTTATCAAATCCGGTGCTAGTAGAAAAGAAAAAAGATGACCCCAATGTAGCCATTGTGTGGCGAATGTGTATCGACTACACCAACCTGAACAAGGCGTGTCCGAAAGATCCTTTTCCATTGCCTAGAATAGACCAAGTCATTGACTCGACCGCTGGTTGTGAGCTGTTATCATTTGTAGACGCGTATTCTGGTTTCCACCAGATACCGTTAAATCCGGCCGATCAAATAAAGACTGCATTTATTACCCCGTACGGGGCTTATTGTTATCGCACAATGCCATTTGGCCTGCGAAATGCAGGAGCAACATATCAAAGATGCATGCAAAAATGCCTACATGATCAGATAGGGAAAAATGTACAAGTGTATGTGGATGACGTGGTCATCAAAACTAAAGAGAGCAAAACCTTGCTAGAAGATATACGGCAAACTTTCGCGAACCTGAGAAGGTTCCGAATGAAGCTTAATCCAGAGAAATGCACATTTGGCGTGCCGGCAGGAAAACTACTCGGTTTCCTTGTGTCCAGCCGAGGTATCGAGGCTAATCCAACAAAGATAAGAGCAGTAGAAAGAATGGAATTGCCGAAATGTTTGAACGATGTACAAAAATTCATGGGCTCCCTGGCCTCACTTAGTCGATTTGTATGTCGGCTAGGAGAAAAGGCACTGCCACTTTATCAGCTGATGAGAAAGTCGGACAAATTCAGCTGGACTCCGCAGGCGGACCTTGCATTTCATGAGTTGAAAAATATGCTAGTTACGGCACCCATTTTAGCTTCTCCATTATCGAAAGAACCTATGCTACTCTATGTAGCGGCTACCAATCGAGTAGTTAGTACTGTTGTCGTAGTGGAGCGACTTGAAGATGGTAAGTCAATTCAGAGGCCGGTCTATTATCTAAGTGAAGTATTATCAACTTCAAAGCAGAACTATCCGCACTATCAGAAGATGGATTATGGAGTATATATGTCGGCGAAAAAGCTTAAGCATTACTTTGAAGAGCACCCCATCAAAGTAATCTGTGAGGCACCCATAGCCGACATATTGAACAACAAAGACGCAAGTGGCCGAATAGCAAAATGGGCGATTGAGTTGTCACCGTATGCTCCACAATTTGATAGAAGAGATGCAATCAAATCTCAGGCTGTCGCCGACTTTCGTAGAGATCGGGCAGTGCAAGATGAGCCACCATTGCCAGATCCAAATTACTGTACAATGCATTTTGATGGTTCCAAACTAAGGAACGGTCTGGGAGCAGGAATAGTGTTAACCTCGCCTAAAAAATACCAATTGGAATATGTACCGCAAATACATTTTGCTGCGTCCAACAATGTAGCTGAATATGAAGCGCTAGTCCATGGATTAAAAGTAGCAAAAGAAATTGGTAACGCCGAATCCTATGCTATGGTGACTCGGATCTAGTAGTACAGCAAGTATCAGGTAGTTGGGACGCATTAGATGCTAATATGGCTTTATACAGATTCCATGTGCAAAAAATCAGTGGATACTTTGAAGGATGCGAATTCCACCACATACCTTGAGCAGAAAATGACGCTGCCGACACATTGTCAAAATTAGGGTCAACCCGGCAGTCAATTCCGCCAGGTATTGCCCTGGAGCACCTCAGGAAACCATCAATAATCCCATCACCAGAATCCGAATCAATCTTTATCCAAAGAAGTTCTCGAGAAGATCACACGCCAATGGAGGTAGATCCGCAGAAAGACTCGGAACCCCTAAAGAGGGGGACAGCCGAGGTAATCACAATCATGGAGGGAGCCGAGGTATATACGTCGGCAGAAAACATGGAGATAGACAATGAGATCACACCAGAAAAAGTAACACCGATATGGGTGCAACCCATATTTTCTTACCTAAAAGACACGATGTTGCCGAGTAATGAGGTATTAGCTAGACAAACCATAAGAAGAGCAAAAGCCTATACAATCATAAACAATGAGTTATATAAGAGAAGCGTCACAAACGTATTGCAGAAGTGCGTGAGTTCCACAGAAGGCCAGGAAATCCTTCTAGACATACACCAAGGAGAATGTGGGCACCATGCCTCATCTCGCGCTTTAGTAGCCAAGGCATATAGGCATGGATTTTATCACAACGCGTTAAAAGAGGCAAAAGAATTAGTTAAGAAATGCAATGGGTGTCGAGATACGCAACTGAATACATATGTCGTCGGTAAAGTTAAAAACAATACCCATCACTTGGCCATTTTCTCGTATGGGTTTAGATATGGTGGGACCATTCAAGCCGTGTGAGGAGGAATGACCCACATGTTGGTTATGGTAGACAAGTTCACAAAATGGATTGAGGTAAAACCGATTAAAAGTGTGATGGGCACACAAAGGTGAAATTTCTCAAGGATATCATCTTGAGATACGGGTACCCGCATAGTATTATTACGGATAATGGCACAAACTTTGCGTATGAGCTTTAGATTTTGCCGAGAGAAGCACATAAGACTAGATATTGCCTCTGTGGCTCACCCAAAGATCCAATGGACAAGTGGAAAGGTCTAATGGACTGGTGCTGTCGAGAATAAAACCACGACTTGTTGAACCTTTGCAAAGGTCGGAGGGTGTTGGATCAAGAAATCCCACCAGATATGGAGCCTCGGACTACTCCGAATAGATCAACAGGCTACACTCCATTCTTTACGTGTACGGGAAGAGGCCGTATTTCCACCGACATAATATATGACTCGCCAAGAGTTGCTCAAGACACAACCTCGTAGACAATGAGATAGCTCGGCAAGATGCCGTGGATCTGCTGGAAGAAGCCAGAGAGTTGACATTATCACGATCGGCTATTTATCAACAGAACTTGCAGCGGTATCACAGCAAGAAAGTGAATCCAAGAGTATTCAAAGAGGGAGATTTGGTCCTCCGACTCGTGCAACGCACGGCCGGCATGCACAAATTGTCACCCCATGGGAAGGACCGTTTATTGTGAGCAAAGAATTGCACAACGATGCATATTATCTAATCGACGCCCAGTGCCCCGGAGAGAACAAGGCAGACAAAACTGGCGAAGAAACGAAGCGCCCCTGGAATGTGGCTTTACTTCGGCCATTCTACTCATAGCATTATATTTCAAAGTCAAAATACGATGATGTATTTGAACCTCGGCACCCAGAGCAGTGACTCGGGGACTGCCTTAGGTTATATTTATTTCATATTATGTATTCGAACCTCGGCACCCAGAGCAGTTACTCGGGGACTGCCACATGTTATATTATTTCGTGTTATGTATTCGAACCTCGGCACCCAGAGCAGTTACTCGGGGACTGCCATATGTTATATTATTCCGTGTCATGTGTTTGGACCTCGGCACCCAGAGCAATGACTCGGGGACTGCCATATGTTATATTTATCTCGCGTTATGTGCTTGAACCTTGGCGCCCAGAGCAGCGACTTGGGGACTGCCATATGTTGTATTTATTTCATGTTACGAATATGAACCTCAGTGCCCAGAGCAGTGACTCGGAGACTATCATCTGATATATCAATTTCGTATTAATACCTAAACCTCGGCGTCTAAAGCAGCGACTCGGGAACTACCGTATGCTACCTCAAACTTATGCTGAACGCACTCATATCAGTTTTATACTACCTCTGAAATTTGATCTACATATGGAAGTTTCGGACAATAAACAACGATCCAGCGATTGCTACATACTTCCACAACGAAGTAGTTAACTTATGTTCAGAACAGATCAATATCATAGGTATTCAGCGCTCATGCCTGGATAAGACCATAAAAAATAAATGGCAAAGTTAAGCCCTAAAAGGTCAAGAAATTAAGGGCCAGCAAAGCAAGAATTCGGATGAGCATCCACTTAACCAAATGTCACAACAGTACATGGCAAAAGAAATTCAAATCATACAGAGAGTTGACAAAATTTTCGCCTACATCATACGCCCGGCATACCAGGGATCGGAAATAACTTAGGCGTTGTTCGTTGGAGAGGCAGCTACTTGCTCAGGTGCGGGGCACTCCGAGGTAGGAGGAACCTCGACTGAGGTTGCCTCACCATCCGCCGACCTGTACAACTTCGCGAAGTCCGAGGTTGTTCAGAGCTGCCGATCCAATGCGGTACCTTTGGAAGAGGACCGCGATCGCCGTTGCTTTGTCCGAGCTTGAGCTAGAGCTATCGATGCGCCGAATCATTTTCACCTTCCCCGCTCCGGATGAATCATCATCCGAGGCACCCTACCACAACCTCTCGATCCGGTCCGGGAGAAAACTCGCCCTTCATTCCAAGTGTGCCGCGGTACTCAACAAGTTGAACGCCTGAGCTTGCCAAGAGCAACAAAAGTGGGATCTTCAACCCAGCGGAGCCAAATGCAAATTTCTCAAGATGTCAAGAGAGATGTCTTCATACCATGACATGATTACAAGAAGGGCCATGTCGGCACCAAAGACGCCCAGGATTCTCCAAAGACTCAACCGCCTCTCGGATGCCATTAGCCTTGTCACCAATAACTTGACTTCGTTGATATCGAGTCCCCGAGGTATTCGCCGAGTACATGGTAAGCTCGGATAGCGGCCCGCACCAAGTCCCGCCCCATAATTTTCATCGGACCAATCTGCACCAACGGCAACCAAGTAATCCTCCATTGAATATTCGAATCAACGTGAACAAGTTCACCTAAGCGCACGAGCTGCAAGAACCGCTTTAGAACTCACGGGCTTGGCCTCGGGGAAATGATCTGCGCAAAGCATGAACGTGTCAAAGAGTAGCAGGGACAAAAAAGAAAAATATAATTAGGCCATGCCAAGTAGCTTAAGATGAATGTAGCTCATCATTATCTGAAGATCTTTGGCCCAATCATCCTTACTCTTCTCAAAACGAGCAATTTCCTCGCTCAAACCCCGGGTTTTAAGTTCGGCAGCTTCAAGGAGTTCTTTATTCTTCTGCAGATCCAAAGTCAGACGATTCTTTTCCTCGGAAAATTCTTGGTCGACCTTTTCTAGTTCGGATTTCTGAGAGAGCTTGAGGGTATCCACCTCGGATCGCAGGCGGGCTATCTCATCATCTTTTTCTTGAAGTTGCGCCGAATGAACTGTGTTTTGTTCTAAAAAATGCAGCATCACGTCAGGCATGGGAGTGCAATCTTGATGTGACACTGCAAAGTCTTGCAGCTCGGCTTTACCACAGCCAAACGCAACAAGGAAGCTTAGCATATAAATTAAAAGGGAGAAGGAGTAAAATAGAAAGGAAACTAACCTTCCAGGTTCTTGATCTTCTTTTCAAGGCGAATATTGAGGTTATTAATGTTACCTATTCAACAAGAAGTAAGCCGGCATTCCGCGGACGAATACATGAGAACGTTGGGATTAAGGAAAAGGAACTATCGACATACCAGCCTTCTTCGCCACGGGCAGAACCTTCTTGCACTTCTCTTCCAGCTTGCGGTGCGAAAAAAGCAACCTCTGGAACTCGGCAGTCCGCCGGTCATGTGCAACCTGAGTAATGAGGCAAAATGATAAATCAACGAGTCAAAGCTAAATTGGATCCGAATCAGGCAAAGCTTAATTCGGCTCTAGGTGGCTGGATATTCAAAGCTAAACCAGATCCGAGTCAAGCAGGACTTAACTCAGATCTAGGTGGCTGGATATTCAAAGCTAAGTTAGATCTGAATCAAGCAAAACTTAACTCGGATCTAGGTGGCTGGATATTCAAAGCTAAATTGGATCCGAATCAGGCAAAGCTTAATTCGGCTCTAGGTGGCTGGATATTCAAAGCTAAACCAGATCCGAGTCAAGGTGACTTAACTCGAGATCTAGGTGGTGGATATTCAAAGTTAAGTTAGATCCGAATCAAGCAAAACTTAACTCGGATCTAGGTGGCTGGATATTCAAAGCTAAATTGATCCAATCAGCAAAGCTTAATTCGCCCGTGGTCGGATATTCAAAGCAAACTGATCCAAGTCAAGCAGAACTTAACTCGGATCTAGGTGGCTGGATATTCAAAGCTAAATTAGATCCGAATCAAGCAAAGCTTAATTCGGCTCTAGGTGGCTGGATATTCAAAGCTAATCCAGATCCAAGTCAAGCAGGACTTAACTCAGATCTAGGTGGCTGGATATTCGAAGTAAAACTAGATCCGAGTCAAGCAGGACTTAACTCGGATCTAGGTCGCTGGATATTCAAAGCTAAACCACGTCCGAATCAAACACAACTGAACTCGGATCTAGATGGCCGGATTAACGAACCTTAGAAATAAATTTAAGTCAAACTTCCAAGTATACAACAAGTTATTTCCTTGCAAGTTTTGGGGACTAGAGCATATGGTAACATTTGAAGAATAATTTAAGACTCAGAGAAAAAATAATTACCTCATTCATCTTGTTGGTATCAACGATGAACTGGGCAGCATGGTCAAACGCCGATGTCGAAAGTCGAAAGGGCTGGTTTGTTGGATTACCCTCAAACCGATCAAGACATTCCGCTTATTGGCATATTCAACCAGCGCTCAAGGCTGTTCCCACTAGCTGTCCGAAAGTTAAAACTTTACCCGGCAGCGTCCGACCACGACGATCGTAGGCTCTTATGAAGAGCAAGTCACGCCGCCGAGGTAACGGGACTTTGGTAGACTCCCCTTTACGCAAAGACGTCAATACTGGTTGAGAAGAGCCGCAAGACCTTTTGAGAAGAAGAAGTCTTGACGGCAATAGCTTTTTAGCCTTAGAAGAGGCATCAGGAGGCGGCCTAAGTAGGGACGGAGTCCTTAGGAGCAGGAGGATAAGGTCGCAGAGGGCGCCGATAACGACCTTTTCGCCGAGGTGGAATGGCCGAGAAACCGCCGGAGTAGATGGAGGCTCGGTAGCGCTGGGGCCCATAGAAGGGCGGCGGTTCGAAAAACTTCAGAGGGCGGTTCGAATCTGTGTCAATGGAAGGGGTCTGGGGACATCATGAACAGCGACGTATTCGGAGCTGGAGGAGAAGAAGGACGAATAGGACTAGGAATCTGTATCATCGGCGGAGGAGGAGGAGATGGCGGCGAATCGGACGGCTAGTCATACTAGGACCCGGGTTTAACGAGAAAGAGGAGCACAAAAATAAGAAAGAAGATTCACAAGATGAGAAGCAGAAAGAGAGAAACAAGAAATATAGGCAAAAGAACTTACCCGGCGACTGGTGCATAGTCTTGCGCTGGGAGGGTTCGAGCGGATTTCTTCATTCGCTTTTTAGGAACCGCCCGAGGCACTAGCAGGAGCCCCTGCTTCCCCGAGGTAACGGAGGTCGGGAAGCAATAGGCTCAAGGCCGTGAACCTGACCGGCCGGATTAGCTGGGAAAGTAGAAGCCGAAATGCATAAGAAATAGGCATGGCGGCAACTACCTCAAGAATTTGGACCTCGTCAATCACCTTCCTCCTCGTCTTGAAGTCTTGCATGAGCTCGAGCCGGAGCAGGATCCGACTTAGGGACGAACTCCTCGGAGTCCGGCTCACCAGTGTCCGGGGTACTCCTATCCGCGGGACAAGGGAGCTGCAGAACTTCGGCGTCCTCGTTTTTCTGCTCTGTGAACCTCTGCAAGACGAGGAGAAAGAGAATTAGAAAAACCTGTTTCTAAAAACAGTGGAATAACAGAGCAATGTTGATTAAGCTCACCTCGGGAGGCGGATGATCGCGGGTGAATGGTTTTAGTCCCCAAGACCAATCCTCAGGCATCTCAGTCTTGAAGATAGCTCGGACGCGCTTATAAATGAGGTAGTTATCCAGCTCCACGGTCGAGACTCGATTAGGGTCAAGGGGACCACTCATGTAGCACAGCTTGTGGGTCCATTCGAAGGGGCAGATCCGCTACTAATGAAGGTTGCCATCGTTCGCCAGATAACCCGCCCGGATCAACTCTTTAAGTCGAATCTCAAGGCCTCGCCAAGGCGTGAGTTTTCCTCGGATTATAGAGCCGTTCACTTTGGAAGGTGGGCCAATTGAGAATGGAGGAGCCGAATCTTGTCTTCCGCCTCTGTTCTTGACGAGAAGAATGATTTGTGCCACTTCTTGCACGACTCCAACCCAAAGGACACGAGGGAACACGGATTTCCTCCGAGGTGTGATAGACGCCGCCCACATTGGGTGAGCAACTTCTCGGAAGGGTGCGAGATTTGTCGGGACAACGTTGGAGCGGATCCGGAAGAACTTCACCAGACATGCACCGACGGCCACAGTCAAGTATCCTCCGGCGGAGATGAAAGCGTAAAGAGAAGCTATGGCGTCATTTGGAAGATGATGCTGAAGGTCAAGTAATCGAGGAATTCTCCGCGAAATCACTAAGAGGGAGACCGCCAGGCGAAGTGAGACATGAAAACCACATACTCACCCTCCGATATCCGGAGAGGATTCACGGGTAAACGGAAAGAAACCTCGGAATTCTTCGAGTCCGGATGAGCCATTCAATCTCACGGCAGGATCAAGAACCCTCCCACGAGCCTCGCCGCCCGGATCCAGCGTCGTCGTTCTCAACAAGAGCGCCGCTAAACGAACTAGACATATGTCGTAGGAAAGATCGCCGAGGAAAGATTGGCGGAGGGGAGTTTAGAGCTGCAAGGCCCGTCGAACTTTGCACGAAAACAATGGCGAAGAAAGCAGAGGAACCACGCCCGAGCACAAAATCGGAGCAGATGAATCTAGGGAAAGATCGAGGCAAGACGACCAGAGAGGACTCACCGGCGACGGAGCTAAGCCGTGAGCGCAAGAAAAAGCGTAATGGCGGAACCTTCGGGCGGAGGCTCTGGCTGAGCGCAATGAATCGCAAGAGAAGCGTCGGCGAAAGGAAGAAGGAGAACGGAGGCGAGCGATAAGGGGAAAAGTGAATCCCACGAACGAAGTTCCCCTCTTTATAATCAAGCCATGAACAGGGAGGTGGGATCGTGGGTGTGGCGTTGTCCGTAGATCGTGGGTGCAAAGACGAACGCACGACGGTGAGCGGAGCCACACCAACGCCACACACGAAGAAAGATCGTTACAATCCCCAAGGGAACGGCACCGAGGCCGCAATGGCGCGCAGGTACAAAGTTCATCGTAGCTTGTCAAGAAGCAATCGTAGAGGACCTAAAACTAGAAAAACAATGATGGGGATGACACGAGGGCATGGCGTTGAGGAAGGAACGAGGAAACTTGGACGAGGACATAACTCGGAAACAAGAATAAAGAATATAATGAAGGCGATATGACCCGCCAAAGCTATCGATCGGGCCACACCACCGGAACTAATGTCGGGGTTGACCTCGTAGGTCAAAGACGGGAAAGACAGAGGTACAATCCCGTCTAGTTTCGAAATTCTGTCCAAGTCGGCGAATCATGGATATGTCGGCCGATGAGCGGAGGCAAGAAGCCGATATATGTATCAAGTAGTTACCCGCCGAGTTACTAAGAGGATCGGCGGGTTAGCCAAGTGATCTTGATGCGTGAAGAACGAGCCGAGTAACACAAGGTAAGGCCGAGTGACAAGCTTGGGAGAAGGAGAAGCCCAAGGTCAAACTATAGCTGCAGGCTAGAAGGAATGAGGCAGCCAAGCACAAGAGACAAGGATGCACAGTCGAGGGGCGTAAGGAGGTCACGGAGGTGACATCCTGAGCCCGAGGCACGCAGGAGGGGCCACTGAGCCTTGCCGTCGTTAGAAGGGCGACAGGAAAGAAGGCCGAACTCCTAATTTGGGACAAGCATATTCCACGAATATGCTTGCCTCGTCAACCCTAAGGGCACCCAAGGCACTCCTTTATAAGGGAGGCTTGGACCACGAGGAAGGCATCTACTTTGAGCAGATGTTAATGGGAGATTCATCTTGTCCCCTCATACAAACTCGAGGAGCATTTGTAACCCATCAAGAGAGAAATAAAGATCATAACTTTGGCAGCTTGAGTGTAGACACAGTTGCATCTTCCCTCCACAGATCCCACTAGCATCCATTGGCCCCATACTTTAGCCTACCCATGGCATCTTCCGTGCCACCACCACGACAATATTTGAGTTATGATTTTCTCACGCATCTTAAAGCAAGTCGAATCGTTTCACAACTCACGCCACCCGGAACACCACAGCGCAATGGTGTGTCTGAACGCCGGAATCGAACCCTATTAGATATGGTCCGATCAATGATGTCTCTTACTAATTTGCCGTTATCATTTTGGGGTTATGCATTAGAAACCGCTGCATTCACTTTAAATAGGGCTCCATCTAAATCCGTTGAGACGACACCGTATGAACTGTGGTTTGGTGCTAAACCTAAGTTGTCGTTTCTTAAAGTTTGGGGATGCGGCTTACGTCAAGAAGTTGATGCGACAAGCTCGAACCCAAAGGAGAAATGCGTCTTCATAGGATACCCTAAGGAAACTATTGGGTATACCTTCTATCACAATCAAGGCAAAGTGTTTGTCGTGAAGAACGGTTCCTTTCTTGAGAAGGAGTTTCTCGAAAGAAGTGAGTGGGAGGAAAGTAGAGCTAGACGAGGTTCTGAACCTTCTCTTGAATTGAGAGTAGCGCAAAGACCTGAAATTGTTCCAGTGCCGCCTACACCAACGATAGAGGAAGCTAATGACAAGGATCATGAAGCTTCGAACGATGCTGCTACTAAACATCGCAGGTCGACAAGGTCGCGTGCCCCTCCTGAGTGGTACGGCAACCCTGTATTGACTGTCTTGTTAGTAGAAGACAGTGAACCTACGAACTATGAGGAAGCGATGATGCGCCCAGACTCGAGAAATGGCCGGAAGCCATGAACCAATTGGGATCCATGAGCGAAAACCAAGTATGGACTTTGGTGGACCCTCCTAGCGACGAAAGGCCGTTGAGTGCAAATGGATATTCAAGAAGAAACGGACGCGATGGTAATGTTACCGTTTATAAAGCACGCTTGTCGCAAAAGGTTTTCGACAATTTCAAGGTGTTGACTACGATGAGACTTTCTCTCCGTAGCGATGTTTAAGTCCATTCGGATTTTATTAGCAATTGCTGCGTTTCATGATTATGAAATATGGCGATGGATGTCAAGATTGCGTTCCACAATGGCAACATTGATGAAGAGTTGTATATGATGCAACCCAAGGTTTTGTCGATCCTAAGGATGTCGATAAAGTATGCAAACTTCATTGCTCCATTTATGGATCAAGCAAGCATCTCGGAGTTGGAACCTTCGTTTTGATCAAGTGATCAAGAGCTTTGGATTTGTTCCAAATTGCTCTAAGCTTGCATCTACAAGAAAGTGAGTGGGCTTCGGTGACGTTTACGGTACTATATGTGGATGACATATTGATTATTGGAAATGACATCAACATGCTTAACGATGTGAAGAGTTATTTGAACAAGTGTTTTTCAATGAAAGACCTAGGTGAAGCTGCTTATATATTGGGCATCAAAATCTATAGAGATAGACAAAGACGCCTAATAGTTTTAAGCCGGAGTACATACCTAGACAAAGTTCTGAAAAGGTTCATAATGGATAAGGCAAAGAAAGGTTCAGTGCCTATGTTGTCAGGTAAGATATTGAGCAAGGCTCGGTACCACGGTAAATGATAGGGAAGCTATGAGCAAAGTGCCTTATGCCTTGGCCATAGGTTCCATCATGTATGCCATCTTTGCGTACTAGACCGGATGTGTCCAATGCTCTTAGTTTGACGAGATATCAAAGTGATTCAGAGGAACCTCGGACAGCCATGAAAAACATCCTAAAGTACCGAATAGGACTAAAGAAATGTTCTTAGTCTATGGGGGTGATGAACATCTTGTCGTAAAAGGTTACGTCGACGCTAGTTTTGACATCGACAAGGATGATTCCAAATCTCAGACAGGGTACGTTTATATTTTGAATGGAGGAGTCAGAGTTGGAGAAGCTGCAAGCAAAGCGTGATCGGGATATCTGAAAGAGAAGCGAATACATGGTCGCTGCAGCGTCAAGTGAAGGAGTTTTGATCAGAACTTCATCATCGAGCTTGGCGTGGTTCCAAGTGCATTGGACCCACGGAGATATTGTGTGACAACATCGCGCCATAGCACTTGCTAAGGAACCAAGATATCATCCAAAGACCAAGCATATCAACCGCAAGTTTCATATAATCCGAGATTATATTGCGATGGAGATCGAAGATTAGCAAAGTACATACGAATGTCGCAGATCCATTGACTAAACCTCTTCCACGTAAAACATGATCGGCACCTCGATGCCATGGGTGAGATTGTTGCCAAATGTAAACTAGATTATTGACTCTAGTGCAAGTGGGAGACTGTTGGAATTATGCCCTAGAGGCAATAATAAAGATGTTATTATTATAATTCTTGTTCATGATAAAGTTTATATTCCATGCTATAATTGTATTAAGCGGAAACTTTAATACTTGTGTGGTTTGTAAACAACACCGTGTCCCTAGTACGCCTCTATGGACTAGCTCATTGATCAATGATGGTTAAGGTTTCCTAACCATAGACATGAGTTGTCAATTGATAATGAGATCATATCATTGGGAGAATGATATGATGGATGACCAAACTAAGCGAAGCACTTAGATCGTATCATCGTGTTCATCTTTGAAGCTTTTCCTATGTCAAATATTGTATTTCTTAGACCATGAGATAATACAACTCCGGTATCGGAAGAAAGCTTTGAGGTCATCAAACGTCATCCTATGAGAGGGTGATCATAAAGGTGTCTCTGTGTGATCGGAAAGTATCATTGGGTTGTATGTATCGAGATGGGATTTGTCCTCCCAAGTCGGAGAGATATACTGGCCCACGGTAATCGATATCAACACCTTGCAAGCATGTGGTTAAGGAGTTAATCACAAAGTGATATCGAATTATGGAACGAGTAAAGTACTTGCCGTGAACGAGATTGAACTAGGTATGACGGCATCGACGATCGAATCTCGCAAGTAAAATATCGTGAGACGAAGGGAATATATATATGGGATTGATTGAATCGGCATCGTGGTTCATCCGATATGATCATCGATGAATGTGGGAGTCAATATGGGTGCCTGCACCCACTGCTGATTATTGATAGAAGATCATGTCTGCATATTCTCGAACTCGCAGGTCACACTTAACGTGTCTCGATGCTAGGATAGATTGGATAATTGGTTTATGAGTTTTGTTTGAGTCTCGGATGGGATCCGGGACATCACGAGAGGTTCCGAGTGGTCCGGAGAATAAGATTCATATAAGGCGGTGCAGTTTTGGAGTTGAATTGTTAAGTTAATCGGTATTGTCTTCGAAGCTTCTAGAACCTTCCGGAAGGGGACCAACGTGGCCCCACCTTCCGGGAGGGGCATGGGCCTATGAGGGAGTGTCGGCGCATTGGGCACAAGGCAAGGCCCATAGGGCCCCCGATTCTATAGGGTTTAAATCGTTTAAACTAGGGATAGAATTTCTAGAAGGAGGAGAGTCCTTGCCCCACTCCCTCCCTTGGCCGCCGCCCAAGGCTTGGAGGAGGGCAGGGCTGGCCGCCTCTATAAATAGAGGGCTGGTGCGCTCCTCCCACACCTTGCCTCCAACCCTAGTAGCCTTGCTACCTTCCTCTCCCTCCCGATTGCTTGTAGGCGAAGCCTGCTGCAGAAACTCTCCACCATATACACCACGCCGTGTGTTGTAGATCCAATCTATCTCTCCACCATACTCGCTGGTCCGAGGAAGGAGGAGACGCCGAGGTGCTGCGTGTGCATCTCACGGAGGCACCGCCACTTGTGGTGCTAGATCGGATCGGATCGCGAGGAGGAGAAGCGAGCACGACTACATCACCCACGTTATTAACGTTCATTGTATGAATCTTCAAGGGTATGAAGATCTAATCCAATCTCTCTCGTTGATTGCATCTCCTAGATTAGATCTTGGCTTTCCCTCTGTTCGCATCCGTAGAAAATTTTGATTTACTATGCCGCGAAACCCTTCAGAGAAGTGTGACAATTTCAAGATCAAGGAGAGTACCTAGATTATCTACTAAAAAGGCAAGTGATACTTTGGTCATCAAAAGTCCTATCTTTTCAATATTGCATTAGTGATATTTTTGTAGTATGCATTATAGGACTATTTTTATATATTGTTATGTTATAGTAGGTCCTATAGAATATATATTGGTAGGAATCTTCCTAAGTTAAGAGACATGTTATGATAGTATGATTAGCCTAGATATTGGTATACAAGGGTGGAATATTTGTGGTATGATATTATGCGAAGACAATGACTATGTTTTTAATTAATAAAACAACTAAGTGAATGAATCACCTGGGTGGAATGAGAAGATTGGTTTGTGTTGAGTGGTTACACAAGGCCCATGTCTATGGTTTACCTCGTGTATCACACTTGTGGATGGCCACCCAGGAACAAAGAGATTTGAGATGTTTTGTGTTGATAAGCTTCCAGTGCAGCCACATGGCATATGGGCTCTGCCTTGACTAACTAGGTTGCAAGAACTCAAACGGACAGACAGTTGGTGGTAGTGATGATAGGATGGAATGCGTCTGTGCTTATCTGAGTGATTGTTTCTGAAAAGTTTTGTCTCGATGCATGTAGAATCTTGTGGGAAAAGTGCACCACCTCTTGAGAGGGCAAAACCTAAGTACTTACCCGTGTCCCCGGTAATGGACATTTTGAGCATCAAAGACATTGAAATGATGAAAGGATCTCCTCATCCCAATTTCCCTAAGTTAAAAACTTGTTGGGTGAACAAGGGAAGCACCTGGTGTGTATCCAGTGTGTCTTGTGTGATGAAATGTTTTGAAAAACAGAAAAACTATTTTCAAAGGATAGGGAAAACTTGTTTTATGCAAAGTCCAGCCAAAAATCCACTTAGCCAAATATTCATGTAGATGTTAGATTCTCCATATCAATATGATATCACTTGCCAATACAATTCAAATGTATAGACCCTTGTGGCTATAACTTATTATGTTGCAGGTCGTTTGATGTTAGTGAAGTTTATTGAGCAGGGATTACAAGTCTATAACCAACATGATTGCCTGTGGCATATGAATATGAAGGACTCCATGCTATATAGTTATATTTGCTGCATTGTAATAAGATAGCCATATGAGCTATGTAAGTTGTAATGAACTATTCTATTCCTGGTTATAAGTTGTAATATGACCTTTGTTTCTTGATATTACATCTTAAACTATGGGTGCTAGCTATTCGATCCAGGGACTAGCACTGTAAACACAGGGATCTCTACCTTCTCAGGTTGGGACCTCTACAGTTATACACTTCAATCTACATATGAATTAATGTATAGGTATCTACTGTTCTAAACAACTTACGTGGATCATACTACACTTTGTCTCAATATTTACCTGAGCTTCTAAGTTGCATTTGGATTTTTTTTTGAACAAAGTGGTCTCAAGTTGGTTTTGACTAACTTCTGACCTCCCCTTTGGGCCTACAATTACCACTAACATTCTATTTTGTGATAAATTATCCTCATATGATCTCTCCAAGCGGCTAACCAGATTCTGTGTGAAACCTAAAACCAAAGATTATCAGAGATTTATAACAACTATGACATTTAGCATGGTCCTATACTATAATTTTCTTACTCTATTTCACGATTATTTACCAAGTACTTGACATTCTTATACATACATCATGGTCTCAGAGCTAATCTCACTATGATCTTTTTATGATTTACCTGTCCATTACTTTTATACATGCCTGAATGTCTTCATTATGTTATCTTTTGTTACCAACTAACAATAAGGTTCTGCTATCTTACATGGATTGTATGGATAGACTAGACCATTTAAATGACTCCATAAGATATCCTAACTTAGTCATAATATACTCCATTGTTTGAACTTACTTATGACATATTAATGGTGTTATATCTTCTTAGAAATAGCAGTGCCCAGATAAATGATGGATAACTATTCCTAAGATAAACCAGGACATTTTGCTTATGTGACAAAATTATCCTCAAGTGGATATTCATCACAATTTATAAGAACTTTTGGTTTAGATAAGATGGCTTCCTATAGTCACTACCCAACCTACAGGTCTTGCTTAAAGGGTTTTAGTCCTAAGGTCAAAGCGTTTGCTCTAATACCAGCTGCGATGACCCAGCATACCACTGCATGATGTAGTGTACTATAGTCATTAAAATAACACCAATAAACACCTTTCACCTGTATTATATCCCTCGGAGTGGTACAACAGAAACATCGCGGTCCAAGGTATGACTTTACATTACATATAACACATTACAAAAGATCCAGAGAACTTCCTCAAGACATTGAGGAAAATATTATACATAAGAAAACCATAAATAGCAACTCAAAGCCTATGCTAGAATACTTCTATATATCTATGGCTTGCAATTGCTACTAAATCAATACTTTACAGAAGTAGGTTCTAGTATCTAGGGATTTAATTATATAGAACTCCTTAATTTGACTCCAAAAGCTTCAGAAGTTATCGTTGACTCCTATTGATCTCCACCAGATACCTTTAATTCTTCATACTAGCTCATCTTCTAGATTCGTCGTTGATTGCTCCGAAATCTAGCAAGGGTTAAGAAGATACAGTTGAGTACAAGCGTACTCGGCAAGTTCACTAAAAAGGAGTGTTTGATGCACTAACTACAACCATAGACCAAAGGTCGTAGGTTATGCAGGTTTTCGTAAACATTTCTTCAAAGCTATGTCCGCCAGCCTTCACATGTTGATTAGAACTTCATGGAGTTCCTTTCCTGCAGTGTTCGCAGCTCCTTCCTAGAACAGGGAGTAACATGTCACACTGTTTACACTCTATAGAGGTGTGTTTCTTTACACTTGAGAGATCATTATCCATGTTGCACATTCGATCGGCCAACCCGTTCATACTTCCTTGGTATGAGGCCCGGTATAAGGACCCAAGCCGATCACTACCCTTCTTCGTGACCCTGCATATACCGCAATTGTTGTACTATCAGACTCAAGGCAGGCTTTCCCCCATTAATACAGTTTTACCTTAGTCTGGTATGCACGACAACCATTAACACTAGAAATATGTCTTTTGTATGCCTAGATCCACAGTAGGCTTTCCCCGAATACACGGCTTTACCCATGATCTGCAACTTACAAAACACCCAGAACAGTGTCCGCTGCATGCGAAAGGAAGAAAATCTAGCTGACTTCCCCAAATCCATACATATCTCATGGTTAACGCGTCTTATATGGCGCAAAAATCACTGGCGACATTTGTTATTAAGTCCTATATAATAAGTTACTTTACCATCGTAAATTTCATAGTAGGTTATTACCTCTTGGTAAATAACCATAATCATATTATTATGAAAATAGTGCTTTCTGACCTTTTTGAAATGCAGGTGATGACAACACTGGATTTGCAAATATTTGATAGAAAATAATAAAAGGACATGAGCAAGTGTGAACTTGCCTTTTTTTATTGCAGGATTATGCACTCATGGTTTTCGAGACAATAGAAGATCCAATATCTAAAAATAACATCATTGGTCCAGTAAGGACTAATGTTTAAGCAGTATGCTATTATGCATAAGTAATGCTATGTATTTTGTAAAACTCCTGAAATGAATTCCCAATGGTATAAGTGAGTTAAACTTGGGTGATTTCTTTAAGAGTTGGTTTATCTTCAATTTATGACTTCACAAGAAAATGCATTTATAAGGAATTTAAGTTTTAACATCCAATATATAAAAGTAGAGTACAAAACAATGTAAGATTGAGTTTAATTGTTATCTTGTGATTATGATAAAATTCCTTGGATTGATTTGAGAAGAGTTGAAGGAACTATTATAGAGTTGTTGTTTTGAAGTGGAAAAAAGAATAACCTTTGAAGAAAAGTTTTCTTTGATAAGGTTTAAACAATGTTTATGGTGATAGAATGTGGTCGATGTATTTTAGCGTTTTCTCGATTAGTTTGGTCTTCTGATGCTTTAGGTGTTAAGTGAAACAGACCAAAGTAAACTATAAAATTATGAATTTGTTGACCAAAATTAGTTGTATAAATAATCTTTAGACATGATGTTTATAAGTTTTAGGATTAAGTTAACTATTAAAAATATAACTAAACTTAAGGTGTGATATGTTTTAATTATTTTCAAATTGTTAGGTTTTCCCGAGCATAATTAAATATTTGAGATTATTCATTTTAAATGCAAATGAATGGTGAGGTCAAGACTTGATTTGTTATCATAATCCTTAATAAATTATTTAACTCCTTTATGAAAGCATAATTAAATAATATTTAGGAATTTCATCATATGTTTCAATAAATCCCAAGTAGCTACTAAAGCTAAGATGGATTTATTTTGATTTGTAAATAATAAGAGAGGATATATCTCTTATATTTTAATAAAAGTAAAGGAATATAAAATCAATTATAATACCCATTTATTTATAAATACTATAATGATTTGGAAATGTATAATTAGCATTTTATAAAATAAGAGATTTATCTTTCTAAACAAAAATGATTTTTATTTATTTTTATGTTTTAAAATGTGTTTAATTTTTTTTATTATTATCCTAAATATAAACTAATATTTTTATTACATAACTATTTACTTAAATCCTTAGAACTGAATTTTAATATTTTAGATATCACTATTATTTTTAGAAAATTCCATAAGGAATTTATGTCATTAAAATAATGAACTTAAATTTTTTCATCCTAAAATGCAATGTATTATTTTTAGTGAGTAGTTTACATTTTTATGAACATATAGATATATTATTTGTATTTTAGGATTTTTATTTATTTTTATAGATTATAAATAGTACTAGGGTATTTTGGTATTTTACTAAATAATTTAGGGTTTCTTTTTCTTTAAGATAGGGCTTGGCCCATTGGGCTGACCCATCCCGACACGGCCGAGTTGGTTGGGTCAAACCCACTCGCATATCCATTTGTCAGTTCACCGGCCTAGTGCGCTCCCCTCTCACTCGCTCGCTCGACCAAATCCTCTCCTCTCTCTTGCGACCAAGTGTCGTCCGCTGTCGCCGCGTTCAATCCCAGTCGCCTCTGGCCTCCTCGGCCGTCCCTGTGATACAATATGAGGTAGTTGAAAATGCTCTGTCGATTGGTCTAGCTCGATTTGACGCTCGAGCCTTCCCCTGACCATGTCGTCTCCTTCCAGATGCCTAGGGTTCAGACTCCGCTAGTGATTCGGCGCTCTGACGCTTCCCTGGCACCGTTCTGGTGGTTTGGTGGCTATATGGTATCTCCCCTTCCTTTGGATCCCTCATGAACGCGGCTTGGCGTGGGTTGCAGCGCCCTCTGGGTGCTTCCCATGCCACTGTGCTCATCTCTGACTTCGGCTCTTCCTCTTTTAAGCTTAGCGAGGACCTCTAGTGAGTTCACCTCCTCTACATTTTACTCTCTATGTCTCTCTCGCTACCCTATGTGTGCTTGTAGTGAGGAATCCCTAATTAGGGTATAACCCTTGTGCTAGGGTTCTTACCTTTTTGTTGTGATTATCAAAGATAATGAAATTGCTCCATGTATACACCCACTGTAACTATGCTGTGTAGAATCAATTTCTATGATGAGTTTGGAATCGATGACAGCGGCTTCTAACAAGGGAAATATTTTCTGAATTTTACTTAGTGTCACTTATTAGATTGATGATACTATGGCTATGATCTAGATTGGGATGTAGCCATTGGTTAAGATTGAAATGCTTTAGTACTAAAGAATTGTAGTTGGTCTTCAAATGCTTCTGATGAACCCTGATGATAATATTTTTTAGAGAAACATAAATTATTCCTAAATTGTTGTTTTAGGAAAATGATTGATAATCTCTCTAAAAATATTTGGCTATGAATCCTATATACATGGATTAATTAGTTAAGATGAATATTTATGGCACCTTCAAATGAATGTTACACAAAATTTTGTCTGATACTAGTTCTTCTAAAATTGTACTTTGAAATGGCTTTATATTGGTGAGATTTGAAAAACTCCATTAAGTATAGTGTTACTCTTGTTTATTCCTGTGATGTTGGTCTGAGGACAATCTAAAGTAAGAACATATGTTTTTACTTGTTGCCTATTTTCTCATGTTTCCATGATAGGCATATCATGCCCTTGCATGAATACATATATATATATGTGCATGATCAAGTATTAAACCAAAGGATTTGGAATATACCCTGGTTCTAGGGTAGACTGTGGTAGCATGTGGCCCTATGCTGGAGTTGCCTCCTACTCTAGTGCTTGTGTTTGTTATCTTCTGGATCTGCTGTCCCTTCTTGATCCTTCTACGCACTTCCTGGAACTGGTTCTACTCCTCCTTGGCCTTATCCAACACCTCCTAGTGATGGTGCTTTACTTGGCCTTGGCCTGCACCTACTGGTACTGCTGCTCTAGGCTCATGTGTGCCCCCATGTTATGCACCTAAACCACCCCTCCATTAGGTCACCATCTTGTATGGTTTCTTGCTGGATTGTTGTGGTGAATAGTTGGTTGATCTAGTGGAATAATAGCAATATATGATGTGGTGTTTGATGTGTTCTTGAGAAGAACATGTGGTGTGAGTAGAGGAAGTATTATGGGAATGAGATGGAAGATATGGACTTGCTAGCTACAATTGTGTTATATCTCTATTTGCTGCTCTCTTGTGGTGTTGACATCAGACTTACATGCAGTTGTGTGTGAGTTGCTTGCTGTGTCATGTGTATTACATCAAGGAAAAACTTGATATTTGCTGATGTTTTACCTTTTTACCTTTTTTACCATTTTATCTGGCTTTTCTGAAACTTGCCCCTACACTAGAAGAAAAATGTCCTTTTACAACAGACTATTTTCGTGGTTAAAGGCCCGTTTTTTGTGGCTGAAGAGTCTTCTACGATGGATGCCCTTTGTGGTAAAAGCCCCGTCACAAATGAATCTACCATGGATTTTTTTCGACTATGGCGGATCGCACCCTTCAGCCACGAAAAGTCGTTCCGTCGTAGATGTATTCGCCAAACGCATTGACTGCTGATGTCATGCAAACTGCCACGTGGTGAGCACCGTTAACGGCCAGGTAATGTCGTTAACTGTCAATGAAACTGTGGTAGAAGACATGCCCAACCAAGGCCTGGTAATTATTAAGTGGGCTGGCCCATTAAGGAAGCCCAACAGGATCGTGGGCCGCTACTGTTTTGCCATACACTGTTACAAATGGGTCCACTGGTGCATCCATAGGCGGCCCGTAAACTTTCTGGTCCGTTACTGTTTCCACACACACTGTTTGAAATTGGCCTGTTCGCACGGCCCATAAATATCCAGGCTTGTTAGTGTTCCGCCCTGCACTATTCAAAATGGGCTCGTTTGCCAGCCCGCTTTGGCCCGTAACCTTTCCGGACCATTACTGTATATCCACGTACTGTTTGAACCGGGCCCATATACTTTGGGACCTACTGTTCATGCCCGTAAATGTCCAGCCCATGTTCTGTACTATTATTGTTTTAACCTGGTGAGTTTCTCGGGTGTTACTATTCCGGCCTGGTGCAAACTTGGCCTGCTACTATTCTAGCCTGCTACTATTCTGGCCCGTTACTGTTTTGGCAATTTTAGGTTTTGGCCCGTTATTTTTCTGGTCCCTACTATTTCGAGTGTTACTGTTTTGGCAATTTTAGGTTCTGGCCCATTATTTTTCTGGTCCCTACTATTTCGAGTGTTACTGTTTTGGCCTGTTACTATTTTGGCATGTTACGGTTTCGTTTTGTTATGGTTTCGGCCTGTTATTGTTATGGCATGTTACTGTTTCGGCCTTTTATTGTTTCAGCCTTTTACTATTTCGGTTTTTTACTGTTTCCACATGTTCTTATTTCGGCCTGCGACTGTTATGGCCCGTTACTTTTATGGTCTTTTACAGTTTCTGCATTTTTGGAGCCCATTTCGGTATCATAAAAGGTGTACATAGTGTGAGCATTTTTACTGTTCATAGTCGGACTAATACAAGACGGGCAAATACAGAGCTCGATATTGTACCATAATCGACCTGGCTAGCGCAGATACGGTACCGCCTATCGCTATGTGGACGAAATCAACTAAATACCTACATGTCCTTTGCAATTAGTCTAGATATTACATCTAATGCAAACTACTTAAAATTATTACATATTATCAACTCAAAGGAAAGAAAAATTGGCATTTCAGTTAACAATCGAGGTGATAACAGTCCTCAATTTTCTTTCTCCATCTATCACCTGCATCTCCCTTTTGAGTGTGACATCTACATAAATCTAGGGTGCCACACCTTCCTTTACAAAAAGGCCTTTCTTCCACCACTATCGAGTCTCCACCTTCTACCTTTAGGCACCATTAAGAGAGCATAGTTGTCATTCTGTGTGCAGTGTTCCATAGCTTATTGATTGATGCATCTTGTGATATTACTTGTTCTTGTGTTATTTGTTTTTAGTCACCCTTGTGAACTTTGAAGGTGTCCTATGCATCTATATTGCTACTCTATGAGGGACAAGTTGATTGCCACTATGCTATGTTTTCTGCATGTGAAATAAACAAACGTTTTTCAACGCATGTTATTCATGATCTTTGTTTGTAGCTTGTCATGTTGAACGCATAGTTACTATGTCCTATTGTTAGAACTCCATCTTTCATGCACATGTTTAGAGTTCTTTGATCCCAGCTTTCAATGCTTGCAAATGGTTGGATCTTTATTGTGAGGGTGCATGTCACCTCAAAAATTATTCTTTTTATCACTTACCTACTCAAGGACGAGCAGGAGTTAAGCTTGGGGATGTTGATATGTCGGAAACGTATCTATAATTTTTGATGCTCCATGCTTGTTTAGTATCTACATTACTTTGCTTGTCTACACTTTGAGGTGCTTTTTACATGTTTTCTGGTACTAACCTATTAACAAGTTGCCACATTACCGCACTGTTTCTGTTTTGGTTTCAAAAAAGTTAGTAAAGAAATATTCTCGGAATTGGACGGGACAAACGCCAAAGTCAATTACTTTCTGTGGGGAACTAGAAGTCCATAGGGGAGCCGGAGAGGCAAGCCAGGGCGGCCAGACCCACCCTAGGCGCGGGTGGCCCCTGCCCCGCGCCTGGGAGGGGTGTGGGGCCCCTGTCCGCCGCCTCGGCCTTCCCCTTCGCCTATAAGAATCCCTCGATGCAGAAATCCTAAGCACAAGATCAAATCTACACGAAACCGTCTGTAGCCGCCACCACCATCGTCCCTAGATCGGGGGGATCTGAAGTTCTTCACGACACCCTGCCGGAGGGGAGATCATCCTAGAGGCCTTCTCTCCGGTATGATCCGTGAGTAGTTCCACCTTAGACTATGTGTCCATGTAGGAGCTAGATGGTTGTATATCCTCCATTGTGCTTTCATGTATAGATCTTGTGAGCTCCATTCTTGATCAAGATCTAATCTATTTGTAATCATGCATGTTGTGTTTGCGGGGATCTGATGGATATTGAGATTATTATGTTGGTTTGATTAATGGTTTTGTCTTTATGATTCTATCATGTCTATGTTGTTTGTGATCTTGCATGCTCTCCGTTGTTAGTAGATATCTTGGCCAAGTAGTTGCTAGTGACTCCAAGAGGGGGTATTTATGCTCGATAGTGGGTTCATGCCTCTAGTTTCCAAGGGAAGTGACAATAATATCTTCGGTTGTAGATGTGTTGTTGATAATAGGGAGAAAACAACGGTCTCTTGTTCATGGAACATGTGGACTGTTTACCTTACACACTTTGCTTAAAGCAGTTGTCTGTTGCTTGCAACTTAATACTGGAGGGGGTTCGGATGATAACCTGAAGGTGGACTTCTAGTCATAGATGCAGTTGGATGGCGGTCTATGTATCTTGTCGTATTGCCCAATCGAATCTCATAGGATCTTTCTGACTAGTAATTACATTGTTATGCCTTGCTCAGTTCCTGTCAATTGCCCCGCTGTAATTTGTTTACCCTTCATGCCATGTTGTTTATCTAAGGAGAGCACCTCTAGTGAACTATGGACCCCGGTCCAATCTTTACCATTGATACATCTTCCACTGTTACTTGTTTACTTGCTGCAAACCATTACCTTCCACACCATACGTTTAATCCTTTGTTACAGCAAACCGGTGAGCTTGACAACCTCACTGATTCAATGGGGCAAAGTCTTGTGTTTGTGTTGTGCAGGTCTCCGCGTTGCTTACAACACCTGTGTGACGTTTCCTTCCTACTTCGGGTTCGATAACCTCGGTCTCAACTGAGGGAAAACTTGCTGCTTGCTCTTCACACCCTACGCTTGGGGTTACCAACGAAGTGCCACGTCGAGCATCATCACCTCCCTGGCTCGAGCGCTGGCCCGCAAGCTCCCAGCGGCGTCGCCACCTTGTCCTCCATCCTGTTCGCGTCGTGCCTTCCCCCAGCGCGTCCGAGCCTCGTCTGCCCTCCCTGGCCTCGCCTGCACCCGGCCTCCGCTAGAACACCCCCTCATCTCCTAGGCTGGCATGTCTCCCACCTGTCGTCTTCCCGGCCTCCCAGCTCCCTCCCTTCGACATCTTCGGCGTTGCCTCTATTCCGCACTCGTGGCCGCTGCATGCAACCCTCCTAGCCGCCGATGTCCTCCTCGGTCTGCAATATGTTGTTGCTCTGTTTTGCCCCGGTTTAGTTTTTTTTCTCCTCGATGGTGTGTCGTTTGGTTGCAGTGGAGTCTCAGTGTGACGACACATATGGAGATGGTGGCATGAGACTACGACACAGACAGCCTCCAATCCTAGCGAGATGGTACATTTTATAAAGTGCTCCCACTGTGCGAGACAAGACCACCCCTAGACGAGAACAACAACATGGATAAGTAACCGTCAGGATCCACATTGACCGGGCAGATCCGATGAACCTCGGGCGCCCACCTAAGTTCTCCATCGACCACAAAGTCGGAGTCTGAACCTCCCCTTCATGGAATCCAAGGACACCGTACCCGGAGATCGCCACACGGAGCGCCAAAATCGCCTCAGGGATCCCGAAGCTTTGTTCCCTGCGTCCGAAAACCGATCGCGTCGAGCCCAAACCCCGGATCCGAACCCTTCCCCAATGTAGAGGTCCCAACCTTTAATAAGGTAGATATCCCTGTGTTTACAATGCTAGTCCCTGGATCAATAGCTAGCATCCACATTTTAAGATGTAATATCAAGAAACAAAGGTCATAGTACAACTTTATAATCTGGAATAAAATAATTCATTACATCTTACGTAGCTCATTTGGCTATCTCATTACAATGCAACAGAAATAACTATATAGCATGGAGTCCTTCATCTTCAAAGTGCCACAGGCAATCATGTTGGTTGTAGACTTGTAATCCTATTCAACACACTTCACTAACATCAAACAAACCTGCAGCATAATAAGTTACAGCCACAAGGGTCAATACATTTGAATTGTATTGGCAAGTGATACTATGGTATAGTAGTGGTATCTATCATCTTTATGCATTTGGCTAAGTGGAGCTTAGGCTTGCTTTCCTCAAAATAGGTTTTCCTTATAAGTTGAAAACTCTAAGTTTTTGTTTATCAAATCACCCAAGGAATCTACCAATAGAAATTGGTGATCCTTTAACCCTTGTTCAACCAAAAGTTTTTAACTTAGAAATTGGGATGAGGAGATTCTTGATAGCTTCCATGTCTTGATGCTCAAATTTTGCATTGCCGGGGACATGGCTAAGTACTTAGATTTTACTCTCTCGAGAGGTGGTGCACTTTCCCCACAAGACTCGACATGCATCGAGACAAGATCTTTCAGAATCCTTCTCTTAAACCAAAATGGACGCGCTCCAAACCTATCACCCCCTACCACCAACTGTCCATCTGGCTAAGTTATTGCAACCTATATGATCCAGGAAGAGCCCATATTGCCATGTGGCTGCACTTGAGGCTTCTTAACATTTGACCTCTCAAATCTCTTTGTTCCTAGGTGGCTTTCCACAAGTGAGATACACTAGGGTAGGCCATAAATATGGGGCCCTGTGTAACCACTCAAGATAATCCATACAAGTCACATTCCACCCAGGTGATTCATTTACATAGTTGTTTTATTAAACAAAACACAAGTCCTTGACTTAGAAATATTTCATAGCATGAATATAATCCACCCTTGTTTTCTACTAGCTAAGCTAAGCATGATAGTGGTAGGGATATTATCTTAGGAAAATTCTACTAAGGCCTCATCTACTAGGATTTCCCATGGCATATCATACTTAGTAAAAATTCCATGCAAGTCCCACTACTAGGAAAACCTTCATCAGTGGCGCATCCATATTGGCCTTCTGTGGCGCATTTGGGATACGCCACTGTTACCTCGCCACTGATGTGAACTTCTGTGGCCCTTGGCAAAATGCACCACAGAAGTCTGAAAAACTTCTGTGGCGCATTTTGCCAAAATGCAGCACAGAAGTCCCGAACCAGATCTCAAACTTCTATGGCGCATTTTGCCAATATGTGCCACAGAAGTTTTTTTTCAAATTTCAAAAAAAAAACCGGCCAGATCTGGTCGATGGTGGTGCTCGCCGGAGGTGGGGGTTGCCGATGGAGGAGAGAAGGAGGTCGCTGGTGGAGGAGGTGGATGTCGCCGGTGGAGGAGAGGAGGAGAGGAGGAGGCCGCCAGAGGAGTAGGAGGAGGAGGATAAGGTCGCCGGAGGAGGAGCTCGCCGGGATGGAGGAGGAGGGAGGTGGGAAGAGGAGGAGGCCGCCGGAGGAGGAGGAGGAGAAGGTCGTCGGAGGAGGAGCTCGTCGGGGTGGAGGAGAAGGAGGGAGGTGGGAGAAGGAGGAGCTCGTCAGGGTGGAGGAGGAGGGAGGTGGGAGGAGGAGGAGCTCACCGGGGTGGAGGAGGGAGGAGCTCACCGAAGTGGAGGAGGGAGGAGCTCACCGGGGTGGTGGTGGTGGAGGAGGAGGAGAAGCTCACCGGGGTGGAGGAGGAGGAGGAGGATCTCACCTGGGTGGAGGAGGAGGAGGAGGAGAAGGAGAAGGTGAGGAGAATGAGAGAAGAAGGTGAGGAGGGGAAGGGTGGAGGAGTGGAAGAGTATAAGAAAGGGAGAAGGGGCGGGATTCAAATTTTGAATTTTGGTCAAGACTTCTGTGGCGCATATGGAAGTTTGTCCTCCTTTTTTATTTTTTTTTCAGGAAAAAAGATCTTCTGGCCATAACTTTTTACTCTTTTCGAATTTTGAAAATCTAAATAATCGCTAAACGACCAAAGGTTGCTGCGAGCGGATGCGCAATCTCGTTCTCGTTATTTTGGTATATTAAACGTATTTTTCCAACATCGTATGCAAAACTTGCAAAAGTTACAGCCGTTTTACCATGGCATAAACTTTTTTTGCATAAAAATTCTAAAAAACTTCTCTGGCGCATATTGCCAAAATGCGCCACAGATTTTTTTGAAGTGTTTTTCATTTTCTATTATTTTTTGCAAGGCTAAAAAGGCGATCCACGGGGGGGGAATCTATTTTTCATATTCCAACTTTTGTGACGCATACCTCTATATGCGCCACAGAAGATGAACCCTTCTGTGGTAGGGTCCACCCTTCTATTGGTCAGAGTACAGTCAACGAGATTCCGTGGTAGGGTCCACCCGAGCTTTCTGTGGCGCATATGCCCATATGCGTCACAGAAGTTGGAACTTCTGTGGTGCATTTTTCCTATATGCGCCACAGAAGTGTGAAGACTTCTATGGCGCATTTTTTGAAATGCGCCACTAGACAATTTTTGTAGCACATGGTCAGAACCATGCGCCACAGAAGGTCTGTCTATCTATAGCTAGTTTCCTAGTAGTGTCCTACTCAAAACATCATTAATGCACAGTGAAAATAATAGGACAAAAGTATGAAGCACCACTTGCCTTTTTAGTAGAGAATGTAGATTCACTCCTTGATCTTGCAATTTTCACACTCTTCAAAGTTCACTACAATTCAATCAAGGCACAAATTCAATCTAGCATTCAAGCAATTCACCACATAGAATGATAAATACAAAACTATGCATGCAAGCATGCAAAAGATTGTTTTATTTTGAAAGGTGGTTTATAATAGGTTATAAACATTTTAAAACACCTATTGGTCATTTATAAAAGTGGCAAAACCATTTAAATTCAAGTTAGTGAAAATGGCCTTTTAAATCATTTTTGTTTTGCTAGAAATGATTTAAATCAAAGTAATAATTTCTAGTGTTTGACAAATATATTTTTAAATACAAATGTTAGTGTTTTAAGTTCGAGTGTTTAATATTAAACCATTTGCAAAAGGTTTCACCCAAAAACCATTTTTAAATAAAGCAATATTTTATTTTGTTGGAAATGCCTTTAAACAAAGTAATAATTTTCTAGGGTTCACCCAAAATATTTTTAAATCCTAAAACTTGGTGTTTAAGGTCAGAGAGTTTAAATCAAACCATTTTCAATTTTTTTTACTCAAAAAGCATTTTTAAACTATAATCAATATTTTTATTTAACTAGAAATGCTTTTATTCAAGGATTAATTCCTTAGTGTCACATAATTTACTTTAAATCCAAATGTTGGTTTTTATGGTCAGTAGGTTCAAAACAAACCATTTACAAAAGATTTTACCCTAAAATCATTTTTAGAATAAATTTTATAACAAAAATAGCCTACACATGTTTCTTCAAAAACAACCTATTTTACAGAAGCAAATCACTAAACAAAGGGCATGGTTGGAAACTATTCTTTCTCCTGATTCCAATGATATAAAATTTGCAAAATTTGTACGTGTAGATTTAAATTTATAAATTTTACAAAATCTAAAAACTAGTAGAAATGTTTCTGGTTTTTATAACACTGACCGGCCACGTGGTCGATTCTTATTTGTTGGTACCGGTTCGGCAGGATCGCGTGATGTGGAGCGTTAGATCTAACTAGAATCCTGCAGCACAGATCAAGCGATGACGGTTCGTTAAGTTATCTATTCCTAGCCATGCGATTAGGATCTAACGGCGGTGCCTTTGGTCAAAGTCTGGCGGCACAAACCAGCGACGAGCGGTGGCGCGGCTCTGCTTGCGGCGGTTTTGGAGGAGCAGGAAGCAAGGGAGGTGGAGATATGGCTCACCAGATTCGCTGAGGCGTGAGGAAGGTCAAGGTACACGTCGTTGGGCAGGGTGCGCACGGTGGCGTCGAGGATTGCTTGCCGGAGATGTTGCTGACGACGGGCGTGCTCGGGCTGCGACGTTGGCGAGGCTACACAGCAGAAGGAAGCACAAAGGGTCGCGTTAGATGCGTAAGGTGAAGGTGAGTAAGCGTGGGTCATCTAGGGGGAAAGGGGAGGTCAGGTTTACCGGGAAAAGGTCGCCGGAGAGGGGGCAGACGGCAGCGGTGCTCTGTCGAGGATGTTGCCGAGGCTACGGGACACGCGCGAGCGAGAGGAAGGCACTATCAGGTGTGTCTGAGGCTGGAGATCAGACTAGTGTGGACTAGGAGGTAGGATAGGGTCGGGGCTCGTCGGAATTAGCCGGGAATGTCGTCGGAGCCGTGGTGGTTCGGGTTTGCGATTCTTGCAGCCTGGTGGCAGAGAGGTGCGGGCGATTGAGGGGAAAGGGAGAGGGGGACTGGGCGATTAAGAAGGCGTGGTTACAGGGCGGAATCAACGCAGCATTAACACGAATTTGTGTGAGGATTAAATGGCAGGAAACGGCGAAGGAGGAGGAAGAATGAGTCATGGGTGGGGAAGAAGATGACTTGGCGGTGGGACCGGTTGGTCAGCGGGGTGAGGGATTACGCGTGGGGTCAGGCGGTCAGTGACTGAGCGGGTGCGGTTTCTGGTGAGAAAACGATCCGGGGAGAGAGAGGAGTCAGGTGGGCTGGTTACTGGGCCTGGGGCTTGTTGGGATGGCTGGGCTGCTTCTTTTCTATTTTTTTCTTCTATGAATCTTTTTTTTTTCTATTTCTATTTTTCTGTTTTGAATTCAAACTCTTATTTGAAATCAGATTTATTCCTCAAATCTTTTCAGTAGGTTTTATACTGTTTATAAATGTGTTTTAAAGTCCATTTTAGAATAATTTCTTTTATTCCTTTATGGTTTATTATTTATTTAAAATAGACATTTGTCTTAATTCAAATAAAATCAAATATGGTTTTAATCCCATATATTTTTTATTGGAATATTCTTTATCCCTTTATTTTATTTGGATTATCTTTACTCCATTTGCTTATGAATTTAATTCAAGATTTAAATTGTCTTCTAAATAATTTTCTTGGGAATTTATTATTTAGTTTAGGCAATTTTTCTGTATTTAAATAAAAATGGATATTGTTTAATCCTTATGATTTTATTTAAATAATCCTTTTCTCCTTTTTATTATTAAATAACTTTCATTTGTTTATGGATTTGGCCAAGATTTAATTTGGCTTTTAAACGTTCCTTAATTATTTATTTCTTTCTTTATCTTATAAAATACATATCTTTTTATTTATAAATCCAAAATTGGTGATTCCAATTTGTATAATTTTATTTAATATTTGTTTATCTTTTTAAATCCTTTTAGGATTAATTTGCTCAAGATTTGGTATGGATTTTAGATAGGAGCTTTATTAGCTTTGGAAATTATTTCCTTTTATGTTATTATATTCATAAGTTTTTATCCATGGTTCCAAATTGAATGAAATCAATTTCTATGGTTTTATAATATTTTTATTTATCATTTTTTATCATTTATAAATGTTTGTTGACAAATTTTTATATGGATCAAATCCATAGTCCCAGAGAGATCTTGGAAATGATTTTCTTCCATTAGGGTTTTAGGGTTTTGGTTTAATTTTTCAAATGTTTAAATTTCAAGTTACATTCATTGATGAATGCATTTCACTTGATTGAAATTTTGTTGGATTCCCTTTTATTCAAATTTTCTTTAAGAGGGGTTTTGAAGTTTCTATTTAGAAGCAAAAAGTTTCTTTTCACCCTAAATTTCAACAATTATTTATTTTGTTTATTTATTTTTCACATTTCAAAATTTGGAAAATTTTGGGATGTGACACCCAATGTGTGACCTTTTATCCGAGACCCTATTTTATAAATGATATATACCTGTTGCATATGAATTGAGCATCCTTGCATACATATTGTGGTTTGGGGGGAATTTTGCCGATTCACCTCATAATTAAATATGGAGACCATATGCGGGATTTTCTAGTTTTATATTGGCCCCATTTAAATTTGCATAGCGAACCGATGATGTATTTTTCCTTGTTAAGACAAGATTTAAATTGTGGGGTATCTAAACAACTTGAACCATATAATTAATTATCGGGACCTAGGTTCCGCTTAATATTGTCTAATTGCATCGCACCTTTGCCATGTCATACATCATACAAGCATCATGCCTAATCTTCTATCGTAATATTAAATAGTGCATCCGGTGTTTCTTCTAGTGCTTTGCTTCTTCACAAGGTAGGCCGATGAGTTGATGCGAGTGTCGACCCGATCTTCGGATGAATCTTTGACAATGTTTTCCAAGCGATCATTCTCCCCTTTCTACCTATTTTACATTTCTAGTCTTTAATTCCTCCTGTTAATCTATTGCTATCTGTGTTGCGATGCTTTAGATTCTATACCCTTTTATATATCCTTGCAGCCTTTAATATTGCCTTGGACACCTCATGTTGCCTTGCGGGTCATGGTCGCTTGCTCAGGTGCTGCTTTGCGTCGTCGATGTTCGACTGATGTTGGGGGTTGGAATATTCATAAAGGTGGATATGATCATGGTTTTAATTATAGCTGGTTGATTATATATTAAAATTGATATAATTAATGAAGAGGCACCAGTGGGTAATAGTTTATATTTGGTTGTTAACCGCCCACTTGTGTCCACCTAGGACCCGAGTTCTTGACACCTGTTCCGAGACTGAGCGCGCTAACCACATGTGGGGTGTGTGGGAACCTCTATCGGTTTAGCACCTGACTTCAAAGTACTGTACTGGGGGACACAAACTAGTTTGACGTTTTCATGCCATGTTATTATCTGTTGCTGATGAGCGTTTACTACTGTACTGTTTAGGATGTGGGTCGTTATGTTGAGGATTATACCTATGGCCTCTGATCTCTTGGCCGATCTCGCTACCTCTGGGTCCATCTTCGGCGCTCGGTTGACTTCGTTGCAGGTAGCTTATTGGGGTGGCCCCCATGTACTTGCTTTGGGTTTGGGAAAGTGTCGTGTCCTAGGCCCTGCCGACATACCTATGGAAGTATGTTAATTGATCTGGCAACAAGGGTCGAAGTGCGTGTGGAACTTTGGTGCACCCCTGCAGGGTTAAATCTTTTCGAAAAGTCGTGTCCGCGGTTATGGTTGACTTGGAGCACAGTATCTCGATCATAGACAACTATAACTAAAGTTTACTATTATAAATTTGACTTGTATCTGATATGACTAGTAAGTTGGATAATGATACGTCGTAAATGTATCTATAATTTTTGATCTTCCATGCTTGTTTAGTATCCACTTTGCCATGCTTTGTCTACACTTTGAGGTATTTTTATACATTTTCTAGGACTAACCTATTAATAAGTTGCCACAGAGCCAGTTGCCTGTTTTCTGCTGTTTTTGGTTTCAGAAAAGCTAGTAAAGAAATATTATCGAAATTGGACGAGACAAAATCCGAAGTCAATATTTCACCGAGGAGAACACAGAGACCAAAGGGCGACCGGAGGGGAGCCACAGGGTGGCCACACCCACCCCCTCCCACACGCGGGCCCATCCTGGGTCGCGCCTGGGAAGTGTGTGGGCCCCCTGGCCGCCCTCCTGCCTCGCCTATTTGCCTATAAAATCCCCCAATGCCAAAACCCTAAGTACCCGATCAGATATCCACGAAACAGTACATAGCCGACGCTACCATCGTCCCTAGATCTGGGGGATCTGAAGCTCTTCCCGGCACCCTATCGGAGGGGAGAGATCATCCCTGAGGCCTTCTTCATCACCATGCCAGCCTTCGGTATGATGCATGAGTAGTTCCACCTTGGACTATGGGTCCATACAGTAGCTAGATGGTTGTTTCTCCTCCTTTGTGCTACCATGTTTAGATCTTGTGAGCTATGTTCATGATCAAGATCATCTATTTGTAATCATGCATGTTGTGTTTGCGGGGATCCGATGGATATTGCGATTACTATGTCAGATTGATTAATGGTTCTATCTTATTGATTCTATCATGTATGTGTTGTTTGAGATCTTGCATGCTCTTCGTTTATAGTAGCTATCTTGGCCAAGTAGATGGTAATGACTCCAAGAGGGAGTATTTATGCTCGATAGTGGGTTCATGCCTCTATTGAATCTGGGGAAGTGACAGAAATCTCTAAGGTTGTAGATGTGATGTTGCTACTAGGGATAAAACAACGATCTTTTGTTCATAGAACAATTGTATTGTTTACTTTACACACATTGCTTAAAGCAATTATCCGTTGCTTGCAACTTAATACTGGAGGGGGTTCGGATGATAACCTGAAGGTGGATTACTAGTCATAGATACAGTTGGATGGCGGTCTATGTATATTGTTGTAATGCTCAATCGAATCTCATAGGATCATGAATGTCTAGTATTGCATTGTTATGCCTTGCTCTGTCCTGTCAATTGCCCCGCTGTAATTTGTTTACCCAGCATGTTATGTTGTTTATCTTAAGGAGAACACCTCTAGTGAACTATGGACCCTGGTCCAATCTTTACCATTGATACATATTCCACTGTTACTATTTACTTTCTGCAAGCTACCATCACCATCCACACAATACGTTTAATCCTTTATTTTCAGCAAACTGGTGAGATTTACAACCTCACTGTTCGTTGGGAAAAAGTCTAGAGTTTATGTTGTGCAGGTTTCCAAGTTGCTAGCAACACCTTTGAGTCGTTTCCTTCCTCCTACTGGTTCGATAACCTTGGTTTCTTACTGAGGGAAAACTTACTGTTGTTCTCATCACACCTTCCTCTTCGGGTTTCCCAACGAAGCTCTACAGTGATCTGAACCGCATCAAGACGTTTTTATTTGTTGCTGAGGATGCTAAGGACGGCTTCACAAGGGGAGTCCTTCACAACCTTTCTCTTTACTTTGTTTTTTTTCTTAGTTTCTTTTGCCTTGTTTTGTTTGCTTCTTTTTATCAAAAATTCCAAAAAAAATAGTTTTGTTTGGTTTGCTTTTTCTTATCAAAAACACAAAAAAATAGTTCTTCCTATAGTTGTCACCTTGCTCTAGCTCACCATGTTGATCCCTAAGTTCACTATGAAAGGCCTTTCAATAGGTAGTGGCTCTATAATTGGAAAAGAAAATATTGAAGAATTCTTTAATCATATTAGAAAACATGAGGATATTGAGGGTAGATCCTTATCAGAACTTGCTCCTAATTATGAAATTGATACTGCTTCTTTAGTTCACATGTTGGAGGCTAGGTTTGTTAACCTTAACCCCATGATGCAAACAATGTTTCTCAAACTAAAAGAAGTGGAGGATGCTGAAAAGAGAGATTTTATCCTAGAAACTTTGCTAAAAGAGTTCGATGATGTTGCCAAGGAAGCCAAAAAAGGTCTTTGATCGTGCTAGGCTCATGTGTAGATTTTATGGGTACATTAGAAAAGTTGGATAAAACCAAACCCAATGGAGAGGAAATTAAAATACCCATACCTTTTAAACTTGTAGGAATGCATGAAGCCCTAGAAGAGAATTTTGATTGGATTGTTCCTGAAAACCAGTTTGATGAAAGTAGTGAACCCAAGAGTGCTGAGAGAGGATCCTCTACTATGCATTTGTATGAGATACCTTTCCTAATTGAAGAAATTTCGAGTATTGACCTTAATGCTTCTTCATTTGAAAATACTTGATTCTTGCTTCTTGTGCCTAACTTAAAGGTGTTAAAGAAAAGTACTTCTTAGGAGATAACCCAATAGTTTTCTTGAGTCTTGGAAGTTATTACTTCTATAATAACCTCTCCTTATCCTTTTTGTTTGATTTTTGTGCCAAGAATAATCTCTAATGAGAGGGAAATAAGATTTGGGGAGTTGCTTCCCGAAACAGATTTTTATGCCCACTATAAAAATTCTTGAAAAATCTCTGTAATTCGTATTGAGCTGTAATTTCCCGAATAAATCCCCCATGTTTCTAGATAACTTTAATTAGTTCAACATTTGATTTGAGCAATGAAGGTCTTCAAAAATCGGTTTCTACCTGTCTCTGTTTTGATTTACGCCATTATTTGCATTTGCCTCTTTATTGATTCCTTTTTGGGTTCTATTTTGGGGAATTGATATTTTTGAGGGAATTGCTACATTATCTTGTGTCTTTAACGAAAGTTTTTATGTTTTGAAACTAAACCCAAAGGTCTATTATCTTTTGAATGCACTAATGTTGCTAATGAAGATTGTGTGAAGTTTTGTATGAAGGAAAATCTGCAGGTGTAGAGGAAGAATGATGTAATGAGATGAAGAATGGACAAAATATCAATCTTGTGGATGCCACCCCGTGTCACCCCAAGAAATATTCAAGAGGTACAAGCATCAAAGCTTGAGGATGCCCAAGGCATCCCCTTCTTCATCAATAAAAATTTCAGGTCTTTCTAGACACTTCGTTTTTATTGTTTCATGCACTGTTGTGTTGTTCTTGGAGCGTCTTATTTTTGTTTTTGGTTTTTGTTTGCTTAGTTTGCTTTAATAAAGTAGTTGGACCCCCGTTTTCGTCATGTTGTTTCAAATAAGTTGATTGGTGTTGGAAATGAGTAGGAACTTCTTGCTTTAGTAGTACAAGAAGGAGCTTGCTTTGACTGTGACTTAGACTTTATCATGTCATGCTAGATGTTGTTTTGACCTTATGCTTAGTGATTATTGATGTAGCATGACTTGTTCCAAACAATTAGGATTGCTTAATGTGCCTTGAAAGAATCATGTGTTGTTTTAGCATACAAAAGCATAGTATTGTGGTATTCTCCTTTGATGCTTTGTTTGTGTTGACTTGGCACATGCTCACACCATGTTATGACTACGACCCAGTCACCTTAGCCTTTATGATCATTTAGTTTTTGACTTGTGGTACCACTTTATGCTTTGATTAGTAACGTTTTGTCGCTCTACATGATTATGGCCATTATTGCTCTCTTAGTTGGTCCCTCCCAGTTTTTTGCTAGCCTCCACTTGTATTGAGTAAGCTCTACTCATGCATCCACTCACAAGAAACCAAGTTATTCCAAAGTGTCCGCTATAAATTCCTATGCATGGTGTGTTACACCATTCCAAGTATATTCTTGTTTTATCTATCTTCCAAATTAAACTTGTTATGTGAAAGTTAGTGATTAAAGCTCTCACAAACTTGATGGCACACTTTATTTTTCTTGCCCCTAATAAACTTGAACCATTGTGTCATCTATGTTGTATATGCTTGCACTTATACATTGGGAATTAGCAGAACCGTGTTGTCACGGGGAACACTTTCAACATTGCACATGTACATTGTACCCGTTGATATCATGCTCTTTTGTTTGCGGATGTCGTTGGTGTGAAATAAAAGGGGAGCTTGTAAGTCCATGGAGTTATGTATGTGTGTTAGAGAAACGCCTGGGCCGCTAGCCTAATCCATGCCTAATCATGGTGGAAACTTGCAGCATCACCATAGTGAGCAATCTATGAAGCATTCTTCTTATAAAAAAAGAGAGAGACAGAAAAGGAGATTGAGAAAAGAAAAAAAAGATGATAAAAGAGGAAAGAGAGAAAAAAGAACCATTTTCACATGGTAAATAAGAAGATTGATGAGATGCTCATTGTCTGCTTGCCTTGTCATTTTGATATGGGATAGCTCGTGTGTCATGGGGCAAGGGGTACCCCGTTGGCGGTTCTCTATGATACACATGTACTTACTATGACAAGAACTTACCGGTGATTAAAGTTGAGTAGCATGAGGAGCGGCCCTCGTACTCAAGGGACATGAGATTGCCAACTTATACTTTGTCAAGCATATACTCCATACTTTGTTCACTTTAACCTTAATCACTTCAAGATGCTTATGATAGGGGCAATGAGAGCTGAAAGCTAACAAGTACCATGATTTTTGGAAGATCTTTATGAGTCTTGAAATCCCTGCTTCCCTTTTATGAAGGGCCTTTCTTCCACTTTTATATTGAGTCTCCACCTTCTATCCTTAGGCACCAATTAAGAGAGCATAGTTGCCATTATTAGTTTTATGTGCATTGTCCCAGAACTTATTGATTGATTCATATTGTTGATATTGCTTGTTCTTGTACTATTTGTACCTAGTCACCCTTATGAACTTTGAAGGTGTCCTATGCATTTATGTTGCTACTCCATGAGGGACAAGCTGAATGCCACTATACTATGTTTTCTACATGTGAAACAAACAAACGTCTTTCAATGCATTATTATTCATGAATCTTTGTATGTATCCTTTTATGTTGCACATAGTTACTTTGTCTTATTGTTAGAACTTCTTCTTTCATGCTCATGTTTAGAGTACTTTGATACCAGCTTTCCATGCTTGCAAATGGTTTGATCTTGATTGTGATGGTGCATATCACCTGAAAAATTATTCTTTTTATCACTTACCTACTCGAGGACGAGCATGAGTTAAGTTTGGGGATGCTTGATATGTCGTAAACGTATCTATAATTTTTGATGTTCCATGATTGTTTAGTATCCACTTTGCTTTGCTTTGTCTACACTTTGAGGTATTTTTATACGTTTTCTAGGACTAACCTATTAACAAGATGCCACAGTGCCAGTTGCGTGTTTTCTGTTGTTTTTGGTTCTAGAAAAGCCAGAAAATGAATATTCTTGGAATTGGACGGGACAAAATTCAAAGTAAATATTTCACCTAGGAGAACACAGAGCCAGAAGACGATACAGAGGAGGGCCACGAGGGGCCCACACCTGGTCGCATGTGCCTGGCCCGCCTGGGAGAGAGGCGCCTGGGCACCCCCTCGGTCTCCCCTTTCGCCTATAAGAAGCCCCTGATACCAAAACCCTAAGTACCCGATCAGATCTCCACGAAACAGTCTGTAGCCACCGCCACCATTGTCCCTAGATCGGCGGGATCTAAAGCTCTTCCCGGCACCCTGCCGGAGGGGAGAGATCATCCTAGAGGCCTTCTTCATCACCATGCCAGCCTCCGGTATGATGCATGAGTAGTTCCACCTTGGACTGTGGGTCCATACAGTAGCTAGATGGTTGCTTCTTCTCCTTTGTGCTACCATGTTTAGATCTTGTGAGCTTCGTTCATGATCAAGATCATCTATTTGTAATAATGCATGTTGTGTTTGCGGGGATCCGATGGATATTGAGATTACTATGTCAGATTGATTAATGGTTCTATCTTATTGATTCTATCATATCTGTGTTGTTTGAGATCTTGCATACTCTCCATTTCTGGTAGCTATCTTGGCCAAGTAGATGCTAGTGACTCCAAGAGAGAGTATTTATGCTCGATAGTGGGTTCATGCCTCTATTGAATCTAGGGAAGTGACAGAAATATCTAAGGTTGTAGATGTGTTATTGCTACTAGGGAGAAAACAACGATATTTTGTTCGTGGAACAATCGTATTGTTTACTTTACACACATTGCTTAAAGCAGTTATCCGTTGCTTGCAACTTAATACTGGATGGGGTTCGGATGATAACCTGAAGATGGATTACTAGTCATAGATGCAGTTGGATGTCGGTCTATGTATATTTTTTTAATGCCCAATCGAATCTTATAGGATCATGAATGTCTAGTATTTCATTGTTATGCCTTGCTCTGTCCTGTCAATTGCCCCGCTATAATTTGTTTACCCAACATGTTATGTTGTTTATCTTAAGGAGAACACCTCTAGTGAACTGTGGACCCTGGTCCAATCTTTACCATTGATACATCTTCCATTGTTATTGTTTACTTTCTGCAAGCCACCATCACCTTCCACACCATACGTTTAATCCTTTGTTTTCAGCAAACTAGTGAGATTGACAACCTCACTGTTCGTTGGGGCAAAGTCTTAGTTTGTGTTGTGCAGGTTTCCAAGTTGCTAGCAACACCTTTGAGTCGTTTCCTTCCTCCTAATGGTTCGATAACCTTGGTTTCTTACTGAGGGAAAACTTACTGTTGTGCTCATCACACCTTCCTCTTGGGGTTTCCCAACGAATATCTACAATGATCTGAGCTGCATCAACGAGGTGCTTGTTTATGCCCATAGAGCACCTTATCAAGTTTATAGACGTGGTTAGGGAAGTTGTGGTCCTCAAAACTCGGGGGTTGCTTGAGATAATCCAACTCATGCAAAGGACCATTAATAAAAGCACTTTTCACATCCATTTGTTGCACCTTGAAATTATGATGTGATGCATATGAAAGAAGGATACGAATGGACTCAAGGAGAGCCACAGGAGCATAGGTTTCACCAAAGTCAATGCCTTCAACTTGAGAAAAACCTTGAGCAACCAATCTTGCCTTGTTCCTCACAACAATGCCATTATCGTCTTGCTTGTTCTTGAATATCCATTTAGTACCTATAACATTGCGGAACTCTTTGGGCTTCTCTACTAGCTTCCAAACCTTGTTGCGCTTGAAATTGTTGAGTTCTTTATGCATGGCATTAAACCAATCCGGATCCTCAAGCGCTTCAAAAACCTTTTTAGGTTCCACTAAAGAGATGTGTGCTTGATGTTCACTAAATCTTGCCAACTATCTTATAGTGGACACTCTTCTTCTTAGGTCACCAATAACTTTGTCTGGAGTGTGTTTCCTTAATTCAAAATTTCTTTCCACTATAGCTTCATGATGGGCCTTGATATCCTTGTTGTTTCTTGGAGGAGTATCTTGATCATCATGACCATTTTGGTCCCCGTCTTGACCTTCATCGGATGTATCTTCTTCAACATGTGGCTCTTGATGATCTTGATCATGATCAAGGCTGATTTCACTTGATAATTCTTGAACCGCATTATCATCTTGATCACCATGAGGAGAGTCGTCTTCTTGATCTTGGATAGGTGCATCATTTGCTTCAAGTGTTGGATCTTGTTGATATTGTGAATATGAGGGCTCCACTTGAGTAGAGCATAGTTCTTCCTGAGCCACCAAAAGGGGTTTCTCAATGGGGCGGAAGAATCCCACACCCATTCTTCTTATGGCATCTTGAGGTATTTCATCATCTACATCACAAACATCAACTTGCCTCGAGTGGTTTTGTTATAGATTCTATAAGTGTGGCACTCAGCAACGTAACCAACAAATATACCCTCAATTGCTTTGGACTCAAATTTAGACAAACAGACTCCTTTTATGAGATAGAAACACTTATAGCCGAACACCCGGAAGTAGGAGATATTGGGCTTGTTACCGGTAATTTTTTCATATGGAGTCTTGTTCAACAACTTGCAGAGGTAGAGCCGGTTGGATGAGTGACAAGCGGTGGAGATTGCTTTGGCCCAAAATTTGTATGGAGACTTAAACTCCGCCAACATGGACCTAGCCACATCCATCAAGGTCTGGTTCTTCCTCTCGGCAACACCATTTTGTTGAGGGGTGTACGCAGCGGAATATTGATGTTGAATACCCTCTTCACTAAGAAACTCATTCAAGGTGTAGTTCTTGAACTCAGAGTCGTTTTCACTTCTTATTACCAATATGGGAACATTGTGTTAACGTTAAACGATGTGGCAAAGTCCATGATGGTATTTTGAGTTTCGCTCATCAACTTGAAGAAATAAACCCATGTATATCTTGAATAGTCATCAACAATCACTAAGAAATATTTCTTCCCATCAAGACTTGGATGAGATGGAGGACCAAAGATATCCACATGAAGGAGCTCTAGAATCCTCTTAGACTTGATCTTGGTCGTCTTTCGATAGGGAGAATCATGCATCTTTCCTTCAACACAAGCCCTACAAACACGATCTTTGGCAAAAAAAGCATTGTTTTTTAGTTCCACAATATGGCCACCCTTGTGAAGACTTTGCAAAGTTCTCATGTTGACATGGGATAGTCAGCGATGCCATAACCAACCCACGTCGGCCTTCCCGAAAAGACACACTGAATTTGTAGTAGTTTTCCCCGAAACGTCCACCACATACAAGTCATTCTCAACGTACCCAACGAAAGCGACCTTGAGAGGCTTGCTCCACAAGAGTACCACAATATCATCATCATAATCAATAAAGATGGCAAAACCCATCTTACCAAGTGCATGAACGGAAAGTAAATTGTTACCAAGGGTCTCAACAAGCATGGCTCACAAGGGATATATCCGATGCGACTATCAATTTTCCAAAACCCAATACCTTAGATTTAGATTTATCACCATAGGAGATGGTTATGTGGTTGACATTTGGCCTCATCTTAGACATGATCGCTTTGCTCCCTAACATATGACTTGTGCATCCACTATCAAGCACCCATTTTGACCCACCGGAAGCATAGCCCTACAAAGAATCAAGACTTGGTTTTAGGTACCCATTTTTTAGTGGGTCCTCTTTTGTTAGTAACAAGGGTTTTTGGAACCCAAATATACCAAGCAATATAACCATCATAAGGACCAACATATTTTGCATAAACATCACCATAATAATCAGGAAATAGAACATAGTGAGGGTTAGCAATTCCTGCAAAATCATCATGAGCAGTTTCTTTCTTAAGAACTTTGCCCTTAGCAATTGCATGGTCACACTCTTTCATGAGTTTAGATGTAGCTAGATTATGTGACTCATCAATGACTTCAAGCCTCTCTTCAAGAGAATCTCGAAGCCCATCCTCTTCCTCAAGAGCATTTTTCAAGGATGCTAATTCAATAGTGTCTTCTCTTTCAATTTTACCTTTCTCCTCAAGAAGCCCTTCCATATGAACAAGTTAACCCATGAGGGCCTCAAAGTTCTTGTGTTCACCTTGCAAGTGAGTCACATAATGATCCAACGAACCAATTTCTTCTTTAACCTTAAGACTAGCAAGGTCATCCATATCATCATTCAAGATCATATAAGGGAGGATATAGATGATACCTCGGAAGTCTTAGCCATAAGGCATTTGACATTCTTGTTGGGGATATTCTCATTTGGGGAGTCAAATAGGGAGTAGGTGGGTGTAGAGGTGGTGAAAATGGCCGCCACTTCATTTGTTTACTCTTCTTGTTCTTCCTCACTCCGGATGAATACTCCTCGTGAGTCACCAACACAATATTTTGAGGCTTCTCGTAGGTGGAATTATTCTTGTAGAAAGGCTTATTGCGAGGAGGAGCCTTTGACTTGTCCTTGAGAACAAGTCTTCCACCATGATCTTATCTCTTTTCATAGAGCACACAACAAAGTGAAGGTGGTCACCACAATTATAGAATGATTTAACCTTTCGACAAATTCTCCCACTTGAGTTGTTCTTGCGATCTAGTTCCATCATTGCCTTGGCGGGATTCTTCCAAAAGTTTCTTGCATAGAAAGCCACATACTCGCCATGAGCACTCTTGAATTCCTCGGGACAACTCATTGCATTGATTCCATCGCTTCTCCCTTCATCCTCATGATCCATTACTTGTGCCCTCAAAGCAAGGTTCACACCCTTTTGCATTCCAAGGGCCCGAGCACGAGCATCTTCGGCATTCTTGTTGGCAACCTTGAAGGCTTGCATTTCTTGCACAACTTCATTGGAGGTCATGATATGGTAGTTGTGTCTTCATTGGAGACTCTTCAAGTCGGGCTAAAATGGCATGAGAGCTCACATAATTCCTTTTGATCCAAGCATCATCCACATGAGAGGCACCAAGATTCCTAAATGCGGTGGCAATAGACTTGAGTCTTTGATACATGTCCCCATGATTCTCTCCTTCCATCATGAAGAAACCTTCGGCTTGATTGCTCAAAGCATCATATTGGTTTCTCCTCATGCTTTCATTCCCAACGAACAAATTGGTGAGAGCATCCCAAGCTTCCTTGGCGGTGTTGAGATGTTCAATGTGAAGGAAATCCTTTGGCCCCACACCAAGTTGAATCATGTGCAAAGCGGTGGAATTGAGTTGACTATCAACTACTTCTTC